>JARBWK010000020.1:6335330-6445330 GCA_030556195.1 Anolis apletophallus
CCATCCATCCATCCATCCATCCACACACACACATTCTATCTACCACACAGTTATCCACATGTATATCCTCTCCCCCATACATACACACATATTCTGTCATCTATCCCCATATGCAGTCTTTCTATACTAACATGTATATTCTCTGTCCCCTCCCATACATCCACACATATTCTATCACCTATCCACCCATCTGTATACAAATATTCATTCTATCTATCCATACATACACATATATTCTACATACAACCACACACACACATTCTATCTTTTTTATTATCTACCTATCCATATATACATTGTACCAATCTGTACACACCCATAAACACACACACACACACACATATTCTATCATTACCTATCTGCATACGCATTCTCTCACTCTGTGTGTCAATATATATATACACACACACATATTGACACACATATTCTATCTATCCATCCACACACATGCAGTTTGCCTATCTATCTATCTATCTATCTATCCATCCTGCATCTACACTATATAATAGATACATGTTGATCTACTTTGAACGCTCCTAACTCAATGCCATGGAGTCCTGGGAGTTGTAGTTTAACTGGATCCTAGGATTTTTAGTCTGGCAAGGTCTCTGAGTGCATCTACACTGTAAAATGGACACACTTTCACCTACTTTGCAGGTTGGCCTACTTTGAATCCCCCTAACTCAATGCTATGGAGCCCTGGGAGTTGTAGTTTGACTATAAGGTCCTGAGAGTTATAGTTTGACAAAGTCTCTGGGTGCATCAACACTGTAGAATGGATGCAGGTTGACCTACTTTGAATCCCCCTAACTCAATGCTGTGGAGCCCTAGGAGTTGTAGTTTGACTATAGGGTCCTGAGAGTTATAGTTTGACAAAGTCTCTGGGTGCATCTACACTGTAGAATGGATGCAGGTTGACCTACTTTGAATGTCCCTAACTCAATGCTATGGAGCCCTGGGAGTTGTAGTTTGACTATAGGGTCCTGAGAGTTATAGTTTGACAAGGTCTCTGGGTGCCTCAACACTGTAGAATGGATGCAGGTTGACCTACTTTGAATGCCCCTAACTCAATGCTATGGAGCCCTGGGAGTTGTAGTTTGACTATAAGGTCCTGAGAGTTATAGTTTGACAAGGTCTCTGGGTGCATCTACACTGTAGAATGGATGCAGGTTGACCTACTTTGAATGTCCCTAACTCAATGCTATGGAGCTCTGGGAGTTGTAGTTTGACTATAGGGTCCTGAGAGTTATAGTTTGACAAGGTCTCTGGGTGCATCAACACTGTAGAATGGATGCAGGTTGACCTACTTTGAATGCCCCTAACTCAATGCTATGGAGCCCTGGGAGTTGTAGTTTGACTATAAGGTCCTGAGAGTTATAGTTTGACAAAGTCTCTGGGTGCATCAACACTGTAGAATGGATGCAGGTTGACCTACTTTGAATCCCCATAACTCAATGCTATTGAGCCCTAGGAGTTGTAGTTTGACTATAGGGTCCTGAGAGTTATAGTTTGACAAGGTCTCTGGGTGCATCAACACTGTAGAATGGATGCAGGTTGACCTACTTTGAATGCCCCTAACTCAATGCTATGGAGCCCTGGGAGTTGTAGTTTGACTATAAGGTCCTGAGAGTTATAGTTTGACAAAGTCTCTGGGTGCATCAACACTGTAGAATGGATGCAGGTTGGCCTACTTTGAATCCCCATAACTCAATGCTATGGAGCCCTAGGAGTTGTAGTTTGACTATAGGGTCCTGAGAGTTATAGTTTGACAAAGTATCTGGGTGCATCTACACTGTAGAATGGATGCAGGTTGACCTACTTTGAATGCCCCTAACTCAATGCTATGGAGCCCTGGGAGTTGTAGTTTGACTATAGGGTCCTGAGAGTTATAGTTTGACAAGGTCTCTGGGTGCATCAACACTGTAGAATGGATGCAGGTTGACCTACTTTGAATGCTCCTAACTCAATGCTATGGAGCCCTGGGAGTTGTAGTTTGACTATAGGGTCCTGAGAGTTATAGTTTGACAAGGTCTCTGGGTGCATCAACACTGTAGAATGGATGCAGGTTGACCTACTTTGAATGTCCCTAACTCTATGCTATGGAGCTCTGGGAGTTGTAGTTTGACTATAGGGTCCTGAGAGTTATAGTTTGACAAGGTCTCTGGGTGCAACAACACTGTAGAATGGATGCAGGTTGACCTACTTTGAATCCCCCTAACTCAATGCTATGGAGCCCTAGGAGTTGTAGTTTGACTATAGGGTCCTGAGAGTTATAGTTTGACATCAACACTGTAGAATGGATGCAGGTTTGAATGCCCCTAACTCAATGCTATGGAGCCCTGGGAGTTGTAGTTTGACTATAAGGTCCTGAGAGTTATAGTTTGGCAAGGTCTCTGGGTGCATCAACACGGTAGAATGGATGCAGGTTGGCCTACTTTGAACTCAATGCTATGGAAACCTGGGAGTTCTAGTTTGGTTCTTTTCCCAAACTCTTTTTCCTGTTTCAAGGGCAGACAGATCTCACCATCCGGGAAACTAATGAGAGGCAAAGCCCGGTGAGCATGACTCCACGTGACACATCCAGACTGCAAATCTGGTGCAAAAGCCTCGGGAGGAGGAGGAGGCCACCTTGGCAGAAGTGGAGCAGCTCCCTTTGGGGGCCCTTCCTTGCCCCACATGCCCAATTTCCCATCCCTTTGCCCTACATGCCTGGCCGTTTCAAAAGAGGCCAAGGGCATTGGCAATGCATCACCTGTGGAACTCACTGCCACAAGATGCTGGCCGAAGATCTTTTCCTCTTTCGTCTCAATGCTAACTTTGCGCCTCAATCAACAGTTAAGATACAAGAGTAACAACAACAACAACAATGATAATTCAGCCTCCCCCCAAAAATATAGTTTCCTCTTTCTTCTCCCTCATTCCATCTTTTTTCCCTTCTTCACCATTCTCTCAATTTTTTCCTACCTTTCTTCTCTCCTTCTTTCCTATCTTTCTCTCCCCTCTTTTCATTCTTTATTATCCTTCTTTCCTATCCTGTCTCTCTCCTCTTCATTTATTATTCCTTCCTTTCTTCCCTCACATCTTTCTCTTCTTCTTTCTTTATCCTCCCATTTTCTCTTCTTTATTTTCCTTCCTTCCTTCCTATTCCTTCCCTCCCCTCTCCTTCATTCTTCATCATCCCTCCTTCCTTCCCATTTTCTCTTCTTCGTTCTTTATATTCCTTCCTTCCTTCCTTCCTTCTGATTCTTTCTCTTTTTCCTTTTCAGTCTTCATTTTCCTTCCTTCCCCCATTTTCTCTCCTTCATTCTTCATCATCCCTCCTTCCTTCCCATTTTCTCTTCTTCGTTCTTTATATTCCTTCCTTCCTTCCTTCCTTCTGATTCTTTCTCTTTTCCTTTTCAGTCTTCATTTTCCTTCCTTCCCCCAATTTTCTCTCCTTCATTCTTCATCATCCCTAATTCCTTCCCATTTTCTCTTCTTTGTTCTGTATTTTCCTTCCTTCCTTCCTTCCTAAACTCTCTCTCCCCCTTTCATTCTTCATTATCCCTCCTCCCCCCTGTTTTTCTCTTCTTCATTCTTCATCATCCCTAATTCCTTCCCATTTTCTCCTCTTCATTTTTTATTTTCCTTCCTACCTATTCTTTCTCTCTTACCCTTTTCATTCTTCATTAGCCTTCCCTCCTATTTTTCTCTTCTTCATTCTTTATTAGCCTTCCTTCCTACCTTCCTTCCTCTCCTTCTTTATCCTTTCTTCCCTCCCAGACCTTTGTCAAACTACAAATCCCAAGACCCTATAGTCAAACTACAACTTCCAAGACTCCATAGCATTGAGTTTTGGAGATTCAGAATAGGTCAAACTGCACCCATTCTACAGTGTCAGTGCACTCAGAGACCTTCAGACTACAAATCCCAGGACCCTAGTTAAACTGCAACTCACAGGACTCCATAGCGTTGAGTCATGGGGGTTCAAAGTAGGTGAGAATACACCCATTCTACAGTGTAGATACACTTAGAGACCTTGTCAAACTACAACTCCCAGGACTCCATAGCATAGAGTTACACAGGGGTTCAAAGTGGGTGAAAGTGCATCCATTCTACGGTGTAGATGCACTTAGAGACCTTGTCAAACTATAATTCCCAGGACTTCATAGCATAGAGTTATTGGGTTCAAAGTGGGTGAAAGTTAGATGCACTTAGAGACCTTGTCAAACTACAACTTCCAGGACTCCGTAGCATAGAGTTACACAGGGGTTCAAAGTGGGTGAAAGTGCATCCATTCTACGGTGTAGATGAACTTAGAGACCTTGTCAAACTATAATTCCCAGGACTTCATAGCATAGAGTTATTGGGTTCAAAGTGGGTGAAAGTTAGATGTACTTAGAGACCTTGTCAAACTACAACTTCCAGGACTCCGTAGCATAGAGTTACACAGGGGTTCAAAGTGGGTGAAAGTGCATCCATTCTATGGTGTAGATGCACTTAGAGACCTTGTCAAACTATAATTCCCAGGACTTCATAGCATAGAGTTATTGGGGTTCAAAGTGGGTGAAAGTTAGATGCATTTAGAGACCTTGTCAAACTACAACTTCCAGGACTCCATAGCATAGAGTTACAGGGGTTCAAAGTGGGTGAAAGTGCATCCATTCTACGGTGTAGATGCACTTAGAGACCTTGTCAAACTATAATTCCCAGGACTTCGTAGCATAGAGTTATTGGGGTTCAAAGTGGGTGAAAGTTAGATGCACTTAGAGACCTTGTCAAACTACAACTCCCAGGACTCCATAGCATAGAGTTACAGGGGTTCAAAGTGGGTGAAAGTGCATCCATTCTACGGTGTAGATGCACTTAGAGACCTTGTCAAGCTATAATTCCCAGGACTTCATAGCATAGAGTTATTGGGGTTCAAAGTGGGTGAAAGTTAGATGCACTTAGAGACCTTGTCAAACTACAACTCCCAGGACTCCATAGCATAGAGTTATTGGGGTTCAAAGTGGGTGAAAGTGCATCTACAGCGAGTAGATGCACTTAGATACCTTGTCAAACTACAACTTCCAGGGCTTCATAGCATTATATGTCAAACGGCATCCATTCAACTGTGTAGCTGCACCCAGAGACCTCGTCAGACTACAACTCCCAGGATGTTGTAGCATGGAATTTTGGGGGTTGAAAGTATGTCAAACTGCATCCATTCTGCACCCTTTGGGTTTAATCAGCTAAATTCAAAAGTCAATCAACCCCTGGAGTGGATTCGCCGCTCCACTGACATGGAAGCAGAAAAGTGATGGGGCTCAGAGACTATAACTCCCATTATCCAGCATCTCTTATCGGATAAGGTGGGAGGCAGAAGGTTGGAGGTGGGATTAGATCCCCCAAAATGAGACGATTTGATCCCAAGGAATCCACTGTAACGGTATCTTTGCCTGTGTTTTCCCAGCCCGGTGTGAGCTATCGCTGCCTCCTGCGGCAGAACCAAGTCCTTCTCACGGCTTTGGAGGAACTCCAGTCCCGATGTGCCAACCTGAAAAGAGAGAACAGCCTACTGGTGAGGACTCCAGCACCCATCATCCTCAACCACTAGCTCTTTGCGGTGCCATTTTGAAGACCTTTTAAAAGAGGGTTTTATGTTGTATTCTGAATTTATATTATTACTAGCTGTACCCGGCACGCGTTGCTGTGCCCTATTTTGGAGATGCGAGGAAGTCTGAGTATGTAAGGGTTGGAGTTGTTGTTAGTTATGGTGTTGTTGGGGTCATGGCTGTGTTGTTGTGGGTTGTTTTGGTGGGTGGGATGTTGGAGTCCTGTGTTGTTGTTGTTGTTGTTGTGTGTTGTTGCTGGCGTTCTGCATAGCTTGTGGATATACAATGTTTTTTGTCTTTCCGTCTGCTGTGTTGATGTAGAGGTTGATGCGTGTGTGGGTGGGGTACTTTGGAAGTGAGTGGAGGTACTTGAAATCCCATTATCCATGGTGTGTCCTCCTCTAATGTGCAGTTGGATGGCGGTGGGTCATGGGGGCATTGTTTGCCAAGTTTGGTCTTTATCGGTCTTGGTTCTGGGACACAGTGGTCTGTGGGGAATGATGGGTTTTGAAGTACTACAAATCCCATTATCCGTGGAGGTACTTTAATTCCCATAATCCATGGTCCACCCTCCTCCAAACTGCAGTAGAATGTAGCGTGGGTCATAGGGGCTCTGTGTGCCAAGGTAGGTTACTGTAAATTCAGGCCATACACAATGTCCCATGAGCTGAGGCCTAGTCAGGAAAATCAAGTTAATGAAGCCTTACTGTTAATTCAGGCCATACACAATGTCCAATGAGCTGAGGGCTAGTCGGGAGAATCAAGTTAATGAAGCCTTACTGTCAATTCAGAGCGTAAACAGCATTCCATTAAGTGAGGTCTAGTCAGGGAAATTAAGTTAATGAAGCCTTACTGTCAATTTTGGGCGTGGTCTGTGATTTGTAGGGTGTAAATTTTCTGTGGGAAGTTAATNNGGTGGTTGTGTTTGTGCCTCAGCCCTTTGCCTTATCCTCCACTGACAGTTTATTATGGGTCGGAAGGTTCATGTTGGCTGGCCAGTACAGGAGTTATGCAAATCCAGCCTTATTGGCAGCCAATCATGTTGTCAGAATGTAGAGGCTGGGAGAGTCGTTGGCAGCCCCGGAGGATGCTGGGAAATGTAGTTTTTTTTACTCGTTGTTTTGGGGGCCTTTTAGGTTTTGGGGGGGAAGTTTCTTTGCTACAAACGTACCTTGTCTGAGGCCTATTTCTGTTGGCAAGTTTGGTGTCTCTGCGTTGTAAGGTTTCTCTGTTTGGGATGGTCTTTCCATGACGACTCTTCCTTTATATATATAGATTATTATTAATAATATATATTATTATTATATTATATATATAATTATTATTAATAATATATATTATTATTATATTTTATATATAATAATAATAATATATATATATTATAAATAATTATTATTATCTATCTCTCTCTCTATATATAATAAAAGTCAGTGTTTGCGGGCGGTGGTGTGGTGGTGTGACCGGAGGAATATGTGGCAGCATTTTGATTGGCTGCAACTGTGGCACTGGGATTATTTGCATAAAGGGCTCTGATTGGCCAGCCTCAGAACTCCAACATTCTTAGGCACCAGACAGACGGGATTGGTTGCCACTGAGGGAATATTTGCATAAAGGACTCCGATTGGCCATCTACATTCCAACAGTCTAAGGCAGGGGTGGGCAACTATTTTTCCCAAGGCCACACGAGAGCCAAAAAGTATTATGGAGGGCCGCACCTAAAGGCGGAACTACATGCTAATCTGCATTATTTATTTATTTATTCACTTACTATATTTACTATATATTACACATCATTAATATTAACATATTAATATCAAGGAATATTCATATATTATTAGTATTAATATCATAATTATTATATTATAGTATGTGTGTGTGTGTGTATATATACATATATATACAGTATATATATAGACATTATAATATATTGAAATTATAATATAACATTAGGAGGGCCGGATATAATCAGCCAAAGGGCCGCATCCGGCCCCCGGGCCTTAGTTTGCCCACCCCTGGTCTAAGGTGACACAGAGGGAAAAGGAAAGGCCTCAGGCAGTCAGTCACTAGGCCCACAGCAATGACGGATCAGGACCACACTTGGCACGCAGGAGCCCAATGGCCCACTTCACAACCTGGTGTGGTTTAGGGCAGGATGGGCCACGAATGATGGGATTTGCAGTACCTAAATTATTACCATCTCACTGCTTCTCTCAAAAGAGATTCAAAGTGGCTCACCACGCTCAAAACAATCCAGTATACCACAGGATCCAACACAGCACTATGAAAAAAATGTCCATTTTATGCCCAAGGTCTTGCCCATCCATCCTTAAAAGGTGCCATGATCCAAGGAATCCACTCCAGGTTTTGGCTTTTGCGGGTGTTCGTTTCGCCTCTTCAAAACCCGGCACGGATTCCAAGCCCCACCGGAAGAGCTGGTGCCCCATTGGGGGCGGAAACGGAGGTGAAACCTCCCCGTAAATATTCAGGACGTGCTTTTTTCTGATCTGTTTTGCCCTCCCAGCGCAAGAGCTGCTTCCCGGAGACGCAGGAGAAAGTACGGCACCTGAAAAGGAAGAACGCCGAGCTGGCGGTGATAGCCAAGCGGCTGGAAGAGCGAGCCAGGAAGCTCCAGGAGGCCAACCTCAAAGTGGTATGAAAGACCTTGAGCTTCCAACTGAGAGCTACAAGGCTCTCGTCATCCCTTTGCATCTCTTGCTCCATGGAGTGTAGCAGCAGCAGCAGCAGTAGTAGTAAAAGAAGAAGAAATAGTAATAGAAGAAGTAGCAGAAGTAGGAATAGAAGAAGTAATCATAGTAGTCATAGTAGTCATAGTAGTCATAGTAGTAGAATTACTTACTTACTACTATATTTCTACCCTAATTTATCTCACCCCAAAGGGGACTCAGAGCAGCTTACAATTAAATAATAGTACTTAAATAAATAGTAGAGTAGTAGTAGTAGTAATAATAATAGAAGTAGACATAGTAATAGAAGAAATAATAATAGCAGCAGTCTGAGTAGTAAAAGTAGAAGTAGTAGAAGAAATCATGATAGTAGAAGTAGTAAAAGAAGTTGTAGTAGCAATAATTACTTGAAGTAGTATAGAAGAAATATTAGTAGAAGTCATAGTAGCAATAGCAACAGAAATAGTAGAAGCAGTAGTAGAATCAATATTAGTAATAGAATTAGTAATAAAAGACGCAATAATAGTACTTGTAATAGTAGAAGACATATTCATAGAAGTAGTAGTAGAAGTCATAGTAGCAATAGAAGAAGTAGTAGACATAGTCGCAGAATCAATAGTAGTAATAGAAGTAGTAGTAGTAGAAGTCATAATAGAAGTAGTAGGAACAGTAGATGTAGTAATAGAAGAAGTAGAAATAGTAAAAGAAGTCATAGTAGCAATAATAGTAATTGAAGTAGTAGTAGAAGAAGTAGTAGTAGCAGAAGTTGTAGAAGTAGTAGGAGCGGTATATGTAGTAATAAAGTGGTAGAAGTAGTAATAGGAGTAGTAATAGAAGTAGTAGTAGCAGTAGATGTAGTAATGGAAGACATAGTTGAAGGAGGAGGAGTAATAGAAGAAGAAATAGTAGTAGTAGTAGTAGTAGTAGTAGTAGTAGTAGTATGGCTCAAAGCTATAAAAGCTGTAGTTTTACAGTCTCGGCTCCAAAACACTGGGGCCTTACCAGGCTATAATTCCCAGGACCACCCATAGTATGAAGCCATGGCACTGAATGTGGGGTCAAACTCCACCACGACATCATGGTTGCTTTCTTGGGTGCAGGTGAGCACACCGATGTCTGTGAAGGGCCCCTGTGCCGGCCTCTGCAAGAAAGCCTTGGCTCGACAGCGGGTGATGGACCTCCGGGAACAAGCGGGGGTCCTCCTGGCCAAGGACAAGCAGATCAACGCCCTGCAGAGGGAATGCCAGGAACTCCGGGCCAAAGTCCCCAACGGCAAGGTGAGGTGCCTCCATCGGGCCGGCCAACTTTGGGGACAGGGATAGGACTAAGGCTCATGGGTGGATGGAGGGTGGGAGGGAGGGTGGGTGGGTGGGTGGGTGGGTGGGTGGAAGGAAGGAAGGATGGATGGATGGATGGATGGAAAGATGGATGGATGGATGGAAGGGTCCCCAGGGCCATACTGTTCAACCTCCTTAGATGCATAGACAGAAATGGATGGATGGATAGAATCTTAGAGTTGGAAGGGACTTCAAGGGCCACCAGTACAACCTCCTAAGATAGAAAGATAGGGATGGATGGATGGAAAGAAAGAAAGAGACTGTATAATCTTAGAATCCTAGAGTTGGAAGATACCCCAAGGCCGTTCCACCCAACCATCTAAGGTTCATGGATGTATGTCATTAGCAAAGTCATTTCGAAATTTCCCCAAAATTCGGAATATTTCCGCTATTTTTTCGGAAAATTTCAGAGGTCATTTAGATTCAAACCACCAGCACCCCCTACATCCGCAATGAATTTTGAACTATTTTTTCCTTGACCAAACAGGCCTAATAGATAGATACATGGATAATTATTCATATAATAGATGATGATAGATGGATGGATGGATGGATGGATGGATCGATCGATCGATAGATAGATAGAACGATGGATGGATGGATGGATGGATGGATAGACAGACAGACAGACAGATAGATAGATAGCACTATGGATGGATGGATGGATGGATGGATGGATGGATGGATAGACAGACAGACAGACAGACAGACAGACAGATAGATAGATAGATAGATAGCACTATGGATGGATGGATAGATATCACTATGGGTGGATGGATGGATGGATAGATGACACTATAGATGGATAGATGATTGATGGATATATGGATGGTCATATGGGCGGACAGACAGACAGATAGATAGGTTGGTAGGTAGGTAGCACTATGGATGGATGGATGGATGGATGGATGGATGGATGGATGGATGGATGGATGGATGGATAGATAGATAGCACTATGGATGGATGGATGGATAGATGACACTAGATGGATAGATGATTGATGGATGGATGGATGGTCAGATGGACGGACAGACAGACAGGTTGGTAGGTAGATAGTACTATGGATGGATGGATGGATGAATAGATGGATAGATAGATGATAGATAGATAGATAGCACTATGGATGGATGGATGGATAGATATCACTATGGATGGATGGATGGATGGATGACACTATAGATGGATAGATGATTGATGGATAGATGGATGGTCGTATGGACGGACAGACAGACAGACAGGTTGATAGGTAGATAGCACTATGGATGGATGGATAGATAGCACGATGGATGGATGGATAGATGACACTATAGATGGATAGATGATTAATGGATGGATGGATGGTCGGACGGACAGACAGGTTGGTAGGTAGATAGCACTATGGATGGATGAATAGATGGATAGATAGATGATAGATAGATAGATAGATAGCACTATGGATGGATGGATGGATAGATATCACTATGGATGGATGGATGGATAGATATCACTATGGATGGATGGATGGATGACACTATAGATGGATAGATGATTGATGGATAGATGGATGGTCGTATGGATGGACAGACAGACAGACAGATAGGTTGATAGGTAGATAGCACTATGGATGGATGGATGGATGGATGGATAGATAGATAGCACGATGGATGGATGGATAGATGACACTATAGATGGATAGATGATTAATGGATGGATGGATGGTCGGACGGACAGACAGGTTGGTAGGTAGATAGCACTATGGATGGATGAATGGATGGATAGATGGATAGATAGATAGATGGCACTATGGATGGATGGATGGACGGATGGACGGATAGATAGATACATGGCCATAATGTTCTGTTGTTGTTGTTGTTGACTTCCATGCATATAGAGACTATTCTTTGTGGAGGCAGCCTAGAATCGCATTGGCCTTTTTCGCTGCCACATCACGCTGTTGACTCACATTGAGCTAGATCCCTTTTCCCAGGGGCCATTTTCCAAGCCAGGTATCCCGCCCCCATTCTATCATGCTTATTGCCACCCATAGCAAGGATTGGGACAAATCCCCAGTGGGTCTTTCTCCTTAGGAAGAACCTTCTCGGCTCCTAGACTTCCACCAGCTCCTCCGTGAATCCCAAAAGGAGGTCCTGCGCCTCCAAAGGCAGATTGCCTTGAAGAGTTTCAAAGGTCAGGTGGGCCCGAAAGGTGACAAACCCATCTCGGTGGGCCCCACCAAGGTTTGGGGTGCGCAGAGGAGGGCGAGATTCGAATCCTGCTCCAACGGCTTACCTCCTTCGCGGACATCCAGACGGTCTCTTCCGACCCACAAGGTACGACGGATTCATCTTATATCCTTACAGTCCTTACCCGTCGACTATGAATGATTTCAACATATCAGGTCTGCGTGCCTAGTTTGGTCCAGATCCATCAGTGTTTGGGTTCTGGATGTAGGTGAACTATAACTCCCCCAATTCAAGGCAAATTTTACCCAACGACGTCCCGTATTTTTTTTTCTTGGTCTGTGTGCCAAGTTTGGTCCAATTCCATCTTTGGTGGAGTTCAGAGTGCTCTTAGATTTCAGGTGAACTATAAATCCCAATAGCTATAACACCAAAGTGCCCAGGCCAATTCCCCTCAAAACTGTCCTAATATCTAAATTAAATTAATTAAATTAATGTCCTAATAATAATATATAGTGTCCTAAAATCTAAATAATAAATCATATAATCTGAATAATAATAATGTCCTAATATCTAAATTAAATTAAATAATTTCCTAATAATAATATATAGTGTCCTAAAATCTAAATAATAAATCATATAATCTGAATAATATTAATATTCTAATATCTAAATGAAATAAAATAATAACCTAATAATAATAAAAATAAATATAGTGTCCTAAAATTTAAATAATAAATCATATAATCTGAATAATAATAATAATGTCCTAATATCTAAATTAAATAAAATTGTGTCCTAAAATCTAAAAAATAAATCATATAATCTGAATATTAATAATAATGTCCTAATATCTAAATTAAATAAAATTGTGTCCTAAAATCTATTTTAAAAAATCATATAATCTGAATAATAATAATGTCCTAATATATAAATAAAATAAAATATTATTAATTAAATATAATAATAATGTCCTAATATCAAAATAAAATAAAATAGTGTCATAATAATAATAATTAAAATAAGTGTCCTAAAATCTAATTAATCAGTCATAATCTGAATAATAATGATAATGATAATAATGTCCTAATATATACATAAAATAAAATATTATTTATTTATTTATATTATTAAATAAATAAATAAAATATTATTAATTAAATATAATAATAATGTCATAGATCTAAATAATAATAGTATTCTTAAATATTTTTTTTAAAAAAAATCGAATAGGCTTTCAGAACATGGCATTCAATGAGGGTAACGTGTGAATGGCTCATGCCTACACGTGCAGAAGGAGCTGCGGTGGTTTAAATGCCCATAGGCTTGAAAAGAAACGGGTGTATGTGTGCAGAGCCACGCACGCAGGCTGCTTTGGCCCTTAAGCCTGACATGTGTCAGGCTTTTAACGCACGTGGGAACGCTCCCAGGGGATTAAACGGGAAGGAAGAGGGTGAAGATTTCCCCCTGCTTGCTTTGCATTCGACTTGTCCTTTCCCCCCCTTCTGCGAGTCAAATGGTACGTCCCGGCTATTGCAAAGCAATAGCCGGGACGTACCATTTGACTCGCAGAAGGGGGGGAAAGGACAAGTCGAATGCCAAAGTCCCCTCCTATTAGCGGCAGAATGGTTCAGTCCGCCTTGGCGAGGAGCTGTCCGCGGTGCTGAATCCAAGCAGGTAGGGCGATTGCGCAGGCGCAGTAGGCCCCAACCTGGTTTCTGCACTTTTGGGGTCTTCCAAAAGGGTGTTGTTAAAATAAGGGGGTGAAAGTGGGGAAACAAAAGGGTTGAGTACATTATCTAGATGCCTTTTTAAGCTTCCTTTTGGAGGATCCCCCTCCCCCGCCCGCCACCAACAAAAATATATTATGCCCTGGTTACTGATTGCAGCCTCTGAGCATGTGCAGAGTGCTTTCCCCATTTCTCTCCCATTGAAGAGCATTGGAGGATGGAGCCTCTGGAAGGAATGGATTCTAAATCCTATAGAAATGGTTTCTGAGATCATTTGGGTGAAGTGAAGACGGGCCAGGAAGGCAGTTCCATCTTGCCTCTTGCACTGTGCTTATAAAATAATATAATACAATATAATACAATTTATTGATAATATTATAATGTAATACAACGTAATACTCTCTCTCTCGGCATTACTTCGCGAACGAAGATTCTTAGGAAGGACTCATCCCACACTTTTTTCAAGCGCGTTGATGACTAAAAAGGCCAATCTGAGATAGGCAAGTCCGGTCGCAGAAAGCACAGCAGAAAGTCTCCTTGGGTGATGTCATTCCCGAGTTGCGGTTCTTTCTGTGTTGTCGTTTCTCTTCGAGAAACGTTGTCTTCTCGAAAGAGGCCGCAGCATTGTGGATAGTGCGTCTCCATGCCTCCCGATGTGAGGCCAGGGTGGATCATTGTTGGTGATCGATCTGGCCGAGCCTGAGATGTTGTTTCAGGGAGTCCTTGTATCTCTTTTTGGGAGCGCCTCTCTTGCGCTGACCCGTGGCGAGTTCACCATAGAGTAGTATCTTTGGGAGGCGGTGGTCCTCCATCCTAGAGACGTGCCCTGCCCTGCCCAGCTGTGTTCTCAACGCTGGCGATCCCTGCTTGCTCAAGGACAGCAACATTCGTCACATAGTCGGTCCTGTGTACATTTAGGATTGTGCGAAGACAGCGCTGATGAAAGCGTTCGAGGAGTCGTAGGTGTTGGCGATAGGTGAGCCATGTTTCAGACCCATAGAGGAGAATAGACAGTACGATAGCTCTGTACACACTGATTTTGGTGCTTTGCCTCAGGTGCTTGTTGCTCCAGACTCCTTTGTGAAGCCTTCCGAATGCACTCTATGCCTTTGCTAATCTGTGATCTATCTCTTTATCAATCTTGGCGTCTGAAGAGATGATGCTTCCCAGGGAGGTGAACTGCTGAACGGACTTAAGCACAGATGTGCCTATGCTGACGTGGGGATGATGGTGTTCTTCCTGTGGTGCGGGCTGGTAGAGAAATTCCGTTTTCTTCAGGCTGACTTCCAGCCCAAACAGCTCTGCAGCTGTTGCAAACCAGGATGTGAGGCGCTGCAGGGCTGCTTCTGAATGGGCGACAAGGGCAGCATCATCAGCAAAAAGCAGCTCACGGACTAGATAGTTTAGAGTCTTAGTGTGAGCCCTCAGACGGCTTAAGTTGAACAAGCTGCCATCAGTACGATAGCGTATATATATGCCGTCTTCTTCTTCGAGGTCTGCCGTAGCCCTTTGGAGCATCATGCTGAAGAAGATTGTAAATAGGGTTGGTGCAAGAACACAACCTTGTTTCACTCCATGAGTTATGAGAAAGGGCTCCGAGAGAGCATCGCCATATCTGACTTGACCGCGCTGGCCCTCATGTAACAGGATAATCCTTTTGAGGAATTTGGGGGGACATCCTAGACGTTCCAGGATCTGCCACAGACCTTTTCTGCTCACAGTGTCAAAGGCTTTGGCGAGGTCGACAAATGTGACAGAGAGTCCTTTGTTCTGCTCTCGACATTTCCCTTCCAGTTGTCTAACATGTAATATTACTAATAATATTACAGTATAATGTTATCGTACAATGTATTTTATTTATTTATTTATTTATTCAAATTTATCCGTCGCCACGCCCATTCGGCTCGGGGCGACTCACAAACAATAAAAACAACAATAAAAACAACAATAACAACAACATTTACAACTACATTAAAATCATTAGGATTCAAACAGCAACCATAAAATACAGATAGCATCAGAGAGGACAATGTCATGTCTGAGAGACTGACAGTTTTTAGGAGCCAAATGCCTGTTGGAACAATAATGTCTTGCATGCCTTCCGAAAAGCCAGCAAACTTGAAAAAGCACGGATTTCAGAGGGCAATGCGTTCCACAGGGTGGGAGCTATGATAGAAAAAGCCCTCCTCCGTGTTGTAGTGAGATGGTAACTCTTAGGACTTGGGACCACCAGGAGGTTTTCTGTCTCTGAGCGCAGGGGTCTAGTGGGACAGTATGGGATGAGGCGGTCCCTTAGGTACACTGGCCCCAGACCATTCAAGGCCTTAAAGGTTAATACCAGCACTTTGAAGGTAATCCGGCATTCCACTGGGAGCCAGTGCAGTTCGCGCAGGATGGGTGTGATGTGGCAGCTTATTGGGACACCTGCCAGCAGCCGAGCTGCCGCGATCTGCACCAGCTTCAGTTTCCGGATCACCGACAGAGGCAGGCCAATGTAAAGAGCGTTACAGTAGTCTAACCTTGAGATGACCGTAGCTTGGACCATTGTGGCCAGGTCGTGGCGGGACAAATAGGGGGCCAGCTTCCTCGCCTGGCGTAGATGAAAAAACGCTACTCTACTGACGGTGGAGACATGTGTCTCGATCGACAGTTGAGAGTCAAGTGTGACACCAAGACTTTTTACTGATGACGACGGACATAGCGCCACGCCGTCCAGGGTTGGAAGCTGGATCTCCCTACCGCCCGGATGACCAAGCCACAGGATCTCAGTCTTTGCCAGATTCACCTTCAACCTACTGGCTCGCAGCCATCCAGTAACGGCTTCAAGGCAGCGATGGAAATTATCGGGGACGGATTCGGGCCGGCCCTCCATCTCTAAAATGAGCTGGGTGTCATCAGCATATTGGTGACACTCCAGCCTAAAGCTACGTACCAGTCGAGCAAGTGGTCGGACATAGATGTTAAGTAACAGAGGGGAGAGGATTGCCCCCTGGGGGACCCCACAGAATAGGGGGGAACCCCCGGAGACAACTTCACCTCTCCTCACTCGCTGTAGCCGGTTCTGGAGGAAGGAAGGCAGCCGTTTCAGGACTGTCCCCCTCACCCCGGCCCCAGCAAAGCGGTGGGTCAAAAGATCATAATCGACTGTATCGAACGCTGCTGTGAGGTCCAATAACACAAGCAGCGCCGATCCGCCCTGGTCTAGCTGGCATCGCAGCTTGTCTGTGATGGATACCAGAACCGTCTCCGTCCCATGCCCAGAACGGAAGCCGGACTGGAAGGGGTCTAGCCAAGCTGTGTCATCTAGGAAGGACTGCAACTGCTCCATTGCTGCCCTCTCAATCACCTTGCCCAGGAACGATAAATTCGAAACTGGGCGGTAATTGGAAGGGACCATTGGATCTAATCCCGGCTTCTTCAGCAATGGAGTGACCACAGCCTCTTTCAAACCCTCTGGAAACACTCCTTGCTCAAGGGAGGTGTTGATTAGTCTCAACAGAGGGTCTCGCAACCCCTCCAGGCAAGCTTTCACCAGCCAGGAGGGGGCACGGATCGAGGGAGAATGTGGTCGATCTAGTTGCAGTGACTATCCCATCGACAGCTTCTGCTTCCAGTGGCCGAAACCGGTCGAAGGTGAGCCCGGCAAGAGGCCACGGAGTCTCAAGTTCACTAACTGTATCAATTGTAGCTGAGAGGTCCTGGTGGAGGTCCGAAATCTTGTCCACAAAGAAGCTCTGGAAAGCCTCGGCAGAAAGGGCCTGATCATCATTGTTTGGGATGGTAGGGACCATTGTTAAAGACCTAATTACTTTAAACAATTGTGCCGGGCGTGAGCTAGCGAACACTATCAAGGTTGCATAATGTGATTTTTTTCCTCCTTGATAGCCTGCTCATAAGCGTCCATAAAAAGCTTATAAGCTGATTTCGAACCTCCATCACGGAGTCTCTTCCACACGCTCTCTAACCATCTCTTCTCCCGTTTCATCAATCAAGCTCCTCAGTAAACCAAGGTGACCGATTTCGGCGGGGTCGGAGAGGGCAACTAGGGGCGATCTCTTCGGGACAGTTTCGTGTTCCAGATGTCAACTTGCTCATCGATAGAGGCGCTGACAGACTCCAGATCCCTCAGAGCATTCAGGAACCTGGGTGGTTCCATAAGTCTCTTTGGGCAAACCCAAATATATAATATTAATATTGTGCTATGGCAATAATATAATATGTTGTATTTACATTTTACTTGTACGCCGGTCTGAGTCCCCTTCGGGGTGAGAAGGGTGGCATATAAATGTTGTAAATTAAAAAATTAATAAATAAATAAATTTGGGGGGGCTAATGTTGAAACAGAGTGGCCTCTGAGCACATGCAGAGTTCTTTCCCCATTTCTCCCCCATTGAAGGGCATTGGAGGATGGAGCCTCTGGGAGGAATGGATTTCTCCTATAGAAATGGTTTCTGGGGTGATTTGGGGTGCTAATGTTGAAAGACAGCGGCCTCTGAGAATGTGCAGAGTGCTTTCCCCATTTCTCTCCCATTGAGGAGCATTGGAGGATGGAGCCTCTGGAAGGAATGGATTCTAGAACATATAGACTTGGTTTCTGAGATCATTTTGGGGGGGGGGGGCGCTAGTGTTGAAAGAGAGTGGCCTCTGAGCACATGCAGAGTGCTTTCCCTTTTTTCCTAGGCTGGAGAATATGGCCTCCAGAGTGGCTAGATATGGGAATAATGATAATAATGATAATGATAATAACAATAATAATGTATTTATTTATTTATCGTATCAGAAGTGAACCACGGGTACGGTTGTAATGTGGAATCATGCATGGGTCTATTTTTTCCATAATTATATGCAAAATACCTTATTATTATTATTTTAAGTCTGCTCCCCATTGTATTGCCCCCCCCCATCAAAATGCAGTAAATACCCAGCAAAGGGCTGTTGCTATAAGGTATAGGGATTATAGGAGGATGATGGGATATGCAATCCCTCCCCCCAAAAAAATCCCTTTTCTCGTGTTTTTGGAAGGAGTAGCTTGCAAAATTTGGGCATCTCTCTTCCTTTGCAGCCTATTTCTTTGCCCAGCAATGGAGAGGAATCCCGACTCCCCATAAAAAGAGGGGTTTTGCCATCAACAACCCCCGAAATCAAACAGCAAATCCAGCGACTGGTGAGTTTGCCAAGCTTCCCCCCCCCCCCCGCCCCTGGAAGGAATTGCTTGGGATCCACTCCAGGTTCTAGTCTGAACTTTAAAATGGCTTTTCAATCAGGAGACAGGAGCTCTTCTCGGGATCCCATTGCATTTGGAAACTACAATTCTCAGGAATCTCATAGCATTTGGAAACTACAATCTTCGGGATTCCATAGCATTTGGAAACTGTAATTCGCAGCATCCCATAGTATTGGGAAACTACAATTCTCAGGATCCCATAACATTGGGAAACTATAATTCTTGGGATGCCATAGCCTTGGGAAACTACAATTCCTGGGATCCATAGCATTTGGAAACTCCAATTCTCAGGATCCCATAGCATTGGGAAACTACAATTCCCAGGATTCCATACCATTTAGAAACTACAATTCTTGGGATCCCATGGCATTAGGAAACTATAATTCGCAGGATCCCATAGCATTTGGAAATGATATTTCACATGAGCTTATAGCACTTGGAAACTATAATTATTGGGATCCCAGAGCATTTGGAAACTACAATTCCCAGGATTCCATAGCATTGGGAAACTACAATTCCTGGGATCCATAGCTTTTGGAAACTACAATTCTCAGGATTCCATAGCATTGGGAAACTACAATTCTCAGAATCCCATAGCATTTGGAAACTACAATTCTCAGAATCCCATAGCATTGGGAAACTCAAATTCTCAGGATCCCATAGCATTTAGAAACTACAATTCTTGGGATCTCATGGCATTAGGAAACTATAATTCGCAGGATCCCATAGCATTTGGAAACTATAATTCTCGGGATCCCATAGCATTGGGAAACTACAATTCTCGGGATCCCATAGCATTGGGAAACTACAATTCTCGGAATCCCATAGCATTGGGAAACTCCAATTCTCAGGATTTCATGGCATTGGGAAACTACAATTCTCAGGTTTCTATAGCATTGGGAAACTACAATTCTTGGGATGCCATAGCATTGGGAAACTACAATTCCTGGGATCCATAGCATTTGGAAACTCCAATTCTCAGAATCCCATAGCATTGTGAAACTACAATTCTCAGGATCCCATAGAATTGGGAAACTACAATTCCCAGGATTCCATACCATTTAGAAACTACAATTCTTGGGATCTCATAGCATTAGGAAACTATAATTTGCAGGATCCCATAGCATTTGGAAATGATATTTCACATGATCTTATAGCACTTGGAAACTATAATTATTGGGATCCCATTGCATTTGGAAACTATAATTATTGGGATCCCATAGCGTTTGGAAACTATAATTTTCGGGATCCCATAGCATTGAGCCTAATAGTTCATTCTCCAGTATAGATGCAGTCCCAGATTTCAATCCAGGCCTCGAAGGAGCTCTCCAAGGTGCTGAACCCCATCAGCTACTCAATTCAGCACCTTGGAGAGCTGTCTGTAAAACCTGGAGTGGATCCCTAAATGCCCCGCTGACATGGACTCCTCGGTTGCTTTGGGTAAGGAGGGAACTGCACATTCTGTGTGTTTTTTCCTGACTGTAAGAGAGATATACAAGTACTTTCCAGGTCTGGAATTTTTACTCTCTTCCCTCCATTGGGTGTCCCTTTCTGGCAGGAATCAGAGCTGAGGAAGAAGCGGAAGCAATGCGAGACCCTCGAGCATGAAGTGAGGAAGAAGCACAAGAGATACGCCGAACTCGTGAGTGTTGCCTTGCCTTGCTTTTCTGCTCCAAAGCTTTGAGCTTGAGTTATGTCTCGGTTTCGGTGCTTTTTGGACTCCTTTCCAAGGAGAAGAGGGCATGCTTTTCATAAAGGACTCGATTCCCCCCCAAAAGGAAGTTTTGGAGGATGATTTCCTCTTTTTTCCCTCCAGGAAACCCAGCTTCAGGAGGTTGCGAGTGAGAATGTCCGTCTGTCGGAAGAGAACGCTCAGCTACAGGGGCAAGTTGAATGGATAGAGAAGGTAAGGGCTCAAGGGACTTTTCTAGGGCGAAGGACGGAGATGATTAAAAGGCAACATTTGCATAATGTTTGCATATGCTAATCCGGTGCCCTGGTTAGTCCTTGGATGTTTTTCAACATTTCTGAGCCGCGGCACATTTTTTACATTTACAAAATCCTGGGACACGCCACCAACCAAAATGACAGAAAATGACACTCTAACACAGTGATACATATAGTTAATATGTTTTTAAATGTATTTATACACTCAGGGTGAAACCTGGGCCTGTTTCAATGAACACAACATAGGTATCCTGGCAGGAATGGCAGAAAGACACAAACCTCCCACACAGAACTCCCATAACCAAGAGAAAATGCTATAAGAGTTTGGTGGGCATTGACCTTGAGTTTTGGAGTTGTAGTTCACCTATATCCAGAGAGCACTGTGGACTCAAACAATGTTGGATCAGGACCAAACTTGGCATGAATACTCAATATGCCCAAATGTGAACACAGATGGAGTTTGGGGAAAACAGACCTTGTCATTTGGGAGTTACAGTAGTTTCTGGGATTTATAGTTAACACACAATCAAAGAGCATCCTGAAGTCTTGCAACAATGGAATTGAACCAAACTTGGCATATTGAACTCTCATTTCCAACAGAAAGTAGTGAAAGGGTTTGCTTGGGAATTGACCTTGAGTTTGGAAGTTGTAGTTCACCTACACCCAGAGAGCACTGTGAACTCAAACAATGTTATGTTATGTTGTTGTTTGTTTTCTATCCAGAATCACAATGTTGGAAGGAGGCTCACCACTTTAAGGTCCCTAAAACAGGCATGGGAAAACTTGGGCCCTCTGGGTGCTTTGGACTCCAACTCCCACCATTCCTAACAGCCTGAGGCCCTTTCCTGCTTAAGTGGCTGAGGGGGGAAAAGGAAAAGGGCCTTGAACCAAACTTGGCATATTGAACTCTCATTACCGACAGAAAGTACTGAAAGGGTTTGCTTGGGAATTGACCTTGAGTTTGGAAGTTGTAGTTCACCTACACCAAGAGAGCACTGTGGACTCAAATAATAATGGATCTGGACCACACTTGGTACGAATACTCAATATGCCCAACTATGAACACACATGGAGTTTGGGGGAAATAGACCTTGACATTTGGGAGTTGTAGTTCACCTACATCCACTGTGGACTCAAATAATGATGGCCGGGCCTCTTCCTCATGGGGAGGGGGACACTCCACCCCTTTCCGACCCTCCCTCCACTCACCACAGCCTCTCTGCTGGCCTTTCCTCCTCCTCAAATGGCGACCACTGGGAAGGGGTTGGGGCCTGAGTGACGTCACCCTTCCCTCCTCCCTCCCTCGATTGGAGGCTGGCTGGCTGGCATGCGCGGAGGGGAAACGGCCGAAGGAGGAAGCGCCCCGGCTCCTTCCTCCTCTTCCTCCCCCCGCAAGCAGCAGGAGTTTGGCAGAAGGGGGAAGAAAGGGTTTTTCCCACGGCACACCTGATGATCGCTCATGGCACACTAGTGTGCCGCGGCACACCAGTTGGGAAACACTGCTATAGAGTACACCTAACCTATAGTTGGATATCCCACCTAACATAGTCCCCAAAACATCTGAAGGAGCTCTAAGTGGGTTCCTATGGCTTAGATCAGTGCTGTCCAACTTCTGGCGGGTCCAGGGCCGGATAAGAGGTCACTGATGACCTGCGGGGCTGCTAGGCCCCGCCCCCAGCCCAGGCCCCGCCCCCTCCTAAAGCCGCCGAAAAAGGAGGAGTAGGCGGCGCCAAGAGCAGCGCGTCACAGGCCTGGCATGACGCGCTGCCCCTTGGCACCGCCTACTCCTCCTTTTCGGCGGCCCCCTCCCTTCCTAGGCCGGGGGAGCCGCCGAAAAGGAGGAGTAGGCAGCGCCAAGAGCAGCGCGTCACAGGCCTGGCGTGACGCGCTGCCCCTTGGCACCGCCTACTCCTCCTTTTCGGTGCCCTCCCTCCCTTCCTAGGCCGGGGAGCCACAGAAAAGGAGGAGTAGGCGGTGCCAAGAGCAGCGAGTCACGCCAGGCCTGTGACGCGCTGCTCTTGGCGCCCTTCTGCCCTCACCGGCGGCCCCCTGCCCTAGGAAGGGGGCGCCAAAAAAAGGGCAGAAGGCGGCGCCAACGGCAGCGCGTCACAGGCCTGGCGTGACGCGCTGCCCCCTTGGCTGCCTCCCTCCGGCGCCCCCTCCCTTCCTAGGCCGGGGAGCCGCCGAAGGAGGAGTAGGCGGCGCCAAGAGCAGCGCGTCACGCCAGGCCTGTGACGCGCTGCTCTTGGCGCCGCCTTCTGCCCTTTTTCGGCGGCTCCCCCACCCTAGGTAGGGAGGGAGGGGCGCCGAAAAGGAGGAGCTAGCTCTCTTCCTCCTCCCTGCCCCGCCTCCCCCCCCCCCCCGGCCGCCATTTTTTTTTAAATCGATTTTTTAAAAAAAAATTAAAAATGGCGGCTGAGGGCATAGGTGGGGCCGTGTCCAACAGGCTACGGGGCCGGATCCGGCCCCGGGGGCCGCCAGTTGGACAGCCCTGGCTTAGATCTAGCTAGAGAGTAGCCCTATCCAAGAGGGCTACTCTAGCTAGATCTAAGCCATAGGAACCCACTTAGAGGTCCTTCATGGTCCATGGGCAGTGTATCCCTTCCTTAGAGTAGACCCATTGACCTATAGATGAACTTCCCATCAAGCAGTTTATTCAGTAGGTCTTTTCTTCCTAGAAGTAACTCATAGGAACCCATTCTTGGAGGATGGAGACTAGAAAAGGGTATACATTTGCATAATGTTTGCATATGCTAATGAACGGAATTGGAGACACAATTCCAGATAAATACATTGTCTTATCTGTAGGTGATGTGGGGGGGGGGGGTGTTCCACATCACCGGGAAGCTCAATCCAAATTGAATGGCTTTTTCTTGTCGCAGGTTGAGTCTGAAAATGCCGACCTAAGGCTCCGGGTGTCGGAAGTGACCGAGGAACGGGATTCGGCTCTCCAGAAAACCCAAGAACTTGAACACAGGCTGGAGAGTCTTGGGCAAGCCCTCCAGGTGGGTCAGAATCGGGACCCCTCAAGGCAGGAAGGAGGTCGTGCTCAGATGGTCACTCGGGGTAGCATTTCGGGACTACAACTCCCAGAATCCCCCCCCCAAGAACCTCCAGCAAACAGAGCTTCAGAAAGGAGTTTTTTTTGGGTTCTACAACATCTAGGATCCTTTGGGTTTTTTTTCCATTTTGCAGCACATGAGAGATGTCGCGGAACGGAGGCAACAGCTGGAGCATGACCACGAGAAAGCCTTGCTGGCTTTGCAGAAGAAGAAAGAGGAGGTTAAGGAGCTCCAGCAGGTGAGAGGAACCATGCGCTTCAAATAATATCATGCCACAAAGGCAGGCTCGGAGTAACCCCTTTTGGCGCCCTAGGCCACACTTTGGAATTACGCCCCCAAACCAACCTCTATCGCACCGCACCTCTCACATTCCTTCTTTCCGCCAGCCTCTCCTCCCTCACTGAGGGGTGTGGGATGCCTCCCAGCTGGTGCACGCGGGCCTGGCTCCCGCCTTCGGTGCAGCAGTTGCCCAGGATGCTGAGGTCGAGGGTGCGGCGGGGCCTGGGGGGCGCCGGCCAGGACCCTCAGCAGCGGCGCCAGCCCCCCGCGCTCCCGGAAGCGGGCAATGCCGCCAGCCTCCTTGATGTGCTGCGTGCGGAGGGCCAGCAAGGCCTCGCCCGGGCCTGGCTCGGCGCCCTTGTGCAGCTGGGCCAGGCAGGAGCCCAGGGAGCCACTCCCAGGCCCCTTCCCGGCCCCTGGGCCTTTCGAGCAGGCACCCAGGAACATTGGGGAAGGAGGCAGAGGCGCCTCGCCTCCTGCTGCGCGCATGCCTGGCAGTGGCCCCGGGGGGGGCTTCTCTCCGCCACCTTCTCCTCGCCTCGCCCTCCTGGCGCGAGGAGGATGAGGCAGAGGGAAGCCCTGCCCCCGGGACCACTGCCGGGCATGAGCGCACGGCAGGAGGCGAGGGCGCGAGCGCCTCTGCCTCCTCCGGCATGTTCCTGAGTGCGCATGCCCGGCAGCAGCCGTGGGGCTTCCTTTCTTCTTCCTCCTCCTTGGGAGGAGGAAGGAAGGGAAGCCCCCTGGGGACACTGCCGCGCATGGGCAGCAGAAGGGCACGAGTGCCTCTGCATCCTCCGCTATGTTCCTGGGTGCCGCGCATGCCCGGCAGCGGCCGTGGGGCTTCCTTCCCTTCCTCCTCCTCTTTGGGAGGAGGAAGGAAAGGAAGCCGCCGGGGCTGCTGCCAGGCATGCGCGCGCGGCAGGAGGGCGCGAGCACCTCTGCCTCCCCGCCTTGTTCCTGGGTGCCACGCATGCCCGGCAGCGGCCGTGGGGGCTTCCCTTCCTTCTTCCTCCTCCTTGGGAGGAGGAAGGAAGGGAAGCCCCCGGGGTCGCTGCCGGGCATGCATGGCAGGAGGGGAGGCGCGAGTGCCTCTGCCTCCTCCGCCATGTTCCTGAGTGCCGCGCATGTCCGCCAGCGGCCCTGGAGGCTTCCCTTCCTGCCTCCTCCTCTTCGGAGGAAGGAAGGGAAGCCCCCGGGGCCGCTGCTGGGCATGCGCGGCACCCTAAAACATTGAGGAAGGAGGAAGAGGCACTCTTTCCCTCCTGCCGCGCGCGCATGCCCGGCAGCGGCCCTGCGGGCGGGGCTTCCCTCCACCTCCTCGCGCACTCCTTCCTTGACAAGGGGGTGCAGGCCGAGGGGGGGCCGCCATTCCCTCCTCCTCCGCCCCCTTGCAGTGCTCTCCCCCGCCCTTCCCCGAGAGAGAGAGAGAGAGAAAGAGAGAGAGAGTAATCATGTCGCACGTTGCGATTTTGTATTGTATCAACATATTTTTTTGGCCCGTGAATTGCGCCCCCCTCGGCCTGCGCCCCTAGGCCATGGCCTAGGGTGGCCTTATGGGTAATCCGGGCCTGCACAAAGGTGAGGTATGGGAAGTCACTGGAGGCCACTCCGCTTTGTCTCACTGTTGGTTCTGTCTTTCAGGCTCAAGTCGAGGCCCGGAAGGAGCACGAAGGAGCTGTCCAACTCCTCGAGGTGAGTGCTTTCTTCTCACTTCAGCACCGGCAACTTTGACTTCCATAAACCATCTTGAACCCCAAAGAATATGGAATAGTTTACCTGGTAGCCATGGTAGTTGTAGCATTCCGGGGAATCCAGAATGGTAGTTATTGATGTTGTTTCAATCACAGCAGTGGGTTTGAAGCTTAGAGATATGTAGGAGCGTTGGTGACCTCTTTACTCTGACCCCCGTTTTGTTTCCTAACAGGGCTCCTTGGATTGTATGCAGGTACTACCCATTTCCCCCAATTGTTCCTCTTCCTGTGCCATCAGTTGCCTTTAGGATACCGTTGGCAATGAGATGGCTATCTCTGCCTTCTTGCATTAAGAGATTAAGTTCATCTCATTCATTTCTCATCTCTCTGTGCATAAATGCCCCTTCAAGTGACCTGTTGACATAATAATAATAATAATAATAATAATCTTTATTTATACCCCCGCTACCATCTCCCCACTGGGGACTTGGGGCAGCTCACATGAGTCCAAGCCCAAACAACAAATTACAAAATCAAAACATCCACCATAAACACAATATAAATGCATACAAATAAATAAAAGAACGATATACAAATACGAGGGCGGGTCAATAAGTCCGTGACTTTTTGAATGAAACACAGATTTTTTGATTTAAAAAATCATTTTGTTTTTCAACATTGTCTCCTTTGAGCTCTATACACTTTGTCCAATTTTTCTCCAATTTTTTTTATCCCTTCCAAAAAATAAGATTTGTCGAGGTCATCAAAATAGGTATTTGTTTGTGGGATGATTTCATCGTTGGAGTCAAATCTCTTTCCGCCGAGCCATTTCTTCAAAAAATAGTCACTCGGGGCTAAATCTGGAGAATAGGGCGGATGAGGGAGCAATTCGTATCCCAATTCATGGATTGTTGCCATGGCAACTGCACATGTGTGCACCCTTGCATTGTCCTGGTGCAAAAGAACTTTTTCTTCGCCAAATGCGGTCATTTTCTTTTCAAATCCTCATTAAATCAACCCAATAAGTTGGCATAATATTCGCCATGGATTGTTTTACCCTTTTGAAGGTAGTCAATGTGGATTATACTGCATACATCCCAAAAAACTGTTGCCATGACTTTATTGGCTGACAAACCCACCTTGCCTTCTTTGGCGCCGATTCACCCCGAGAAACCCACTGTTTCGACTGCTGTTCGGTCTCTGGTGTGTTGTGGTGGATCCACGGTTCGTCCATGGTTACGAAACGGCGCAAAAAGCCGTCCATGTTGCGGTTGAACACCGGCAAACACTCCTGCGAAATTGTCACACGGTTGCGTTTGTGGTTGATTGTGAGCAAACGCGGCACCCATCTTGCAGAAAGCTTTCTCATACCCAAGTGATCATTTAAAATTGAAACCACTGAGCCACGTGAGATGCCTATGGCTTCCACAATTTCTCGCGCTTTCAACCTCCGATCGGCCAACACCATATCGTGGATTTTTTCAATTGTTTCGGATGTAGAGACCTCAACTGGGCGTCCAGAACATTCGGCATCTTCCGTGCTTGTACGGCCACAACGAAATTCAGTAAACCACTTTTTTACCCTTGAAATTGAGGGTGCAGAGTCCCCATCGTATTTATCAAGCTTAGCCTCGGTTTGAGTGATGGGTTTTTTCCGTAAAAAATAGTGCTTAATGAGCACACGAAATTCACTTTTTTCCATTTTCTCCTCCAATCTCGTGGTAGTCTGCTATCAATGGCTGTCAAACACAAACTAAATGACGCAGCTTGTTCAAATTTTGACCGGAGTCAACTGACAGGTGCCTGTTGACAGGAGCAGTGTTACCCTTTCAGTTAAGAGGCGGGACATTCAAAAAGTCACTGACTTACTGACCCGCCCTCATAGATATCTGAAATCACAAATGACAAGGCGAGCCACATGTACGAATATAAAATGTTAAAAACTCAGGGTGAGATAAGCAGAGTTGCTTCTTGGCGAGGGAGAGCACACATAAACATGTAAACATGTAAACAAGGAGGGGGGGATGGACGTAAGACAACCCAATGGGTTTCAGAGGATTTCCTTCCTCTGAAATAGAGCTTCCAGCAGATCCTGCTTAGATTAGACACAACCTGGTGCCCTTTGGTGTGTAGTAAAGGGAAGAGGAAGGGAAGAAGTCCAAATTACGTTTGTGTTGGCGATCCAAAGTATGCCCTTGGATCTTGGCTTCTTGTGTGCTTCGTAGAAACTGTATGCCTACCTCGTCAAGTGTATCCTCTCCTTAGAGTAGATCCATTGTATCTATGTCGAGTAGACCCATTGACCAATAATGGACTTCTCATCTCATGGGGAACATATATGGTCTATGGAAGAACTTCTTAAGTGTACCCCTTTCTTAGAGTAGACCCATTGACCTGTAGATGGACAAGAGGGCTACTCTAGCTAGATCTAAGCCATAGGAATCCACTTAGAGGTCCTTCAGAAATTTTGGGGACTATTCATTGTCCATAGGCAGTGTACCCCTTCCTTAGAGTAGACCCATTGACCTATAGATGGACTTCACACCTCACAATTTATTCAAGAGATTTACTCTAGCTAGAGGTAAGTCATAGGAACCCATTCTTAGAGGTCCTTCAAACGTCTTGGGGACCATACATGGTCCATGGATCACCAGTATGTCTCTTCCCTAGAGTAGACCCATTGCGTTAACTTAGAATACACCTATTAACCTATAGATGGATATCCCACCTAACAACGTATCCAAGAGGGCTACTCTAGCTAGATCTAAGTCATAGGAATCCACTTAGAGGTCCTTCAGAAATTTTGGGGACTATTCATTGTCCATAGGCAGTGTACCCCTTCCTTAGAGTAGACCCATTGACCTATAGATGGACTTCACACTTAACAATTTATTCAAGAGATTTACTCTAGCTAGAGGTAAGTCATAGGAACCCATTCTTAGAGGTCCTTCAAACGTCTTGGGGACCATACATGGTCCATGAATCACCAGTATGTCTCTTCCCTAGAGTAGACCCATTGCGTTAACTTAGAATACACCTATTAACCTATAGATGGATATCCCACCTAACAACGTATCCAAGAGGGCTACTCTAGCTAGATCTAAGTCATAGGAATCCACTTAGAGGTCCTTCAGGGGACTAATTTCCATAGGCAGGTACCCCTTCCTTAGAGTACCCATTGATTAGATGGACTTCACACCTAACAATTTATTCAAGTCCATAGGCAGTGGAACCCATTCTTAGAGGTCCTTCAAATGTCTTGGGGACCATACATGGTCCATGGATCACCAGTATATCTCTTCCCTAGAGTAGACCCATTGCATTAACTTAGAGTATACAGATTAACCTATAGATGGACTTCCCACCAAGCAGTTTATTCAGTAGGTCTACTCTTCCTAGAAGTAACTCATAGGAATCCATTCTTGTGCCTATGAAGAAGATATGGTCCATGGGCCATATTTTTCCTACTCCTATTGTAGACGGATCAACATCAGTTGGGTCTGTCTGTGCTTCTCCTTGCGTTCTTAACTGGTCCACTGCCTTCCCCTCCTTATCCAGGCCCGGGTTCAAGAGCTAGAGAACCAATGCCGGAACCACACCGAGCAATTCAACTTCCTGTGTCAGGAGCTCAAGCGATTCCGGCTCCAGACGGGGAAAATCGGGCACCCGCCACACGCTTCCTCTCCCTTGACCACCACGGTGATGTCGGAGGTCACCTTGGCCTCCTGCTCTCCGTCTCCTTCCCCAACACAACACCCAGATCATGGCGTCAAGGAGAAAGGTGAGTAGCGTTGGGAAGAAGACGAGTAAGGACCCCCAGGAATCCACTCCGGAGGGTGAGCTCTAAAGGAGCTCTCCTTGGTCCTGAACTCAAGCCCCACTGTGTTTCAGCACCATGGAAAGCTCATTGGGATTCAATGCAATTGATTCAACGGTCCACAAATAGTACAATCAGTAGATGTTGTGTTGTAAACTGCTTCAAGTTTTGGATAAGTAGTAGAAATATAATAATAATAATAGACTATTTTTAATAGCAACTCTCAAGCAACCAAAAACTATATCTGATATTGACCAATCCCCACATGTGTCGGGTATCTGAAAGTCTACTGTGATGATGATGATGATGATGGTGGTGGTGGTGGTGGTGATAATGTGAAAGCTCTGCCTAATGTGCCATGTTTGGTTTCAGATCGAGGGCTTCTCTCTAGCTCTCCTTCCCGATTCGGGCAAAAAATACAAGCCAAGGACGTGGAAGAAGCTCCTCCGCCTGGACTATGGCTCCCTGAACATCCCATTGGTTGCGTTGTGGCCAGAAGTCCAGACATGCTCATCCTACCCGTCGCCAATCGCAAGCCCTCCAAGAAAGTGGAATCCCAATCCAGTTCATCGCGGTCCGAATCCATTCCCACCACCAGCCCAAAATCCTGCCCGACTCCAGAGGTGGGTTCTTGAGGTCATACCTTATACATTTGGTACAATGAAAAAATAAGTTTTAAATAAGCCAAACTAGTAAATAAATACACACACACATGTATATTTTTCTTCTCGAACGAAGATTCAGGAAGGACTCACTACATATATATATATATATATATATATATATGTGTGTGTGTGTGTATATGTTATACATGTGTGTGTACACACAATATATATATATATATATATATATATATATATATATATATATATATATATATGAGAGAAACTGGGGGTATGGGCTCCATGCTATCGGTATTGCTGGAATATTGGAAAGTGGGGCATCTCTCAATGATAATAAATGTATGTTTTCTCTGCCTTCTTGAAGGTGGACACAGCCAGTGAGATGGAAGAGCTGGATATCGACAGTGTCTCTCTTATTCCGGATTCTGAGAGCCACCGGGTGGGGAAGCTCCGCGTCTTCCTCGCTCGATACAGGTCAGTAGACTTCAAACCCAGGTCTTTCTCTTCTGACCCCTTTTCCCATTATTTCCAGACACCTTGGGTTCACATGATTTTCCGTGCCCCCTTTCCAGCTACAATCCTTTCGATGGTCCCAATGAAAACCCTGAAGCGGAACTCCCCTTGACGGCTGGAGAGTACATTTATGTCTATGGAGAAATGGACGACGACGGCTTCTTTGAAGGTATATTTATTGTTGAGCTGTGTGCAACCAGCGGGGCTTTCCTGACTTCCATGTCAGTGGGGCAGTGAAGCTACTCCAGGTTTCTTAAACCAGGTATTAAGAAGGGCTTCAAAGTACTGAAGTCTAAAGGAGTTCTCTAAGAGCCAAACACTCCTCTCCAAGAACTGAACCTGGTCCTAGTGGACTTCTCCAAGGACTGAGTGGGATCTCCAAGGACTGAACTTAGTCCTAAAGGAGTTCTCCAAGGACTGAATGGGTTCTCCAAGGACTGAACTCAGTCCTAAAGGAGTTCTCCAAGGACTGAACGGGTCCTCCAAGGACTGAACTTAGTCCTAAAGGAGTTCTCCAAGGACTGAGTGGGTTCTCCAAGGACTGAACTTAGTCCTAAAGGAGTTCTCCAAGGACTGAGTGGGTTCTCCAAGGACTGAACTTAGTCCTAAAGGAGTTCTCCAAGGACTGAGTGGGTTCTCCAAGGACTGAACTTAGTCCTAAAGGAGTTCTCCAAGCACTGAGTGGGTTCTCCAAGGACTGAACTTAGTCCTAAAGGAGTTCTCCAAGGACTGAATGGGTTCTCCAAGGACTGAACTCAGTCCTAAAGGAGTTCTCCAAGGACTGAACTTAGTCCTAAAGGAGTTCTCCAAGGACTGAGTGGGTTCTCCAAGGACTGAACTTAGTCCTAAAGGACTGAGTGGGTTGAGTGGGTTCTCAAGGAATGAACCTAGACCTAAAGGGGTTCTCCAAGCACTGAGTGAGTTCTCCAAGGAAATGAACCTAGTCCTAAAGGGGTTCTCCAAGCACTGAGTGAGTTCTCAAGAAATGAACCTAGTCCTAAAGGAGTTCTCCAAGCACTGAGTGGGTTCTCCAAGGAATGAACCTAGTCCTAAAGGAGTTCTCCAAAAAAATGAATGGGTACTCCAAGGACTGAACTTAGTCCTAAAGGAGTTCTCCAAGCACTGAGTGAGTTCTCCAAGAAATGAACCTAGTCCTAAAGGGGTTCTCCAAGCACTGAGTGAGTTCTCCAAGAAATGAACCTAGTCCTAAAGGGGTTCTCCAAGCACTGAGTGAGTTCTCCAAGAAATGAACCTAGTCCTAAAGGAGTTCTCCAAGCACTGAGTGGGTTCTCCAAGGAATGAACCTAGTCCTAAAGGAGTTCTCCAAGCACTGAGTGGGTTCTCCAAGGAATGAACCTAGTCCTAAAGGAGTTCTCCAAAAAATGAATGGGTACTCCAAGGACTGAACTTAGTCCTAAAGGAGTTCTCCAAGCACTGAGTGAGTTCTCCAAGGAATGAACTTAGTCCTAAAGGAGTTCTCCAAGCACTGAGTGGGTTCTCCAAGGAATGAACCTAGACCTAAAGGGGTTCTCCAAGCACTGAGTGAGTTCTCCAAGAAATGAACCTAGTCCTAAAGGAGTTCTCCAAGCACTGAGTGGGTTCTCCAAGGAATGAACCTAGTCCTAAAGGAGTTCTCCAAAAAATGAATGGGTACTCCAAGGACTGAACCTAGTCCTAAAGGAGTTCTCCAAAAAATGAATGGGTACTCCAAGGACTGAACTTAGCCCTAAATGAGTTTTTCAAGGACTGAATGGGTTCTCCAAGGACTGAACTTGGTTCTAAAAGAGTTCTCCAAGGACTGAGTGGGTTCTCCAAGGAATGAACCTAGTCTTAAAGGAGTTCTCCAAGGACTGAACTTAGTCCTAAAGGAGTTCTCCAAGCACTGAGTGAGTTCTCCAAGAAATGAACCTAGTCCTTTTTTTAAAAAAACAAAGTTTATTGAGTTTTCCAAATATATTTTAAAAAACAACAAACAAACATACATTTGACATGTAGACACACTCTTACACACAACTACACAACTAACAAAAGTACTTCCCAACCTATCCTCCTTCTCTACCAATAGTTGTTATCTTTAAACCACGTTACAGCAATAATGATCATAAAGAAATGATAACAGTAGATAAACGTAAAAAGATAAGTAATAATCTTTACTGAGCTTCTTCTTGACTAACTTTCGGATTTGATCTAGTTCATTTAGCTAATCTGTATTTCCTTCTGTCAAATAATTCCTGATTGCAGACCACTCCGTGTTTTTCATTTTCTTATTTTGTGCCAATCCTCTCGTAAGACAGTCCATACTCATTATATCCATCAATTTGAGCTTCCATTCTTCTATCTTCGGGATCCGATCTTCTTTCCATCTCCTAGCAATGGTCATTCTGGCCGCGGATATACAATATACAAATAATTTCTCAGTATTGCTATCTAACTTAAAATCCAACAGTCCTAAGAGTAAATATTCAGGTTTGAATTCAAACTCAATTTCTAAAGCTACTTGCATCTCCTTATGAATTTTCTTCCAGTACCTCCGAATCCTTTTGCATCTCCACCACATGTGGAAAAAATTCCCAGTTTCCTCTTTGCACCTCCAACATTTATTAGAATAGTTACTGTTGTATTTCGCTATTTTATTTGGTGTGAGATACCACCTGTGGAAAATTTTTAGACCATTCTCCTTTAAATCATAAGCATACGTATAATTAAGATGTGTTTTCCAAAATGTTTCCCATTGTTTTAAGGGTATTACTTTTCCTAAATCTTGTGTCCATCTAATCATGCAGTGCTTAATACCTTCTTCTTCTGTACGCCAATCGATAAGTTTTTTATAAATACAAGATATCCTTTTGGTCCTTTTTTCCACAAGTGTATCCCAAAATGATTTAGATAAATCAAATCCCACAATTTTATCTGAATGAAAGATGTCTCTGATTTGGAAGTACTGTAGCCAATTCATAGATTTATCCAATTCCTGCAGCTGTGATAGTTCTTTTAGATTAACCCCTTCCTTGGTCTTTTGAAGAATTGATTCATAAGTCACCCATTCATTTTTTTCAAATTGCCTTCTGCAAAAGGCCTCCTGAGGCGAAATCCAACCCGGGGTTTTAAGGAACATTCTACTCTTATATTTCATCCAAACTTTATATAACGCCTTTCTTATATAGTGGTCTCTGAAGGTATACTCTATTTTGACCTTCTGATACCAAATATATCTGTGCCACCCGGACCTTAAATTATACCCTTCTAGGACTAGAAGTCTCTTGTTCTTTAATGTTGTCCATTCTGTTATCCACTCCAAGGCACATGCCTCGAAATATGTTTTCAAATCTGGAACGCCCAAACCTCCTCTCTCTTTTTTATCTATTAAATTTGTCCAATTTATTCTTGATTTTTTCCATTCCAGATAAATTTCCTTATCTCCTTATTCCAAATTATAAAATATTTATCCGTGCTTAAAATTGGGAGATTCTGAAATAAAAATAAGAGTTTGGGCAGTACGGAAATGAACCTAGTCCTAGAGGAGTTCTCCAAGCACTGAGTGGGTTCTCCAAGGAATGAACTTAGTCCTAAAGGAGTTCTCCAAGCACTGAGTGAGTTCTCCAAGAAATGAACTTAGTCCTAAAGGAGTTCTCCAAGCACTGAGTGGGTTCTCCAAGGAATGAACCTAGTCCTAAAGGAGTTCTCCAAAAAATGAATGGGTACTCCAAGGACTGAACTTAGTCCTAAATGAGTTTTTCAAGGACTGAATGGGTTCTCCAAGGACTGAACTTGGTTCTAAAAGAGTTCTCCAAGGACTGAGTAGGTTCTCCAAGGAATGAACCTAGTCCTAAAGGAGTTCTCCAAAAAATGAATGGGTACTCCAAGGACTGAACCTAGTCCTAAAGGAGTTCTCCAAGCACTGATTGGGTTCGCCAAGGAATAAACCTAGTCCTAAAGGAGTTCTCCAAGGACTGAATGGGTTCTCCAAGGAATGAACCTAGACCTAAAGGGGTTCTCCAAGCACTGAGTGGTTTCTCCAAGGAATGAACCTAGTCCTAAAGGAGTTCTCCAAGGACTGAACTTAGTCCTAAAGGAGTTCTCCAATCACTGAGTGCTTTCTCCAAGGAATGAACCTAGTCCTAAAGGAGTTCTCCAAGGACTGAACTTAGTCCTAAAGGAGTTCTCCAAGGACTGAATGGGTTCTCCAAGGAATGAACCTGGTCCTACAGGAGTTCTCCAAAGACCAAACCTGGTCATAAGGGAGATCTCCAAGGACTGAATGAGTTCTCCAAAGAACAAACTTGGTCCTAAGGGAGTTCCCCAAAGACCGAATGAGCTCCACAAGGAATGAACCAGGTCCTAAAGGTGTTCTCCAAGGACTGAATTTGGTCCTAAAGGAATTCTCCAGGGACTGAATGAGGTCTCCAAGGACTGGACCTGGTCCTAAAGGAGTTCTCCAAAGAGCAAATCTGGTCATAGGGAGTTCTCCAAGGACTAAACAAGTTCTCCAAAGACTGAACAAATTCTCCAGGTAATGAACCAGGTCCTAAAGGAGTTCTCCAAGGACTGAATGAGTCCTCCAATGATTGAGCTTGGTCCTAAAGGAGTTCTCCAAGGACTCCAATGATTGAGCTTGGTCCTAAAGGAGTTCTCCAAGGACTGAATGAGTCCTCCAATGATTGAGCTTGGTCCTAAAGGAGTTCTCCAAGGACTGAATGAGTTCTCCAAGGAACAACCTTGGTACTAAAGGAGTTCTCCAAGGAACAACCTTGGTACTAAAGGAGTTCTCCAAGGAACAACCTTGGTACTAAAGGAGTTCTCCAAGGAACAACCTTGGTACTAAAGGAGTTCTCCAAGGACTGAACGAGTCCTCCAAGGATTGAACTTGGTCCTAAAAGAGTTCTCCAAGGACTGAATGAGTTCTCCAAGGAACAACCTTGGTACTGAAAAGAGTTTTCCAAAGATTGAACAAGTTCTCCAAGGAATGAACCTGGTCCTAAAGGAGTTCTCCAAGGGCTGAGCCATGTTCTGAAAGGACTGGTCTGAAAGGACTGAGCCATGTTCCTAAGAGAATTATATATATACAAAATATATGAGATATATAGGTTGGTTTCCTTGTTGAGCTCCGTTAAATCCAGCCAAAACTTGGAACAATCTCACTGCCCTACTGATATGGGAGTACCAACCCGCCGCTGTATCTAATGGAGATGAAGGGGGCCTCTTTTCTCCATTCAATGTTCTTCCCATATTTTTTACATTCAGGGGAGCTGATGGATGGTCGCCGAGGTCTGGTCCCATCCAACTTTGTGGAGCGGGTGTCCGACGATGACTTGATGACCTTCTTGCCCGGTGAGTTCAGCGACCTCTCCCAAAGCTCACCTCTGGACCGGAGTTTCCTGAGCAGCGGCGAGCGGAGTGACCCCTCGACGGACGATCCCAATACTGTCCCGTTGAGGTTGGAAGGGGATCCCAAGGATGGAGAGACCCCAAACCCAGAAGTGCCTTACCCCAGGAAGGTGACCCTTATCCGAGAGTTCGGGTCCGGCTTGGTGGTGGGTTGGGACCTTCCTTTCCCATCCGCCGGGTGCCCTGAAGTCCAGAGCTACCACGTCTTTGTGGACACTGAACTCCGGCAAAATGTGAAGGCAGGAGGCCAGACGAAGGCCGTTCTGGAGAAGCTGGACTTGAGGACCAAAGCCTACCGCATCTCGGTCCAAAGCGTTTCCGAGAAAGGGACCTCCGACTACCTTCGGTGCACCTTCTTGGTTGGGAAGGACTTTCCATTGGCTCCCATTGACCTCATGGCGCGGAACGTGGAGGCCACCTCTGTCGAAATCTCCTGGGCCCCCAGCAATAGTAACTTCTCCCATGTCGTATACCTCAATGGGGAGGAACATGGCGTGACCAAGCCAGGTGTCTACTGGCACACCTTCCGTTCTTTGAAGCCAAACACGTCATACGCGGCCACAGTGGAGGTCCAGCCGCAGTGGACCTTCTGGGAGTCTGGACAGGAGAGGCAGGAGCAAGAGTTGTTTTCCGCTGAAATCCACTTCACAACCGCTTTGGCAGGTGAGTCTTTGAACCTCAAAGTGGAAAGGGACTCCCAGGAGTGTGGAGTCTTCTTCTCTGGAGGTATTTAAGCAGAGGCTGGAGGGCCATCTGTCAGGAGGGTTTGAGTGGTGTATTTGGCAGAAGGGGGTTGGACTGGATGGCCCTTGGAGTCTACTGTGATGGCGTCAGAAAATATGTTCATCGTTGGCAGAAATGTATCCAATTGTCTGGTGATTACGTGGAGAGGTGAATAGTGGTAGTTCAAGAGCACCTTCTAAGGAATATTTCTGCGTTTGATTTATTAAAATATTCCCATCCAAACCCAAGTAACGAAGGCGGAGGCATTACTTTTCATTCAACCCTCATAAATCACCATTCTTATCTCAATTGCTTCGACCTTGCAAGGAACTTCTTGAAGTTGGGAAGACAGCGGGCCCATCAATTCAGCTTTCAACCAAATCTACACATCTCTATTGTTTTAACCCAGGGGTCGGGAACCTTTTTGACTCAGAGAGCCATGAAAGCAAAATATTTGGAAATTCATTTCAGTGAGAGCCATATAATATATATATCATATATTTTAAGACTGAATTGAACTCAATGTGAGTCTATACGTACATATGATGAGAAAAGGATTCCCCCGGCAGAATGGCTCAGGACTCTGGGAAGGAAGAAAAGACGGAAAGAAGGGGGAAGGAAAGAAAGACAGAAAGAGAAAATAAAGGAGGGAGTGGGAGGGGAAGAAAGAAAAGAATAACAAACTATGGAAAAGGAAGAAAAGAAAAGCAGGAGAGAGACTAGGAGGGGAAAAGAAAGAAGGAAATGTGAAGGGAAGAAAGGAAAGGGTGGGGAAAAGAAAGGAAAGGGAGTGGGGGGAAGTAAAATAATGAAGGGAAAAGAAGAAAAGAAAGAAGGAAAGAGAGGGAAGTGAAAAGAAAGGGAGGAGAAGGAAAGGAAGACTTGGGAAAAATAGAAGAAGAAGGAAGGAAGGAAGGGGGAGGGACGGAGAATGGAGGAAAGAAGGAAGGGGAGAGGGAGGGAAAGGGAAGGAGAGAAGGAAATGGTGAAGGGGAGAAAGGAAGGAAGGAAGAGGGAGAATGGAGGAAAGAAGGAAGGGGAGAGAGGGAGGGAAAAGGAAGGAGAGAAGGAGAAGGAAAGAGTGAAGGGGGAGAAAGAAAGGAAGAGGGAGAATGGAGGAAAGAAGGAAGGGGAGAGGGAGGGAAAAGGAAGGAGAGAAGAAGAAGGAAAGGGTGAAGGGGGAGAAAGAAATGAAGGAAGAGGGAGAATGGAGGAAAGAAGGAAGGGGAGAGGGAGGTAAAAGGAAGGAGAGAAGGAAAGGAGGGTGAAGGGGAGAAAGGAAGGAAGAGGGAGAATGGAGGAAAGAAGGAAGGGGAGAGGGAGGGAAAAGGAAGGAGAGGAGAAGGGGGAAGAAAGGAAGGAAGAGAGAATGGAGGAAAGAAGGAAGGGGAGACAGAGAGGGAAAAGGAAGGAGAGAAGGAGAAGGAAAGAGTGAAGGGGAGAAAGAAAGGAAGAGGAAGGAAGAGGGAGAATGGAGGAAAGAAGGAAAGAGAGGGAGAGAAAAGGAAGGAGAGAAGGAAATAATGGAAGAGGAAGGAACGAAGAGGGAGGGAGAAAAGAAAGTAAGGAGAGAGGGAGGAAAAAGAATGAAAGAAAAAGCGAAAAAGAAAGGAAGAGGAAGGAAGCAGCAGTTGCGGCGCATTTGCGTCATTCCTCCCCACTGCATGCTGGGAAACTTGAGGCCCGGGCTGCTCTGGAGAGCCAGATGCCATAATGAAAACAGCCACATCTGGCTCCCGAGCCATAGGTTTCCTACCCCTGGTTTAACCCATGCATTTTTGAAACCATGCCGTTTAAACTATAAGCGGTTTTCACACTAGAAACCATAACATGTTGACAACTTTGATTTACCTCCTCAGGGTCTCCAGATGCTCCGCTCGATGTCCGAGTCGAACCCGGACCCAGTCCTGGCATTCTGGTCATCAGTTGGTTGCCAGTCACTATCGATGCTGAAGGGTCATCCAACGGGGTGCGGGTCACCGGGTACGCCCTTTATGCCGACGGACAGAAGGTAGCTTCCTTTCTTTATTTCTGTTGTGCTGTCTGTCTTGTTATTGTATAATTGGCATTGAATGTTTGCTGCATGTGTGTCCTGTGAAGCTGCTCTGAGTGAGAAGGGTGAGGTATACATTCCATAAATCAGTGTTTCCCAACCTTTTTTGAGCCGCAGCACATTTTTTACATTTACAAAATCCTGGGGCACACCACCAACCAAAATGACACAAAATGACACTCTAACACAGTAATACATATAGTTAATAGGTTTTTAAATGGATTTATACACTCAGTGTGAAACCTGGGCCTGTTTCGATGAACACAACATAGATATCCTGGCAGGAATGGCAGAAAGACACAAACTTCCCACACAGAACTCCCATAACCAAGAGAAAATACTATAAGAGTTTGGTGGGCATTGACCTTGAGTTTGGGAGTTGTAGTTCACCTATATCCAGAGAGCACTGCGGACTTAAACAATGTTGGATCAGGACCAAACTTGGCACGAATACTCAAGATGCCCAAATGTGAACACAGATGGAGTTTGGGGGAAAAGACCTTGACATTTGGGAGTTACAGTTTCTGGGATTTATAGTTAACACACAATCAAAGAGCATCGTGATCTCTTGCAACAATGGAATTGAACCAAACTTGGCATATTGAGCTCTCATTACCAACAGAAAGTACTGAAAGGGTTTAATTGGGAATTGACCTTGAGTTTGGAAGTTGTAGTTCACCTACACCCAGAGAGCACTGTGAACTCAAACAATGTCATGTTATGTTGTTGTTTGTTTTCTATCCAGAATCACAATGTTGGAAGGAGGCTCACCACTTTAAGGTCCCTAAAACAGGCATGGGAAAACTTCGGCCCTCTGGGTGCTTTGGACTTCAACTCCCACCATTCCTAACAGCCTGAGGCCCTTTCCTGCTTAAGTGGCTGAGGGGAGAAAGGAAAAGGGCCTGAGGCTGCTAGGAACGGTGGGAGTTGGAGTCCAAAACACCTGGAAGGTCCAAGTTTGCCCATGCCAGCTTTCGACAGAGACCTCTTCCTCCCCCTTCCCCTTCGCGCCCTTTCTTCCCCCTCCTGCCCAACACTTACTTTTTCTTCTACACTCGCTTCTGCCGCCATTTTGATCCGAGGCGGCAGTGTGAGCGTGTTCAGGAGGGGAGGGGGGAGGGAGACGTGACCCGTGCGGGTGCTACTGCGCAGACTCGCCCCAGAGCAAAGCGAGGCAAAGCGAGCAGAGTGAGGCTGGGAAGAAGGGAGCCCGAGTGGAGAAGAAAAAGTGTTCGGCAGGAGGGGGAAGAAAGGGGATTGGAGGTTCCCATTTCCCACGGCACACCTGATGATCGCTCACGGCACACTGGTTGGGGAACACTTCCATAAATAAACAAATGGTCGCTCTCCAAGGTGCTGGACTCAATTCTCGCACTATTTCAGCACCTTGGAGAGCTCCCCGAAAGCTCGATTGAACCTGGAATGGATCCACTGCCCTGGTGAACGGGATCTACCCGTTTCAGGTTCCTTGCCTTTTTGTTTCAGGTGATGGAAGTGACGTCTCCGACCGCCGGCAGCGTTTTGGCAGACGTTTCCCAGCTGCAGATGCTCCAAATGTGCCGAGAAGTCTCCGTGAGAACCGTGTCCCTCTACGGGGAGTCGTCGGATTCGGTGCCAGCTCAGATCCCCTCGGCTTTGTTGGAGGATCCCAGCGGTCCCTCTCCACGTCCAGAACCAAGTTGCTTCCCTTGCAGCGTCCGAGAGCAAGATCCCATCAGTCCAGTGGCCAAATCGAAGCCTAACGAGAGCGAGAAACTTGACGTCTCTTCCTTTGGTGAGACAACCCAAAACAAGCCGACCGCTCTGACCCCAGGAATGGACCCTTTGCCCGAAGCAGGAAGGGATGGCCTCTTTGTGTCTCCAGGTTGCAATGGGACCCAAAAGGAACCCGAAGAAGGTCACCAGGTGAGCATGATGGGTATCAATGCTTTTTCGGGGACGAAAAACGAACGGATCCGTAAAAGAATATGGCAGTGAGTTTTGAATGGGGATGCCCAAGTCCGGGTCCACCCAGAGATTTGAAAGCACATTTGGTGAGATGTGCGAGCAGGAAATAATAAGAATATTACAGCAGACTCTCAGTTAACCAGCACCCATGGGGATTGGTAGATGCCAGATTAATAATAATATAAACTCTCAGTTATGTGGCACCCATGGGGATTGGTAGATGCCAGATTAATAATAATAATAATAATAATAATATAGACTCTTGGTTAACCAGCACCCATTGGGATTGGTAGATACCAGATAAATAATAATAATATAGACTCTTGGTTAACCAGCACCCATGGGGATTGGTAGATACCAGATAAATAATAATAATAATAATAATAATGTAGATTCTCAATTAACCAGCACCCATGGGGATTGGTAGATACCAGATAAATAATAATAATAATAATATAGACTCTTGGTTAACCAGCACCCATGGGGATTGGTAGATACCAGATAAATAATAATAATAATAATAATGTAGGCTCTTAGTTAACCGGCACCCATGGGGATTGGTAGATGCCAGATTAACAACAACAACAATAATAATGTAAACTCTCCGTTAACTGCCACTCATGGAGATTTGTAGATACCAGATTAATAATAATAATAATGTAGACTCTCGGTTAACCAGCACCCATGGGGATTGGTAGATGCCAGATTAATAATAATGTAGATTCTCAATTAACCAGAACCCATGGGGATTGGCAGATGCCAAATAATAATAATAATAATAAAGTAGACTCTCAGTTAACCGGCACCCATGGGTAGTAGATGCTGGATTAATACTACTACTACTACTACTACTAATAATAATAATAATAATAATAATATACTCTTAGTTAAGCCTTGCCACTCATGGGGATTGATAGATACTGGATAACTGATACTTGATAGATACTTGATAGATACTGGATAATGTAAGTGGACCACATAATGTGGCTTCGGGTGCGGTCATTTTGCTCGAAAAGGCGAGCATTAGATTTGAGTTAAGAGCTGAATTGTGCGTTTCTTCCCCAGGAGGAATCGGCCCACCATGCGAGGGATTCGGAGATCTCCGGAGCCAGTGGGGCCCATGACGTTTCGATGGGAGAAAATCCGAAAGAGTCAGCAGAAAGGAAGGAGGCGAGCTCCGGAATTGGGACTTCTAGTGACCGCCGGGTCCCCGAACCTGGGATTTCGGGGCGGACGAAGCTCTCGAAGGACGCCATCCCCAAGGACGAGCCCACCGTGTCGGTCACCAAGGCCCGGCGGGAGGTGAGCCTTCCTTATCCAAAAGGGGGCGCTGTTTCGATATGCCTGCCCATCTCCAAGGGACTCCTTGCCAGCAGGGTGAGCAGTCCACTCCAGGTTTTATCCTCAAACTCAGGCCTCGGCCAACTCCGGACCTTCCTCCATCTGTTTTGGACTTCAACTCCCACAATTCCCAACAGCGCAAAAGGCCAATGCGATCCTAGGCTGCATCAGCAGGAGAGTGCTTGGATTAAATTGCACACGGCACCCCCAAAAGCAACTTTTACAATGTAGTAGAGGTATATCACATTAACTGGCCCTGATTTGCTTTTGATTTGTAGATATTGGATAATAATCATAATAATCATAATACAACAACAATACAGGGAACACAGCCGACTCTCATTTAGATGCTGGATTAATAATAATAATAATAGATAATAATAGATAATAATGATATAGTAGGCTCTCATTTAGATGCCGGATAGATGATAATGATGGTATAACAACAACAACTACTACTACTACTACACAGGAGACATAGTAGAGTCTCATTTCGATGCTGGATTAATAATAATAATAAAATAATAATAATAAATGATAATAATGATGATACAGTAGGCTCTCATTTAGATGCCGGATTGATGATAATGATGGTATAACTACTACTACTACTACTACTACTACTACTACATAGGAGATATAGTAGACTCTCATTTCGATGCTGGATAAATAATAATAATAATAATATAATTGATAATAATGATACAGTAGGCTCTCATTTAGATGCCGGATTGATGATGATAATGATGGTATAACAACAACTACTACTACTACTATTACTACACAGGAGACATAGTAGACTCATTTCGATGATGATGATGATACAGTAGGCTCTCATTTAGATGCCGGATTGATGATGACGATGACACAACAACAACAACAACGGAGACACAGTAGAATCTCATTTAGATGCTAGATAGATGATGATGATAATGATGCAGTAAGCTGTCATTTAGATGCTGGATAGATGATGATGATATAACAACAACAACGACAATATAGGAGCCACAGTAAACTCTCATTTAGATGCTGGATAAATAATAATAATAATACAGTAGGTTCTCATTTAGATGCTGAATCGATGATGATATAAGAACAACTACTACAACAATACGGGGGATACAGTAGACTCTCATTTAGATGCTGGATAAATAATAATAATAATAATATAATTGATAATAATGATACAGTAGGCTCTCATTTAGATGCCAAATTGATGATGATGACATAACAACAACAACAACACAGGAGACACAGTAAACTCTCATTTAGGTGCTGGAAAATTATTATTATTATTATAATACAGTAAACTCTCATTTAGATGCTGGAAAATAATAATAATACAGTAGGTTCTCATTTAGATGCTGAATTGATGATGATGACATAACAACAACAACAATAACAGAGACACAGTAGAATCTCATTTAGATGCTGGATAGATGATGGTGATGATGATGATGATGATACAGTAAGCTCTTATTTAGATGAAAGATTGATGATGATATAACAACAACAACAATACAGGAGACACAGTAAACTCTCATTTAGATGCTGGAAAATAATAATAATACAATAGGTTCTCATTCAACAATACAGGAGATACAGTAGATTCTCATTTAGATGCTGGATAAATAATAGTAATAGTAGTAATAATAATAAAGTAGACTCATTTAGATGCTGGATAAATAATAATATTAATAATAGTAGTAGTAATAATAATACAGTAGACTCATTTAGATGCTGGATAAATAATAATAGTAGTAGTAATAGTAATAATACAGTAGACTCATTTAGATGCTGGATAAATAATAGTAGTAGTAATAATAGTAATAATAATACAGTAGACTCATTTAGATGCTGGATAAATAATAGTAGTAGTGATAATAGTAATAATAATACAATAGACTCATTTAGATGCTGGATAAGTAATAGTAGTAGTAATAGTAGTAATAATAATACAGTAGACTCATTTAGATGCTGGATAAATAATAGTAGTAGCAATAATAGTAATAATAATACAGTAGACTCATTTAGATGCTGGATAAATAATAATAGTAGTAGTAATAGTAGTAGTAATAATACAGTAGACTCATTTAGATGCTGGATAAATAATAGTAGTAGTAGTAGTATACAGTAGACTCATTTAGATGCTGGATAAATAATAGTAGTAATAGTAATAATAATACAGTAGACTCATTTAGATGCTGGATAAATAATAGTAGTAGCAATAATAGTAATAATAATACAGTAGACTCATTTAGATGCTGGATAAATAATAGTAGTAATAGTAATAATACAGTAGACTCATTTAGATGCTGGATAAATAATAGTAGTAATAGTAATAATAATACAGTAGACTCATTTAGATGCTGGATAAATAATAGTAGTAATAGTAATAATATTACAGTAGACTCATTTAGATGCTGGATAAATAATAGTAGTAGCAATAATAGTAATAGTAATAATACAGTAGACTCATTTAGATGCTGGATAAATAATTGGCTACAAAGGGGCAAATCTTTCTGATGCTGAACATTATGGGAAATGTAGTTCATGGCAGGGCCTTTTGAATTCTCTGACAACGTCTTCTTTGTGCTCTTCCCAGCAAACGCTGCTTTCTCCCTCTTTTCCGGGTCTTTTCTCATGGCGAGAGGCCATTCATTTACAGAGGAAAGGCAAGGCAGGCCCTAAGCCAGCCTGTTTGGCTTTGCTTTCCGAGCTTTGCTTCCTTGCACTGAATACGAAGCTGACTTTGGGAGCCTTCCGAGAATTGCAAAACTAAAACATATGGGGTCAGTTTCGATTTCTTAATTTCTGACACAGACGGTGTGTTCGCTTCAGATATTGCATCGTAAGTACGAATCATATGAAACAGATCCGAGTTACGACACGTTCCGATATATTTTTTTTTTGCGCATGCCTACAATTTAATCCAGGCACTATCCTCCAGCTAGGATTGCATTGGCATCACACTCACGGCTCATGCTCGGTTTGTGGTCTACTAAGACTCTTATGCTTCCAGGCACCATTTAATATTTACCATCTATATCTCCAGCAAGGAGAGAAAAGGTCAGATCCAGGGAACCGGCCACTGAACCTGCTGACAGATCATCCCCGCAGCTCCGACCTTTCTGACATCATGGAGGAGGAAGAGGAAGAGGAGGAGGAAGACCGTGTTGGGTCTCATAGGCCCAGATGGAAACCGAGCGAATCCCACAGTCGAGAAAACGGAGAGAAGGTACATACGTCCGAAGCTCCCGATGATGCATCGGTAACACTATGTAATACCATTTTTGTCCCTGGATTATCAAACTATCCTTTCCAAATTGATCCTATTGTAAAAACAAAACATGGGAAAAGTTTAATACACTGCAGAAACTTTGAGGGAGGGAGATCATTTTTTTAATTGATTGATTGATTGATTGATTATCTCTCCAGACAAAGACTCACAATTTAAAAAAACAACTTAAAATATACGAATATACAATCATAACACAGTATATCATTATATATTACTATATATTATCGGTAGTAATTATATTTAAGATATTGGTGTACTATTATATAGTATTATATTGTATTATTACCGGTAGTATTATTGTATTAAATTACAATATTATTATAAATATTATATGTACATACAATATATTACATGATTAGCATAGCACAGTAAAAGTATTATATATTACTATATTGTACTGTACCACTATACTGCAACATTATTAGTAATATTACATTATTAATGATAATAATAATTTATTATCATTGTATATTATTGTATTATGTTATATTATGTTTTATAATTATAATTGTATTATAATTGTATACTATCATTATTACATGATATTACTTTCATAATTACATCCCATTTTTATCATATTATATTTTATTACTATATTTATTTATTTATTATTTGGTCTTGTATGCCGCCACTCCCTGAGGCCTCAGAGCGGCTCACAATCCACAGCAAAGCATAAAACGAAGATAAAACATCAAATTAAACTAATTTGCCTGGGGGAGCTCTGCCGCGGTTTGGTCCATGAAGTCATGAAGAGTCGGAAAGCTTGGAGAAGACAATGATGCTGGAGGAAATGGAAGGAAAAAGGAATAGGGGCCAACCTAGGGCAAGATGGATGGCTGTCATCCTTGAAATGACCGGCTTGACCTCGAAGAAGCTGGGGGAGCTCTGGCGCGGTCTGGTCCATGAAGTCGGAAGAGTCGGAAGCGACTGAACGAGTCAACAACCAATAGATAGCTAGATAGCCTCCAAAATCTCGATGTTTCGCCTACTATTAAAGGCCATTTCCGATCCAATTCAATGAAGATACGAAGCCATTACGAAGAACGGTGGCGACCTCGTCGAAAGAGATGCAAACAATAACCTTTCGGAGAAAAATCGGGAAGGAAATAGAAACCAAGGATGGCATCCCAACAAAGGATAGAAAGACGATAGGGAAGTTACCCGTATCACTTCGACTCTTGACTCGTACTTTTTGAGGTTTCCACCTCCGACGTCGTTGAAGGAGAGACGGTAGGTGCCATTCCTCCCTTTTAATGCCTCTTTCCTCTCTCTTTCTCTTTCCTTCCCTTCTTCGGGGCTGGATCCGCGTAGTTTGACTCCGACGGCGACAGCGACGAGGAAGTCTTGGAACGCATCCTGGAGGCGACGCCGTTGCCGAAAAACCACAGCAAAGCGCTCTTCAGCATCCCGGAGGCCACCGAGGAAGAAGAAGAGGAGGAAGACTGGGCTCGCCGAGAGGCATCTCCCGTCAAGAAAGCGAAGGATCGGGTGGAGACGCGGATGAAGTCTCGGCCAAAGAAGTGCGGCGGTCTTTCCAGATTCGGAAGGAGGAAGGACGAGCTAAGCTGGGAGTGCCGAGAAGAACGCACCGGGCTCGGCAACGACGTATCGCGAAGCAAACAGGAGTGGAAAGCCGACCCGGATCGAAACCATGGCACGATCGGAGGAGGCCTTTACCGGGCCCACAGTTTGAAGGAGAACCTGGACGTGATCACCAACCTCGAGCCGGAGTCCGAAGTGTGTGGTTGGAAGTCCGTCCGTCGCCGTCGCACGATGCCCCAGGAACCCGTCCGGAGGCTGTGTTTGAGTCCGGAGAGCCTGGAGATTGACGTGGAATATGACTCCGAGGAGGACCCTACCATCATGTCTACTCCGGTGACCAACTTGAGCTCGGCCGATGGATCGCCCACCGACTGCGAGGACGAATGGAGCGACTCTTCGGAGTCTGTCCCGCCCAGCGCTCCGAAAGAACTGAAGCGCTGCAGCAGTTGGGACGCCGACGAGCGGACTGAGGCTCGGAAGGGGTCTCCGGGACACTCTCCCCGGTGGAGGAAGGAAACAACCGGAGGGGCTGTAGAGGAGCGCAGCCGTAGCCTGGAGAGGAGCCCCTCGCTCTGGAGAGCCCTGACCGAACACAAAGACCCTCCTCCGAATTGGGTCCGTGAGATGCTAGGGCCGCCGCCGTGCTTCCGCGCTTGCCGCAACCCTGGCCGTGCTTGCCAACCCACGCTTGCATTCCGCTATATGATCTTTTCTGTGTGGCAACGGAGAACTCTTGCTCTGTGGCTGTGTTGCATTTTGAAAAGTTGTCGCATTCGTGGCACGCTCTCCGTCGCTTCTGTCGTGTTTTGCTCCAGTGGCCGGCCAGTCGTCGTTGGCTGAATGTTTCCGATGCAGTATTCCTCTTGTTCGCTGCTTTGAGTTCCTTTCTCAAAAGCAGGATGAACAAACATTATTATTCTTATTATTACATTAGAGTCTCGCTTATCCAACCTTCCCTTATCTGACATTAGGGTTGCCATTTTTTTGATATAAGAAATAAGAGATAAATTATATTTTTTTGATATAAGAAATAAGAAATAAAAATATATCTATTTTTCCAAATCAGCCGTTTTGCGTTCGAGAGAACCCAAAGGTAAATAGTTCAATGATGTATATATATCCAGTCCCATATGAGTCCATGTGAATCCGCAGGCGTGTATTTAATCAAGTCCCAGTAGGAAATGCAAGATGTTCCAGTAAGGGGAGAAACACAGTAGCGTTCAAAAGGTCGCGGATGGGATATGGATGTCCCGAAATGTAAACAAGCAATCCAGTACACAGGCACGTAGCCCTGGCGAGGGAGCAAAATACTCCAATAGGAAAATTCCCAGGACGCAGTCAGTGAAGGCGTTTCTGCCGAGTAGCGGTAATCCAAACACAAGAGCCGACGGTACACGGATGCTACGATAAAGCGGCCACACAAGAACAGTTTCGGGATCCTTTTTCAAGGCTCACAAATATACAAAATCGGCGCCCATAAATCTATATAAAACAATTCAAGGTAAGTATACAAAGCATAGTGAGTACACCAAACCCAATCCAATATAAAAGGTTCAAATACATACCATATCAGGAGATGATACAAGCATAACCCTACTCCCATCTGAGTAGGGTGACCCAAAGGTGAAACATTACAATCAAAGATCGTATTTACAGGAGAATAGAACTGATACAGATCGGGTCATTAAGGCCACTTGGCCACTCTGAATCAAGGCAGATTATCCATTGATTCTCAAGCCTGATGAGTTGATTGGAAATATCCAGTTGGGGATTAGGAGTCTAAAAATCAGGAATTACCACGTACTGTCGGCTCTTGTGTTTGGATTACCTTTACTCGGCAGAAATGCCTTCTCTCAGCCTTGTGGTGTTTCTGCTGCTCTCGCCTCTCTCCCATGCACACGCTCTGTGGTGGCCTGCTCTCATTGGCTGACCTGAGCGGAGCCTGCCATAGGGCAGGGGGCAGGCCAGGAAGAAGGTGGATGCTAGCCTGGCGGCGCCTGTGGCCAGACAGTGGGGCTGCTCTGCTGCCTGCCGTGCCTGCAAGTGAGTGAGAAGTGAGCGAGAACAAGCGCCGCGGAGAAGCTGTTGGCAGTGCAGTGGCGCTCACTTCTGCCCTGGCCTTGCCTCCTGCTGCCACCTGTCCTGTCAATACAGAACAGGAGCTGAAAACACGGGACACAAATTTCAGAGCAAAAATACGGGACGTCCTGTATAATATGGGACAGGTGCCAACCCGACCTGACATTCTGTCTTATCTGACACTCTTATTCAACACACCCCTTTTCCTCCAGCATTTCCTCTTCAATTAAAGGAGTGCTCCCCAACTCTCTCTCCATCTCGGAAAAGGTCCCCCTTAATTGTGGGGTCCCCCAAGGGGCTATCCTCTCTCCTCTATTACTTAACATCTACACGCATCCACTGGCCCAACTGGTGCGTAGCTTTTGTCTGGAGTGCCATCAGTACGCTGATGACGCCCAGCTGGTGCTGAGGATGGAAGGCCGGCCGGACTCTGTACCTGATTATTTCCATCAGTGCCTTGAAGCCGTGACCGGGTGGCTACGGGCCAGCAGGTTGAAGGTGAACCCATCAAAGACGGAGGTCCTGTGGCTGAGTCACCCGGGGGAGCTCCAGCTGCCAATAATGGACGGCGAGGTGGTTAGCCCGTCGGCCCTGGTTAAAAGCCTGGGGGTCCAACTGGACCCTCTGCTGACGATAGAGGCTCAGGTCTCCACCGTGAGCAGAGCGGCGTTTTTCCATCTGCACCAGGCAACCTAGCCACGGTAATCCAGGCCACTGTCATGTTGAGACTGGACTACTGTAACGCCCTTTACATTGGCCTTCCTCTGTCGGTAATCCGGAAACTTAAGCTGGTGCAAAACGCTGCAGCTCGACTACCGGTTGGTGCGGTACTTTCGTGCCACATCACTCCAGTCCTACAGCGCTTGCACTGGCTCCCCATCGAGTACCGGATTGCCTTCAAAGTGCTGGTGTTAACCTTTAAGGCCTTGCATGGCCTGGGGCCAGTGTACCTGAAGGACCGCCTCTCCCTGCACGTTCCCCAGAGACCACTACGGTCCATGGACCAAAACCTATTGGAGGTTCCATCACTTAAGATCTGCCACCTGTCCTCGACGCGGCAGTGTACTTTCTCTGTAGTAGCGCCTACCCTTTGGAACGCCTCCCAGAGGAGGCTCGAGCAATAACGACTCTACTGGCCTTCCGGAGGGCCTGCAAGACCAATCTCTTCAGACAGGCGTTTCACCTTTAAATAAGGCTGTCAAATTCCACTCTTGCCTCAATCTGTATTATTATGTTTTTAACTATGTTGTGATTATGTTGTTCACTGGTGTGAACCACCCTGAACCTCTTTGGGAAGGGAAGGGGGGTATATAAATCGAAACAATAAATAAATAAATAAGTGAAAAAGGCAAGTTGAGGAAGAGGAGGGAGGAAAGTGGGAAAAGAGGCAGGACCGGAAGTGGAAGCGTCCTCCCTCCTTCCCTCTGTGATTTCCACACTCCTCTTCCACATCCGGGCACTTCCTGCGGGACCCTCTAGCCTTGAGGCATTGCCTTGCTTTAATCCTTTGAGTCCCTGTTGTTAGTATTAGTATCTAACACCACGTCGGACGGGTAACAGTAGGAGACTCCGTATTATCCGACATTTTTGTTTATCTGACGTTCTGGCCATTTATGACAGATAAGTGAGACTCTACTGTAGTTCTTGAATTGGATTCTCGTTGTTAATAAAAACCTCAAGGGCAACATAGCCTGAGACTCCTCTCCCAAAAAAAGTGACCGCTTTCAACTTTTTAGAGAGCGGAAAGTTCCAGAACCTTTTGGAATGAAGAGAAATACTGCATTTTTGGTGCTTTGCTTTGTGTGTTCCTCTCGCGGTGATCTGGACTCCGGTGTCAGTTGGTGACTCCCAGGTCAACGGGATGGCGTATCTGTTCCGGGTTTTCCTTGGTTTTTATGGATTTCTCCAAGGTGACTACATGTCATCATTTTTGAGAGATCTGATTAAAATCAGGAGTGGGTTTGCTGTCCCCCCCGACATGGGATCCTCCCCAATCGTAGACCAAATTCAAGCGGAAATTTCGGAAAAGGATCGTGACTGATTTGGTGCCTCTTTCAGGAAATCGGGAACGTTGAAACGGAGCGGTTGAACTCCAAATCTTGGAGGGCTCCAACCAGAAGAGGTAGAAGGTCCCGGAGGAAAAGCCGAGAAGAATCGGCTCTTTCTGGTGAGTCTCGGTTTTCGTAGGGCTCGGTTTGGTCGGGAGAGGGACGGAAACACACCCTGAGCCTCTCCATCTCTGACAGGTTCTTGGAGGAGCTCCTCTCCTGAAACGATGGACGAGGAGGACCCCCTGAGGCTGTTCGTGGCCCTCTTCGACTACGACCCCGTCTCAATGTCTCCGAATTCGGATGCTGCGGAAGAGGAGCTCCCATTTCAGGAAGGCCAGATCTTGAAGGTAAGATTTGGGACTTGGAAGAAAGAGCTCCAGAGCTCCAAAATCCAATATATGATCTACCCAGATGTTGCCAAGATGTCAGGTTCTCCAACATCTTGGGTAATGTGGTTGCCATTGTTGCCTTCCTTTGTTAAGAGCTCAAGTTCATCTCATTTAGTCTGACAATTAGGCTCTCCTTTTCTCCCTCAGGTCTACGGCCACAAGGATGCGGACGGCTTCTACAGAGGAGAGTGTGCAGGCCGAGTGGGATACATCCCGTGCAACATGGTTTCTGAGGTCCAAGTTGACAGCCAGAGCGCCAGGACGCAGCTCTTACAAGATGGCCGCATCTCCACTGACATGTTGGTGGAACGCTTAGGTGACCCTTTTAGTTGAACACCTCAACTAAAGAATTCTGAAGATCTTGGAAAGATCTAGATCAATTGATCCAAATGCTGGTCTTCCCAAATGCCAGGAGGACCACCTTTTGTGTCCATGGGTCTAGAGCACTGGTTCTCAACCTGGGGTCCCCAGATGTTTTTGGCCTACAACTCCCAGAAATCCCTGCTAGTTTACCAGCTGCTAGGATTTCTGGGAGTTGAAGGCCAAAAACATCTGGGGACCCCAGGTTGAGAACCACTGGTCTAGAGCTTCTAACACTCCAAAGAACTCCAACCTGGAAGTTCTCAACTTCCTGGGCTTCAAGATCCAACATCGAACACCAGCTGTGGTTGACCGTCCCCAAAATTTTGGATGAGGCGAAGCTGGGAAGCTCTAGGTTAGAATTCTGGAGATCTTGGAAAGATCTAGACCCATGGATCCAAATGCTGGCCTTCCCAAATGCCAGGAGGACCACCTTTTTTGTCCAGGGGTTTAGATCAGGGCTGGTCAGGAAGTCGATCGCGATTGACGAGTTAATCCCGAGACCATTTGAGGTCGATCTTCTGTTCCCACCGCGGTGCACGGGTTCCCGCCGCCGTGCACGCCCTCCTGCCACCGCGTGCGCTCCCGGTGCTGCTTCAAGTGTTGGCGCATGCGCGCTGGGCGGAAATGGAGGCGAGAGACCTTCAGCTTGGCCAAGGGAGAGAGGCGGACAGAGGCAGAGCGCGGAGCCCTTGAGGTGCGGGCTGGGAAGGCCAGGGTGGCGATGGAGGGGGAGGAGGTCGAAGCGGCCCGAGGGGAAGAAGCAGGAGTTTGGGAGTCAGCCTCGACGGGGGAAAAGAACCAGGCCCGGCCCAGCCTCTGAGGACTCGGCCTCCTGAGGGCTGTCGTGATTGACAGCTGGCCAAGAAGGAAGAAGCCGTGCGGGCAGAGGAAGGTGGCGGCGGGACAGCGCATGGGGCTTCCGGAGGCCCTGCCTCTCTCACCGCAGCTTCCGGACGAGAGGCAGGGCGGAGGCCCCACGCACTCTCCCGCCGCCGCCTTTCTCCTCCCGCGGGGTTTTTTCCTTCTTGGCCGGCTGTCAATCACGACACCCCTCAGGAGGCCGGGCCTGGCTCTTTTCCCCCGTTGAGGCTGACTCCCAAACTCCTGCTTCTTCCCCCTCGGGCCGTTTCGGCCTCTTCCTCCGTTGCCGCCCTGCCCTTCCCAGCCCGCACCTCAAGCGTTCCGTGCTCTGCCTCCGTCCGCCTCTCTTCCTTGGCCAAGCTGAAGGTCTCTCGCCTCCGTTTCCGCCCAGCGCGCATGCGCCAACGCTCGAAGCGCTCTCCAAAGCTGCGCGGGCGGCGGCAGGTAGATCGTTGTGACTTGGTTTTCTTAAAAGTAGCTCGCAGGTTGAAAAAGTGTGGGCACCCCTGGTCTAGATCTTCTAACACTCCAAAGAACTCCTGCCTGGAAGCTCTCAACTTCCTGGGCTTCAAGATCCAACGTCCAACACCAGCTGTGGTTGACCGTCCCCAAATCCATGACGGAGTCCCAAAATTGCTTGTAGACCTTGGGTTTGTCTCCTTCTGGGCAAGACTGGTGGCTAATACAAGTTTTTTTATTTATTCCCCCGCATGCAGACAATGGTGCATTTTCTCCACCCCGACGGCCACCGAGGGCTCACCCTCCGAAGCCCCGGAGATCCAAGAAAGGTCTGTTGATGCCCCTCAAAGTCTTTCAATCCCTGCCCTCCTTCCATGCCCAGATTACCCATAAGGCCAATGAGGCCATGGCCTATGGGCGCACGCCGAGGGGGGGGGGGCGCAGATCACGGACCAAAAAAACCCTGGTCCGCGCATGCCCCCCCCATGCCCCCCCCCTCGCTCCTTCTCCCGGCCAAGTCTCTGCTCCGTCCCTTCCACACTAAGCGGACATCTCTCTCTCTCTCTCTCACGTGCTCTCTCTCTCTTGCTCACTCGTGCACGCTTTCTCTCTCGCGCTCTTTCTCTCTCTCGCGCGCTCTCGCTCTTTCTCTCTCTTTTGCGCAATCTCTCTCGCTCTCTCTCACACTCTCTCTTGTGCGCGCTCTCTCTCTCGCTCTTTCTCTCTCTCTTGCTCTCTCTCTCTCTCTCTCTCTCTTTCTCTCTCTCGCACGCTCTCTCTCTCTCACGCTCTCTCTCTCACGCTCTCTCTCTCTCGTTCTCTCTCGTGCGCGCGCTCTCTCTTTCTCTTTCACTCTCTGGCGCGTGCACTCTTGCTCTTGCTCTATCACTCTCTCTCGTGCTCTCTCTCTCTCTTTTTCTCGCGCTCTCTCACTCGCTCTTGCTCTCTCTCTTGCGCTTTCTCTCTCTTGCGCTCTCTCTTGCGCTCTCTCTATCTCTCTTTAACGTGCATGGGCTCTGTCTCGCGCGCACGGGCTCTCTCGTACTCTCTCTTTCTCACGCGCTATCTCACGCGCTTCCTCTCTTGTTCTCTCTCGCTCTCTTTCTCGTGCGTGCTCTCTCTCGTGCGTGCTCTCTCTCGTGCGTGCTCTCTCTCGCGCGCTCTCTTGCGCTCTCTTTCTCTCCCTCCCTCTCTCTCTCTCTCTCTCGTGCGCGCTCTCTCTCTCGTGCGCGCTCTCTCTCGCACACTCTCTTGCGCTCTCTTTCTTTCCCGCTCTCTCTCTCTCTTGCATGCTCTCTCTCTCTCTCGTGTGCCCCTTTGGAGCAAGTTTGCACCCGCTGCGCTCTCCCCAAGCCTCCCGACTCCCGAGGAGACCTTTAAAGCACAGCGGTGCTTTCCAGCCGGTGGGAATGCATGGGGACCTTGGAGGTGGCGGGATGGTGCCTACTCGCCTTTCTCTTCTGCTCTGGAGGCACCATGGCGAAAGCCAGCCAAGTGTGGGTCTGAGTGGTGTGTGTGGGAGGGGGGGGGCAGAGGTTGGCTTAAAGGGGGCGTAATTCCAAAGTGTGGCCTAGGGCGCAAAAATCCGGTCCTGCCTCCTTCCCTTCTTTCATGACCTTTTGAGTGTTTCCATGACCAAGTCTCCCTCTCACGACGTCTTTTGTCCCCACAGCAGAACGGAAGAAGCAAGGAGCCGAAGGTCCTGGTCCTGGTGAGTCTCCATGTGGGCCAAAGAAGGCCTGGGACCCCTTGAGGAAGAAGTGGGGTCAGTGCCTCTCCCTTTCTCTATTCAGGGGCCCACGACATCCAGGATCTGAGTTCGGAGGAGGACGTCCCGAGGACAATGGTGGCCATCTTTGACTACAATCCCCTGGAAAACTCTCCCAATCCGGACACCGAGGTGAGTGCCCACTTCATCTGACCATATGGACACAGCCGAGTTGGGTAGAACATTGAAGGATGTTTTTTTCAAAGTTTGGAGAATGTATTTATTTATTTATTTCCACACCAAGATTCTGTCACTTCTTCCTCTCCAACACGTGCCCCCTGATGTCGCAATGGGCCACTTCACCCCAGTGGCATTGCAGGGGCCACTTCACCCCAGTGCCATTGTGGGGGAACACTTCACCCCAGTGGCATCATGGGAGAACACTTCACCCCAGTGGCATCGTGGGAGAACACTTCACCCCAGTGGCATCGTGGGGGAACACTTCCCCCCATGGCAACATGGGAGAACACTTCACCCCAGTGGCATCGTGGGGGAACACTTCACCCCAGTACCATCGTGGGGGAACACTTCACCCCAGTGGCATTGCAGGGGCCACTTCACCCCAGTGCCATTGTGGGGGAACATTTCACCCCAGTGGCATCATGGGAGAACACTTCACCCCAGTGGCATCGTGGGAGAACACTTCACCCCAGTGGCATCATGGGAGAACACTTCACCCCAGTGGCATCATGGGAGAACACTTCACCCCAGTGGCATCATGGGAGAACACTTCACCCCAGTGGCATGGCAGAGGGGGCACTTCACTCCAGTGGCATCGCAGGGGCCACTTCACCCCAGTACCATCATGGGGGAACACTTCACCCCAGTGGCATTGCAGGGGCCACTTCACCCCAGTGGCATCGCAGGGGCCACTTCACCCCAGTGGTATCATGGGAGAACACTTCATCCCAGTGCCATTGTGGGGGAACACTTCACCCCAGTGGCATCGCAGGGGCTACTTCACCCCAGTATCATCGTGGGGGAACACTTCACCCCAGTGGCATCACGGGGGGGCACTTCACCCCAGTGGCATCATGGGTGAACACTTCACCCCAATGGCATCATGGGGGTCCACTTCACCCCAGTGGCATCATGGGAGAACACTTCACCCCAGTGGCATGGCAGAGGGGGCACTTCACTCCAGTGGCATCGCAGGGGCTACTTCACCCCAGTACCATCATGGGGGAACACTTCACCCCAGTGGCATTGCAGGGGCCACTTCACCCCAGGGGCAGCGCGGGGGCCACTTCACCCCAGTGGTATCATGGGAGAACACTTCATCCCAGTGCCATTGTGGGGAACACTTCACCCCAGTGGCATCGCAGGGGCTACTTCACCCCAGTATCATCGTGGGGAACACTTCACCCCAGTGGCATCACGGGGGGGGCACTTCACCCCAGTGGCATCATGGGTGAACACTTCACCCCAATGGCATCGTGGGGGTCCACTTCACCCCAGTGGCATTGCAGGGGCCACTTCACCCCAGTGCCATCATAGGGGAACACTTTACCCCAGTGGCATCACGGGGGCCACTTCACCTCAGTGGCATTGCAGGGGGCACTTCGCCCCAGTGCCGTCGTGGGGGAACACTTCACCCCAGTGCCATTTCAGGGGCCACTTCACCGCAAAGGCATTGCGGGGGCCACTTCACCCAGCTCAGCCATTGTGGTGCAAACAGACACACCTACCCACCTATGTACCTACCTACTTTGACTTGTATCCGGATCTTTCAGGCCGAACTGAGGTTCAGCGCGGGTGACGTTGTGACCGTCTTGAGCTCGATGGACGACGACGGCTTCTATTACGTGAGTCCTGTGCGCTTTCCCGGGCCATGGAGAGCGGGGCCTTTGGGTCTGCCTTTGGGGGTCCCGGCATGATGGCGTTGAGGCCATGGCTCTCTTCCCTTCCCTTCCCGCAGGCAGAGATCGATGGCCAGAAGGGCCTGGTCCCCTCCAACTTCCTGGAGGCCGTGGGGTCGGACCGAGTGCGGGTGCGCCCGGATGACGGGGTGGCCCTCGGAGGGCAGGGAAAGGTAAGGACCAGGTGGCCCTTGGGGTCTCCTCGAAATTTATGATTCTATTTCCTTACCTGTCGCTATTTCCTTTATCTTATTCTCACTTCCCTCCCTCCTTCTCTCTTTCTTTCCTTCTTGTTCCCTCTCTTTCTTACTTTTCTACCTCCTTCCTTCCTTCCCTTTCTCTCATCCACCCATCTTCTTTCTTTCTTTCTCTCTTACTTTTTCTTTCCGCCCTCCCTCTTTCCATCCCTCTTTTTCCCCTTCCTTCCTTTTTCTTTTTTTTTTTTCCTTCCTTCCTTCCTCCTCCAACCCTCCCTCCCTCCATCTCTTTCTTTTTCCTTTCTTCCTTTCTTCTGACCCCTTCATTTTTTCTCCCTCTCTCCCTTTCTTCCTACTTCCTTCCCTCCCTCTTTCTTTCCCTCCTTCCTTTTCCCCTCCCTCACTTTTCTTTCCTCCCTCCCTCCCTCTTTCCTTCTTTTTCTCCTACCTCCCCGCCTTTCTTTCTTTCTTTCCTTTTATCTCCTTCCTTCTGCCTCCCCATTCTTTATTGCTTTCTTTCTTTCATCCTTTTGTCCCTCTTTCTTTCCTTCCCTCCCTCTTTCTTTCCTACCTTCCTCCTTCCCTCCTTCCTTCCTTCCTTTTCTCCCTCCCTCCCTCCCACCTTCCCCTTTCTTTCTTTCTTTCCTTCTTCCATTTTCCTTTGTTTGTTTTTCTCCCTCCCTTCCTTTTCTCCCTCCCTCTCCTTTCTTTCTTTCTTTCTTTCTTCCTTTCTTCCTTCCTTCCTTTCTTCCTTTCTTTTCTTTCTTTCCTTCCTTCCTCCCCACTTCCCTCCCTTCCTTTTCTCCCACTCTCCCTCTCTTCTTTCCTTCTTTCCCTCCCTCCATCACTCCTTCCTTCCCTCTCCATGCCTTCTTTTCTTCCTTCCCTTTCTTTTTTCTTTTTCTTTTTCTTTTCCTTCCTTCCTCCCTTCCTCCCCACCTCCCTCCCTTCCTTTTCTCCCACTCTCCCTCTCTTCTTTCCTTCCCTCCTTCCCTCCCTCACTCCTTCCTTCTTCATACATTTGTCCCTTCTTTTTTTCTTTCCTTCCTTCCCTCCCTCCCACCATCCCTCCTTCCTTCCCTCCCTTCCTCCCTTCCTTCCTTCCCACCTCCCTCCCTCCCTTTTCTCCCACTCTCCCTCTCTTCTTTCCTTCCCTCCCTCCCTCACTCCTTTCTTCCTTCTTCATACATTCGTCCCTTCTTTTTTTCTTTCCTTCCTTCCCTCCCTCCCACCATCCCTCTTTCCTTCCCTCCCTCCCTTCCTCCCTTCCTTCCTTCCCACCTCCCTCCCTCCCTTTTCTCCCACTTTCCCTCTCTTCTTTCCTTCCTTTCCTCTTCATCCCTCCATCACTGCTTCCTTCCTTCCCTCTTCATTTCTTCCTCCCTTCTTTTCTTCCTTCTTTCCTTCCCTCCCTCCCTCCCTTTTCTTTTTTCTTTTTCTTTCTTTCTTTTGCTTCCTTCCTTCCTCACCACCTCCCTCCCTTCCTTTTCTCCCACTCTCCCTTTCTTCTTTCTTTCCTTCCTTCCCTCCCTCCATCACTCTTTCCTTTCTTCCCTCTTTCTCCCTCCCTCCCTCCTTCCTTCCTTCTTTTCTTTTTTTCTCCAGCAGCTTTCCTGAGAGGTCCTCCGTCCCTGCGGCTGGAAGGTGTGGTGGCCTCAAGTGAAGGAAGGAAGGAAGGAAGGGGGCCCCTTATGGATCTCTGGAGGGGGACACACCACACCGAACCCCAAGAGGGGACCCCGAAGGAGACGGGACGGGACCCCCTGAGGCCTATTGGAAATGCGGTCCTTCGCCTTCTGGCCTTCTGGCCCCCTTGAGGGTTCTCCGCCTTGACATCTCTTCCAAACTAAGGACAGAACTTATCCTAAACTTGGAAAATATAGTTTCCGCCCAATGAGAAACTGTGCCAAATGAAAAGGAGCAACCCCAATGGCTCCCTCACCAGTCCCTTTCGCATGATGCGTTTTGGGTTTTAGTCTGAATTTTGAAGGAGTGGTTCCCATTCTGGAATCAGACCTTAAATTTGGACTGCAGGTTCAGTGATTGACACGCAAGCCACGCTTGGCTTCAGGAGAGGAATCCCAGCGTCCTTAAAGTTTGGACTAAAACCCTGACATGGATGCCATGCTAGGCAGCATATGAAGGGGATTTTGGCTTTTTAAAAGTTTGGATTCCATGGAAACCAATATTTAAAGTTCGGACTAAAATCCAGAACAGATTCCATGGAAACCAATATTTAAAGTTCGGACAAAAATCCAGAATGGATTCCATGGAAGCTAATATTTAAAGTTTGGACAGAAATCCAGAACAAATTCAATGGAAACTAATATTTAAAGTTCGGACTAAAATCCAGAATGGATTCCAAGGTAGATAATATTTAAAGTTCGGACTAAAATCCAGAATGGATTCAATGCAAACTAATATTTAAAGTTCGGACTAAAATCCAGAATTGATTCAATGCAAACTAATATTTAAAGTTTGGACTGAAATCCAGAATGGATTCCAAGGTAACTAATATTTAAAGTTCAGACTAAAATCCAGAATAGATTCCATGGAAACTAATATTTAAAGTTCGGACTAAAATCCAGAATTGATTCAATGGAAACTAATATTTAAAGTTCAGACTAAAATCCAGAATGGATTCCATGGAAACAAATATTTAAAGTTCGGACTAAAATCCAGAACAGATTCCATGCAAGTTATATTTAAAGTTCAGACTAAAATCCAGAACAGATTCCATGGAAACTGATATTTAAATTTCAGACTAAAATGCAGAATGGATCCCAAACTAATATTTAAAGACTAAAAATCCAGAATGGAATATTTTTAAAGTTCAGCCATGTAATCCCAGAATGGATTCTATCATAGCCTATTTAAAGTTCGGACTAAAATCCTGGAGCGGATTCACTGAACAGTGCCTCATTGAGGAGGTCTGAGCTCCGTTCAAGTTCGGACTGAAACCCGGAGCGGAATCAGCAGCCCATTGAACACGGAAGGCCACTCTGGACCTTAGAGTTGTTAAAAGTTCAGACTACAAACCCCGAACGGATTTATTTATTTATTTATTTATTTGCTATATTTCTATACCGCCCCTCTCAGCCCGAAGGCGACCCATGGAAACCGCACTGGGTCCTCAGAGAGGGAATGACACTCTCGTTCCAGTTCGGACTCAAACCCGGCGCGGACCCGGGCCTCCAGCCTGCCTTATGTGAGATTCCAAGCTGCCAAGCACTTATAATATGGGGACAATAATACGTTTTTCTACGAGAGGACTACGTCTCCCGGCGGATCCCTTCTGCATGTTTGTCGGGGACAGGGATACCCATTCCCAATTTATTTATTACATTAAAGTCTATTTTCGCAACCGGTCCGAAGGTGTCTTTCTTTCCCCCTTTCCTAGGGGTCCCAAACTGGGCTAAGCGTCCAGTGTAGGTGCATTTAGGACCACCTTGCAAAGAAGGAAGCGGCTTTGCGGCATTTCATTTACTATGTCGCCATATCTTCAGATTGTGGTTTTTCGGTGGAAAAGGTGTCCCAATCCGCGGCGGCTTTTTCATCGGTTGGCCTGATCTTACCTTGTTTGGCAAGATACTCACCAAGGTTTCCGATAATAAAGCAGTTAATAGAAACGACTTCTCAGTGCACCAGACATTGGGAAAGATCAGTTTTAGGCACATTCTTATTCTTATTAATTAATTAATATATTTAATTTTATTATTATTTTTGTATTATTATTTAATTTTATTATTATTATGGTTGTATTATTTTTATATTATTATCATCATCATATTGTTTTTGTGTATTATTATTACAGTTTTCGGCACATTCTTATTCTCATTAATTAATTAATATTATATTTAATTTTAATATTATTATTGTATTATTATTTAATTTTATTATTATTATGGTTGTATTATTTTTATATTATTACTAGCTTGGGGACCCGGCGCTGCCCAGGTTATTTGAGAAAGGCATTGTGTGCCAAGGTTGGTCCTTATCAGTTGTGTATTTGGCTCACAGTGGTCTCAAAAAGTGAGTGGAGGTACTTCAAGTCCCATCATCCATGGTCCATCCTCCTCCAAACTGTACCAGAATGTGGAGTGGGTCATGGGGACTTGGTGTGCCAAGTTTGGTCCTGATCAGTCATTGGATGAGGGTCACAGCGGGCTTGGGAAGTGAGTGGAGGTACTTGAAATCCCATCATCCATGATGCGCCCTCCTTCAAACTGCTTGCAGGATGTAGAGTGGGTCACAGGGGCTCTGTGTGCCAAGTTTGGTCTGCATTGGTCTTTGGATGAGGGTCGCAGTGGTTTCAGTAAGTGAGTGAAAGTACTGCAGATCCCATCATCCATTGACCATCCCCCCTAGAACAGCATCAGGATGTAGAGTGGGTCATGAGTATTCTGTGTGCCAAGTTTGGGCCTGGTCTGTGATTTGTAGGGGCTACAATGTTCTGTGGGAAGTGAATCGGGTGAAGGTACTGCAAATCCCATCATTCGTGGCCCATCCTGCCCTAAACTGCATCAGGTTGTAAAGTGGGCCATTGGGCCTCTGTGTTCCAAGTGTGGTCCTGATCCATCATTGCTGTGGGCCGCAGTGACTGACTGCCTGAGGCCTTTCCTTTCCCTCTGCGTCACCTTAGAATGTTGTAATATAGATGGCCAATCAGTAACTTATGCAAATTCTCCCACAGTGGCAACCAATCATGTAGTTGGAATGTTGAGGCTTGTATTCTTGGATGCTGGCCAATCAGAGTCCTTTATGCAAATACACCCTCAGTGGCAACCGATCTCCTCTGTCTGCTGCCTTAGAATGTTGGAGTTCTGAGGCTGCCCAATTAGAGTCCTTTATGCAAATAATCCCACAATGGCAACCAATTAGAAAGCTGCCACATACATACAAACAAACATACAAACATACAAACAAACATTCTCTTTTATTAGATAGATAGATAGATATAGATTATCATCATCATAATATTGTTTTTGTGAATTATTACAGTTTTAGGCACATTCTTATTCTCATTAATTAATTAATTTATATTATATTTAATTTTATTATTGTATTATTATTTAATTTTATTATTATTATTATGGTTTTATTCTTTTTATATTATTATCATCATAATATTTGATGCACTATCCACAATGCTGCGGCCTCTTTCGAGAAGTCACGCCGAACGGGTCTCGAAGGGAAACGACAACGCAGAAAGAACCGCAACTTGGAAACAACATCACCCAAGGAGACTTTCTGCAGTGCTTTCTGCAACCGGACTGGCCTATCTCAGATTGGCCTTTTTAGTCACCAACGCGCTTGTAGAAAGCGTGGGATGAGTCCTTCCTAAAGAATCTTCGTTCGCGAAGTAATGCCGAGAGAAATTTTCATATTATTATCATCATAATATTGTTTTTGTGTATTGTTATTATTATTATTTTATCATATTATATTGTCATAATATTTAATTAGTATTTTAGTATTATCTGAGTGTGGACTCAGATAACCCGGCTCAAAGCAGATATTGTGGGATTTTCTGCTTATTGTTCTGTTTATTATTATTATTAAATTATTATTATTATTATTAAAACTCAAAGTATATATTTTAAAAAATGTTATATTTAATATTATAATTATATTTATGTTTTTATTATCATTATTATTATTTATTGTTCTGTTTATTGTTATTATTAAATTAGAGTCCTTTATGCAAATAATCCCACAATGACAACCAATTAGAATGCTGCCACATACATACAAACAAATATAAAACTCAAAGTATATATTTTAAAAAATGTTATATTTAATATTATAATTATATTTATGTTTTTATTATCATTATTATTATTTATTGTTCTGTTTATTGTTATTATTAAATTATTATTATTATAATTAAAACCCAAAGCATACTAGAAAAAAAAAAAGAAGAATTAAACACAAGAGTTATTGAACGGTGTCGAAACCACATCCGAAATGGGCCTTGCGAAAATTTCCTCCCAGGGCTAACAGACTTCCATGCAGTTGACTATTCTGCAATTGATGGTTGCATGTGGCTATTTGTGCTGAAATGCCCTTTCGGTTATACATTTTGCAATTATTTCGGCTACAAAGCCCATCTAACCATTTTATTCTGTTTTTATTATTATTATTATATTATTATTTTACTGACACAAAAACACACTATAACACAGCAAATGAGTTGTTGTTGTTGTTGTTATTATTATTATTACAGCTGACCGGTGGTGATTTTGTCAGAGTTGATTGTTTTTAAGTCCAGGCCAAGGTCTTGAGGCGCTGCGCCCAGTGTGCCGATCACTACTGGGACCACCTTAACTGGCTTTTTGCCAGAGTCTTTGCAGTTCTATCGTTGTTGTTGTTTATATGTATATTTATTAATTAATTAATCAATCCATTAATTTAATCAATTATTTAAATTATTATCCTCACTATTTAATTGTTGTCATTATTATATTTTTGGGTCTTTGCTCGAATACTCTTTTTCTCACCCTCGAACCCGAAAAAAGTTCAAAAAAGTAATTGCGTATCACGAGAAGTTACTTTTTTCCTTTTCCAAAATTCCAAAATTCCTATTCCAAACATGAGATAATTTTGTGTCAAGGTAAGTAAGTAAGTAAGTGTTCAGGGCCCTTTGATGTGGGCAGGGATTTTTCTCCACCAATCAGCTTCCTGCTTTTGGAAAAAAGGTGACTCCACCCCTTTGGGGTTGTTGCCGGGTAGAAAAAGGGGGCTCACTAGGTCTCCTCTAGGACCAGCACTCAGAAGATGACAGGTGAGTAGATCCTATTGGGTTTTCTTTGCTCCTTTTCTTCCCTTCTTTCTTTTTTTCTTTTATCCTTTTCTCTTTCTTCCTTTCCTCCCTTTTTCCTCTCTTCCATCCTTTCTTTTTCTTCCTTCCCCTTCCTTTCTTCTTTCCCTCCTTTCATTTCTTTCCTTCCCTCCTTCTTTCCTACTTTTTCCCTTTCTTCCCTCCTTTCTTTTTCTTTCCTTCCCTCTTTCTTCCTTCCCTCCTTTCTTTTTCTTTCTTCCATTTTTCCTTCCTGTCCTTTCTCCTTCTTTCCTCCTTTTTCCTTTCTTCCCTTCTTTCTTTTTTCCTTTCCTCCCTCCTGTCTTCCTTTTTTCTTTTTTTGCTCCATTCCTTCCTTTCCTCCCTTCCTTCCTTCCTTCCCTCCTTCCTTTTTCTTTCCTCCCTGTTTTCTTCCTTTTTCCATGTTTCCTCCCTCCCTTCCTTTTTTCTTTCCTTCGCATTTCCTTCCCTCCCTCCACCTTTCCTCCCTTTCTTCCTTCCCTTCCTTCCTTCCTTCCCTCCTTTCTTTTTCTTTCCTTCCTTCCTTCCCTTCCTCTTTCCTTCTTTTTTCTTTCTTTGCTCCCTTCCTTCTTTCCCTCCCACTTTCCTCCCTTTCTTATCACCTGTCTTTTTTTCTTTCCTTTCTCTTCCTTTCTCCTGCCTTCCTTCCCTCCTTTTTTCCTACCTTCTTTTCTTTCCTTCCTTTTTGCTTCCTTCCTTCCTTCCCTCCTTTTTCTTTCCTCCTTTTTTCTTTCCACCTTTTTCCTACCTTCTTTTCTTTCCTCCCTCTTTGCTCTCTTCCTTCCTTCCTCTCTCCTTCCTTCCTTCCTTTTTTCTTTCTTCCCTGTCTCCTTTTTCTTCTCCTTCCTCCTTCCTTCCTTTCCTTTTTTCCTACGTTCTTTTCTTTCCTCCCTCTTTGCTCTCTTCCTTCCTTCCTTCCTCTCTCCTTCCTTCCTTTTTTCTTTCTTCCCTGTCTCCCTTGTCTTCTCCTTCCTTCCTCCTTCCTCCCTTTCCTTTTTTCCTACCTTCTTTTCTTTCCTCCCTCTTTGCTCTCTTCCTTCCTTTTTTCTTTCTTCCCTGTCTCCCTTGTCTTCTCCTTCCTTCCTCCTTCCTCCTTTCCTTTTTTCCTACCTTCTTTTCTTTCCTCCCTTTGCTTCCTTCCTTCCTCCTTCCTCCCTTTCCTTTTTTCCTACCTTCTTTTCTTTCCTCCCTTTGCTTCCTTCCTTCCTCCTTCCTTCTTTTCCTTTTTTCCTACCTTCTTTTCTTTCCTCCCTCTTTGCTCCCTTCCTTCCTTCCTTCCTTTTTTCTTTCTTCCCTGTCTCCCTTGTCTTCTCCTTCCTTCCTCCTTCCTTCCTTTCCTTTTTTCCTACCTTCTTTTCTTTCCTCCCTCTTTGCTCCCTTCCTTCCTTCCTCCTTCCTTCTTTTCCTTTTTTCCTACCTTCTTTTCTTTCCTCCCTCTTTGCTCCCTTCCTTCCTTCCTCCTTCCTTCTTTTCCTTTTTTCCTACCTTCTCTTTCCTCCCTCTTTGCTCCCTTCCTTCCTTCCTTCCTTTTTTCTTTCTTCCCTGTCTCCCTTGTCTTCTCCTTCCTTCCTCCTTCCTCCTTCCTTCCTTTCCTTTTTTCCTACCTTCTTTTCTTTCCTCCCTCTTTGCTCCCTTTCTTCCCTTCTCCCTCCCTCTCTTCTTTCTTTCTTTCTTGCTTTCTTTCTTCCCTTCTTTTATTCTTTCCTCCTTCTTTCCTACCTTTCTTTCCTCCCTCTTTGCTCTCTACCTCCCTCCCTCCCTCCTTCCTTCCTTCCTTTTCTTCTTCCTTCCTTCCTTCCTTTCTTCTTCTCCGAGTGACCCTCCTCCTGCTTCCTTCCTAGGCCTGAGGCTGCCCCTGCTTGCCCTTCTGGGGCTCCTGGCCTTCCTGGGAGCCGAGTCCGGCCAGCCCCGCAGCCCCCTTGCCCAGGGTAAGGCTCCCCTTCCCTTCCCTTGCCTTGGGTGCAGGGGTGGCAAATGGGTCTGGACTCGAACTCCGAACCCTCAAGCCGGCTGCTGTTTCTCTAGCCTTCTCCAAGGAGCTGGGGACCACGCACCTCCTGAAGACCGTGGAGGAAGCCATGCAACTGGTTGACCGGGCCTACCAACGCACCCAGGAGTGGTATGCAATGCATCTCTCTGGGAGATCTAGTTCTCACCGAGCCATGGGCATCCCTATCTGAGCCTTATCCAACTGGCCGACCTTGCAGGGTCGTCCTAAGGCCTAGACGGTAGAAGGGATACAAGGGAGGGAAGAAGGGGTGCAGAATAAGATGCTACAGTGTCCTAGGAGTTGTAGTTTGCTCTTCATTCATTGCTTCAGTGCTGTGGAATCTTGGGAGTTATAGTTTGCCCTTCACCCTATGGTCCCATTTCATTGGGTTCTAGCGTAGCAAGAGAAGTCCGAACTATGGAAATGCTGGGATTGTCGTTGGCTCTATGCTACGGAGTCCTGGGAGTTGTAGTTTGGCAAGGCCCTCTTGGGAGATCTAGCGTAGAAAGAGAAGTATGAAAAGCCCTGGGATTGCCTTCGGTTTAGTGCTATGGAGTGCTGAGAGTTATAGTTTGCCCTTCACCCCATGGTCCCATTTCAGTGAGATCTAGGATAGCAAGAGAAGTATGAAAGCCCTGGGATTGTCGTTGGTCCAATGCTATGGAGTGTTGGGAGTTGTAGTTTGCCCTTCACCCAATAGTCTCATTTCAATTGAGTGTTGGGAGTTGTAGTTTATCCTTCACCCAATAGTCCCATTTCAATGGAGTGTTGGGAGTTGTAGTTTACCCTTAACCCAATAGTCTCATTTCAATGGAGTGTTGGGAGTTGTAGTTTACCCTTCACCCAATAGTCCCATTTCAATGCAGTGTTGGGAGTTGTAGTTTGCCCTTAACCCAATAGTCTCATTTCAATTGAGTGTTGGGAACCCAATAGTCCCATTTCAATGGAGTGTTGGGAGTTGTAGTTTACCCTTCACCCAATAGTCCCATTTCAATGCAGTGTTGGGAGTTGTAGTTTACCCTTAACCCAATAGTCCCATTTCAATGGAGTGTTGGGAGTTATAGTTTACTCTTAACCCAATAGTCCCATTTCAATGCAGTGTTGGGAGTTGTAGTTTACCCTTAACCCAATAGTCTCATTTCAATTGAGTGTTGGGAGTTGTAGTTTACCCTTCACCCAATAGTCCCATTTCAATGCAGTTTTGGGAGTTGTAGTTTACCCTTAACCCAATAGTCTCATTTTAATGGAGTGTTGGGAGTTGTAGTTTACCCTTAACCCAATAGTCTCATTTCAATGGAGTGTTGGGAGTTGTAGTTTATCCTTCACCCAATAGTCCCATTTCAATGCAGTTTTGGGAGTTGTAGTTTACCCTTAACCCAATAGTCTCATTTAAATGGAGTGTTGGGAGTTGTAGTTTGCCCTTCACCCAATAGTCTCATTTCAATTGAGTGTTGGGAGTTGTAGTTTACCCTTCACCCAATAGTCCCATTTCAATGCAGTGTTGGGAGTTGTAGTTTACCCTTAACCCAATAGTCTCATTTCAATGGAGTGTTGGGAGTTGTAGTTTACCCTTCACCCAATAGTCCCATTTCAATGCAGTGTTGGGAGTTGTAGTTTACCCTTAACCCAATAGTCTCATTTCAATGGAGTGTTGGGAGTTGTAGTTTACCCTTCACCCAATAGTCCCATTTCAATGGAGTGTTGGGAGTTGTAGTTTACCCTTCACCCAATAGTCCCATTTCAATGGAGTGTTGGGAGTTGTAGTTTGCCCTTAACCCAATAGTCTCATTTCAATTGAGTGTTGGGAGTTGTAGTTTGCCCTTAACCCAATAGTCCCATTTCAATGGAGTGTTGGGAGTTGTAGTTTACCCTTCACCCAATAGTCCCATTTCAATGCAGTGTTGGGAGTTGTAGTTTACTCTTAACTCAATAGTCCCATTTCAATGCAGTGTTGGGAGTTGTAGTTTACCCTTAACCCAATAGTCTCATTTCAATTGAGTGTTGGGAGTTGTAGTTTACCCTTCACCCAATAGTCCCATTTCAATGCAGTTTTGGGAGTTGTAGTTTACCCTTAACCCAATAGTCTCATTTTAATGGAGTGTTGGGAGTTGTAGTTTACCCTTCACCCAATAGTCCCATTTCAATGGAATGTTGGGAGTTGTAGTTTGCCTTTCACCCAATAGTCCCATTTCAATGGAGTGTTGAGAGTTGTAGTTTGCCCTTCACCCAATAGTCCCACTTCAATGAGTTGTAGCAAAGCAAGAGAAGTCCAAAGTATGAAAGCCCTGGGATTGCCGCCGATCCAATGCTATGTAGCTTTGGGAGTTGTAGTTTGGCAAGCCCTCGTGGGCCGAAGACACTCAAGTCCTTGTCAAAGTAAAATTCCCAGTATTCCATACAGAGCATGGAGCTGGGGCAACTTGAGTGGGGTCAAAGGGCCTTCGAGCATGAAAGTTCGGACTAAAGCCTGGCACGGACGAAACCACTTTCCTTCCCTCCAGGTTGAAGGAGAAGCTCCGAAGCCCAACGGTCAAGCCATCCGAACTTTTGGTGGCCTTCAAGCAGCCGGCCGGGGACACCCGGGCAGCCGTCCGAGCCGCCGACTATCTTCACGTCACCTTTGACCTCTTGAAAAATCAACTTTGGGCGGCCGGAGCCAGGGATTTCAATATATCAGGTTTGGAGGGGAAGATAATAATATTGGGCAACTGTTTTTCACACTGGGCTAGCATCTCTCCCTCTCGGCTACCTTTCCCCGCTTTGGGCTACCGCTTTCTTCTTTTCCCTGCAGATGTGCTCAGCCAGGCTCAGATGCGAACCATCTACAAGGCCACTGGGTGCTGCCATCACGAGACCAGTACAACCCAGTGCAACTTCCGCAGTCCCTATCGGACCATCACAGGCGAATGCAACAACAGGTCACAACCACAACAATATTTGTATTAACTCCTCTATAACTGCAGAACCTATATTATTTGTTATTTGTTATTATTATTATTTATTTATATTTTTTATTTTTTATTATTTTTATTATTTTTCATTTATGTATCTTCTTTGTTTATTTATTTTTTACATTAAGGCAAACACACCTCAAACCTCTCAAGCCATTTAATTCTTTATGTACAAATCAGCAAGCATTAGTTTATTATTTATTTATTTATTTATTATTAGTTTATGTATCTTATCAGTTTATTTTTATATAAATAATGGTTTGTTTGTTTATTTTTTTTAACCTAAAGGCAAACCCACTTAAAGCTATCAAGCCATTTAATTCTTTATGTACAAATCAGCAAGCACCAGTTTATTATTTTTATTTATTTAATGAATTTATTATTATTATTAGTTTATGTATCTTATTAGTTTATTTTTATTTTATTATATTATATTTATTATGTATTATTTATTTTATTTTTATTTTATTATTTATTATTTTTAGTTCATACTGTACATCTCATTCGTTTATTTTTTCCATAGTGGATTTAATCTTGACTAGTGAAGATGTGATACTGCAGGAGGTAGAGCGTCAACACTGTAATCCTATGCTGCCACCCAATGGCTGTTTTGGGTATGGAAGCATCCAAATGCTTCACGCCAATGCCCAAAACAGCCACTAGGTGGCAAGATGGAATCATTTTTTTCCAGGTTTAATTAGGGGACCCCAAATGGGTGAAATCAAAATAAAAGGCAAGAAGGCCGATAGGCAAACACACTTGAAGCTTTTCCCACTGTTGAATTCTTTATGTAAAAATCAGCAAGCATTAGTTTATTAATATTTATCTATATATATATATATCTTCACGTCGTACAACGGAGCAAATAGACAGCAAAACTATACGCCGCAAAACCTCGAAACTCGGCAACACAATGAACCATACCACGAGGTACCTACAGAGCCCAAAAAATCGGCCCTAGGTACCTCGCAACACCCCCAAACACCAGCCCCCAAAAACGGGCAACGGCACTCCCATCCCGGCCTCTCCGCTGCCAGCGCGAACGTTTAGAACGTTTGCGCATGGCAGCCAACACTCATCCTCGCCTCCTCCTCCTTAGGAATAGCGGCGGGGGCGCCGGGGAGGGAGGGGCCTGGGCAGGGAGGAGGAGCCACCTCCCTTCCTCCTCCTCCGCTTCTCCTTCCGGCGCCCCACCGCCGCGATCCAGAACAGCGGGGGGGGGGGCACTGGGGACGGAGGGAGGGAGGGGTCCGGGCAGGGAGGCGGAGTTGCCTCCCTTCCTCCTCCCGGGCACCCCATTGCCCGGGGAGGAGGAAGAGATAGAGAGAGAGAAAGATAGAGAGAGAGATATACAGAGAGATACACACAGAGAGAGAGAGAGAGAGAGACAGAGTGAGAGAGATAGAAATAGAGCAAGAGACAGAGAGAGATACAGAGAGAGAGAGAGAGAGTGAGTGTGTGTGAGAGAGAAATACAGAGAGAGAGACAGAGTGAGAGAGATAGAGAGAGATAGACAGAGAGAGATAGACAGAGAGAGACAGAGAGAGAGGGGGAGAGACATGGCACAGCAACGCGTGCACGGGTACAGCTAGTTATTTATATATTATTATTTTATTTATTTATTATTATTTTTTGGTTTATATATCTCATTTGTTTATTTTTATTGTTTCTTATATATATATTATTTATTATTCTAATTATTTTATTTATTATTATTTATTTATTTTTAGTTTATGTACCTCATTAGTTTATTTTTATTATTTCTTATTTATTTATATACATTACGTTGTTGTTTGATTAATTTTACCTTGGTTGTTGTATCGTTGGGCTTGACCTCATGTAAGCCGCCCCGAGTCCCCGTTGGGGAGATGGTGACGGGGTACAAATAAAGATTATTATTATTATTTATTCTAATTATTTTTATTAGTTATTATAATTATGAATTTTATTATTTATTTTATTTATTATTTTTAGTTTATGTATCTCATTAGTTTACATAAAGGATTGAATCTTGACTGGTGAAGACGTGATCCTGCAGGAGGTAGACTATCAACAATGTAATGCTATGCTGCCACCTAATGGCTGTTTTGGGTATTGAAACATCCAAATACTTCACGTAAATGCCTAAAACAGACACTAGGTGGCAAGACGAGTTCTTTATTTCCAATTTCAATTCTACACAACCCCAATGGGTTGCGACCCAGAGTTTTCCTCTACACAATGTCTCATTCCTTATTTTCCTGTTGAAAATGTCTCATTCCTTATTTTCTTGTTGAAATGGGGGGGACGACCCAACAGGCGGATCCCGACTCTGGGGGCTCAGAACCGGCCTTACGCCCGATGGCTTCCACAGGAATACGAGGATGGCATCTCCCTCCCACGCGGATGGACCCCGCAGAAGCGCTATTTTGGCTTCCCTCTGCCCAACGTAAGGAGACGATCCCTATTTCTTTATTTTTCGCTTCTGCAAAGACCATCAAGTCAGGAGACGCCAGGCATGTAGATGTCTATGGTCTAGTACAGTGTTTCCCAACCAGTGTGCCGTGGCACACTAGTGTGCCGTGAGCGATCATCAGGTGTGCCGTGGGAAATGGGAACCTCCCGTACCCTTTCTTCCCCCTCCTGCCGAACACTTTTCCTTCTCCACTCGGGATCCCTTCTTCCCAGCCTCGCTCTGCTCGCTTTGTCTCGCTTTGCTCTGGGGTGAGTCTGCGCAGTAGCGCCCGCACGGGTCATGCCTCCCTCCCTCCCCCCTCCCCTCCTGAACACGCTCACGCTGCCCCCTCGCCAAAATGGCGGCAGAAGCGGCAGTGGAGAAGAAAAAGTAAGTGTTGAGCAGGAGGGGGAAGAAAGGGCGTGAAGGGAAAGGGGGAGGAAGAGGTCTCTGTCAAAAGCTGGCATGGGCAAACTTGGACCTTGCAGGTGCTTTGGACTCCAACTCCCACCATTCCTAGCAGCCTCAGGCTCTTTTCCTTTTCCCCTTCAGCCACTTAAGCAGGAAAGGGCCTCAGGCTGTTAGGAATGGTGGGAGTTGGAGTCCAAAGCACCCAGAGGGCCCAGGTTTTCCCATGCCTGTTTTAGGGACCTTAAAGTGGTGAGCCTCCTTCCAACATTGTGATTCTGGATAGAAAACAAACAACAACATAACATGACGTTGTTTGAGTCCACAGTGCTCTCTGGGTGTAGGTGAACTACAACTTCCAAACTCAAGGTCAATTCCCAAGCAAACCCCTTCGGTACTTTCTGTTGGTAATGAGAGTTCAATATGCCAAGTTTGGTTCAATTCCATTGTTGCAAGAGATCAGGATGCTCTTTGATTGTGTGTTAACTATAAATCCCAGAAACTACTGTAACTCCCAAATGTCCAGGTCTATTTTCCCCCAAACTCCATCTGTGTTCACATTTGGGCATATTGAGTATTCATGCCAAGTTTGGTCCTGATCTAACATTGTTTGAGTCCACAGTGCTCTCTGGACACAGGTGAACTACAACTCCAAAACTCAAGGTCAATGCCCACCAAACTCTTATAGTATTTTCTCTTGGTTATGGGAGTTCTGTGTGGGAAGTTTGTGTCTTTCTGCCATTTCTGCCAGGATATCTATGTTGTGTTCATCGAAACAGGCCCAGGTTTCACACTGAGTGTATACATACATTAAAACACATATTAACTATATGTATGACTGTGTTAGAGTGTCATTTTGTGTCATTTTGGTTGGTGGCGTGCCCCAGGATTTGGTCAATGTAAAAAGTGTGCCGCGGCTCAAAAAAGGTTGGGAAACACTGGATTAGCCCATCCAAAAGCAAAGTGATGACTCTCTCAATTTCGGAGTCTTTTTAAAATTCCAAGTGATAGTAGCTCAACCTGTGTTTGCAAGCCCTGATAACAACTACTGGGTTACACGTGAGCAGCTCATGTGCCCGATCCCCATTTCGTCCGTATGGCTCTGTATCGCTTGCGTTTCCTCTAGGTCCGGGCCGTCTCCAACAGCATTGTCCGCTTCCCCAATGAGAAGCTCACTGACGACCGGCAACGCTCCGTCCTGTTCACGCAATGGGGCCAGTTCCTCGACCACGACATGGACTTTGGGCCCGGCACCACCGCCACCCTGACCTTCATGGCCGGAGCCGATTGCAACGCCTGCGTGAAAGCGCCCCCTTGCTTCCCCATTGAGGTTAGTGGGGTTCCCCGTGAAAGGAGAAAAACCTACAGGATGGTCAAGCCCGTTGATGGCAAAGTGGAAACACTAGTAGGGGTTTTTGACCAACTTCCATTGGACGTTGACCAGAGAATGGCTCTGGGAGACCCACAAATTCCATCAGACCTAGGACCTAGAGCTTCCCATATTAATCCACAACTAATACTGATAGATAGACTAGCTTGGGGACCCAGCAGTGCCTGAGTCATTTGTGAAGCGCAGCAGGATGTAGAGTGGGTCATGGGGGCTCTGTGTGCCAAGTTTAGTCTTGATCCATCAGTATTGGGAGTTGCAGTGGTATCATGAAATTACTGAAGGTAGTGCAAGTCCCATCATCTGTGGTCCACCCTCCTCCAACCTGCAGCAGGATGTAGAGTGGGTCATGGGGTCTGTGTGTGGCAAGTTTGGTCTGTATTGGTGAATGGATGAGGGTTGCATTGTTTTGAGAAAGTGAGTGAAGGTACTTCAAGTCCCATCATCCGTGGTCCGTCTAACACAAAACTGCACCAGGATGTAGAGTGGGTCATGAGGGCTCTGTGTGCCAGGTTTGGTCTTGATCAGTCATTGGATTAGGTTTGCAGCAGTCTTGGAAAGAGAGGGAAGGTACTGCAAGTCCCATCATCCATGTTCTGCCCCCCTCCAAACTTCAGTAGGATGTAGAGTGGGTCACTAGGGCTCTGTGTGCCAAGTGTGATCTTTATCGTTGTTTGTTGGGGGCCACAGTGGTCTGTGGGAACAGAGGGGTGTGAAAGTACTACAAATCCCATCATCCATTGTCAGCCCTCCCCTGAACCTCACCAGGACGTGAAGGTAGTCATGGGGGTTATGTGTGCCAAGTTTGGTCTCGATCAGTAATTGGATAAGGGTCGCAGCGGACTTGGGAAGTGAGTAGAGGTACTTCAAGTCCCATCATCCATGGTCCACCCTCCTGCGAACTGCACCAGGATGTAGAGTGGGTCAGGGGGGTTATGTGTGCCAAATGTGGTCTTGATTTGTCATTGGATGAGTGGAGCAGTGGTCTCAGGAAATGAGTAGAAGTACTTCAAGTCCCATCATCCATGGTCCGGCCTCCTTCAAACTGCAGCAGGATGTAGAGTGGGTCATGGGGGCTCTGTGTGCCAAGTTTGGATAGAGATATAGAGATGACAGCTCCTGGAATGCTTTCATGAGACGCAGGCCCGGATTAACACCTTTTTGCACCCTAGGCCACACTTTGGAATTACAACCCCCCCCCCCCTCTACTACCGGCACTGAAAGTTGTTGTTTGGAATCCGGGAAGGGAGGGTGGGGCCCAAGCCGCACCTGCCTTTCCTTCCTTCCTTCCTTGCCCAGGGGCCTGGGGGCTGTGGCGGGGTGGCGATCTGCCAGGGCTTATTAGAATCCCCGCACCCCAGGAAGGGGGAGTAGTGGGGAGAGGCCTGGGGGCCTTCCTTCCTTCCTTCCTTCCTTCCTTCCTTCCTTCCTTCCTTCCTTCCTTCCTTCCTTCCTTCCTTCCTTAGTACCACCTCCCAACAAAGGAGTCCCCCAGGCAGCAACCAGCTAGGCTTTGCAGCTGCAAGGCCGTTAAATGCTAATCAAGGTGCTCGATTGCAGCATTAAAGAAAGAACACTCAAAAACAGGGAATTCCAGACAAGAAACAATCAGGGCCAGCTAATCACCTCCCCACAGAGCATTTTCCCAGGCAGCAACCAGCTAGGCTTTGCAGCTGCAAGGCTGTTAAATGCTGATCAAGGTGCTCGATTGCAGCATTAAAGAAAGAACAACACTCAAAAGCAGGAAAATCCAGACAAGAATCAATCAGGACCAGCTACCACCTCTCAACAAAAGAGTCCCCCCAGGCAGCAACCAGCTAGGCTTTGCAGCTGCAAGGCTGTTAAATGCTGATCAAGGTGCTAAATTGCAGCATTAAAGAAAGAACAACACTTAAAAAGGGAATTCCAGACAAGAATCAATCAGGACCAGCTACCACCTCTCAACAAAAGAGTCCCCCAGGCAGCAACCAGCTAGGCTTTGCAGCTGCAAGGCTGTTAAATGCTGATCAAGGTGCTCAATTGCAGCATTAAAGAAAGAACAACAAGACCAGCTACCACCTAAAAAAGGGGCAATTCCAGACAAGAATCAATCAGGACCAGCTACCACCTCTCAACAAAAGAGTCCCCCAGGCAGCAACCAGCTAGGCTTTGCAGCTGCAAGGCCGTTAAATGCTAATCAAGGTGCTCGGTGGCAGCATTAAAGAAAGAACAACACTCAAAAACAGGAAAATCCAGACAAGAAACAATCAGGGCCAGCTAATCACCTCCCAACAGAGCATTTTCCCAGGCAGCAACCAGCTAGGCTTTGCAGCTGCAAGGCCGTTAAATGCTGATCAAGGTGCTCAATTGCAGCATTAAAGAAAGAACAACACTCAAAAAAAGAGAATTCCAGACAAGAATCAATCAGGACCAGCTACCACCTCCCAACAAAAGAGTCCCTCAGGCAGCAACCAGCTAAGCTTTGCAGCTGCAAGGCCATTCAATCCTGATCAATGTGGCCAATAGGACATTAAAAATGCACCCAACCTACAATAGTTCCTTTTCCCACCCTAGACATTACTCCACAGATATATAAACATGCAGAAAGTAGCCAGACCTTGAAGCTTGCCCTTCATCTCCTCCGGAACCGGAGGAGGCGCGGGGGGGAAGCGGAAAAGGCCCCCGGATGGCCTAGGCCATACGGGAGCCTTTTTCGCTCCCTCTTCACCGCCTCTGAAACCGGAGGGAGGGAGGAGCCAAGGTGCAGCAGAGCAAACGAGGGGGGCACGGGGAGGGGCGCTCTGCACCACCTTTTTTTTTTGTGGGTCCGGATCTGGCGCACCCCCCCCCCCCTAGTGTGGCCTTATGGATAATCCGGGCCTGATGAGATGGGTTGGGCATGAGGCCCACATTTCGAGGCCCTACTGAGAGAGCTGTCGTCAACATTTAGTGCCTGTTTTTCCAAATTCCAACCCTTTCTTCCCTGGCAGATCCCACCCAATGACCCCACCAAAAAACAGGGTGACTGCATCCCGTTCACCAGGGGAGCTCCGGCCTGCAACGGCGGCTACGCCATCCGAAACCAGATCAATGCCATCACGCCATTCCTTGATGCCAGTATGGTGTACGCCAGCGAGGTGAAATGGTCCCGCGACCTGAGGAACCTCACCAACGATCTGGGGCTGATGGCCATCAACCAGCAATTCACGGACAAAGGGCGAGCTTACCTCCCTTTCGGCAACCCTGAAGGCTTCACGGAATTATGCCAGAAGACCAATACGAACTTCAACATCTCCTGTTTCTTTGCAGGTACCTCATGGTTGCGAGATTTGAGGAGGAGCTCCTAGTCCCACTTGAGCAGGAATGGATGATAGAGCTGGAGAACGACGAGGTCTCCAAGGTGTTCCTCCTCACTCTTGTGGCCCCATTTGAGAAGATGGATGAAAGGTCTGCCTTGAGTGAGATGGAGAACCTTCTCCAGGTTCTCCAAGGTGTTCCTCATAAGTCTCATGGGCCCATTTGAGAAGATGGAGCAAAGGTCCTCCTTGAGAGAGATGGAGAACATTATCCAAGTTCTCCAGGTCATGTCTCATAAATCTTGGAGTCTCACTTAAGATGAAAAGTCCTCCTTCAGAGAGCTGGAGAACCTTCTCCTAGTTCTCCAAGGTATTCCTAATAAGTCTCATTTGAAAAGATGGATCAAAGGTCCTCCTTGAGTGAGATGGAGAACCTTCTCCAAGTTCTCCAAGGTGTTCCTCATAAGTCTTAGAGTCCCATTTGAGAAGATGGATCAAAGGTCCTCCTTGAGTGAGATGGAGAACCTTCTCCAAGTTCTCCAAGGTGTTCCTCATAAGTCTTAGAGTCCCATTTGAGAAGATGGATCAAAGGTCCTCCTTGAGTGAACCTTCTCCAGATGGTCTTAGTCCCATTTGAGAAGATGGATGAAAGGTCCTCCTTGAGTGAGATGGAGAACCTTCTCCAAGTTCTCCAAGGTGTTCCTCATAAGTCTTAGAGTCCCATTTGAGAAGATGGATGAAAGGTCCTCCTTGAGTGAGATGGAGAACCTTCTCCAAGTTCTCCAAGGTGTTCCTCATGAGTCTTAGAGTCTTAAGAGTCCCATTTGAGTCCCTCCTTTGAGATGGAGAACCTTCTCCAAGTTCTCCAAGGTGTTCCTCATAAGTCTTAGAGTCCCATTTGAGAAGATGGATCAAAGGTCCTCTTTGAGTGAGATGGAGAACCTTCTCCAAGTTCTCCAAGGTGTTCCTCATGAGTCTTAGAGTCCCATTTGAGAAGATGGATCAAAGGTCCTCTTTGAGTGAGATGGAGAACCTTCTCCAAGTTCTCCAAGGTGTTCCTCATAAGTCTTAGAGTCCCATTTGAGAAGATGGATGAAAGGTCCTCATTGAGTGAGATGGAGATGATTCTCCTTGTTCTCCATGGTGTACCTAATAAGTCTTAGAGTCCCATTTGAGAAGATGGAAAGGTCAAATGGTCCCAAGTCTCCAAGGTGTTCCCATTTGAGAGTGAGATGGGGAACATTCTCCAAGTCCTCCAAATTATTCTTCATAAGTCTTAGAGTCTTATTTGAGAAGATGGAGCAAAGGTCCTCCTTGAGTGAGATGGAGAACATTCTCCAAGTTCTCCAAGGTGTTCCTCATAAGTCTTAGAGTCCCATTTGAGAAGATGGATCAAAGGTCCTCTTTGAGTGAGATGGAGAACCTTCTCCAAGTTCTCCAAGGTGTTCCTCATAAGTCTTAGAGTCCCATTTGTGAAGTCCCATTTGAGAAGATGGAGAACCTCAAAAGGTCCTCATAAGTCTTAGAGTCCCATTTGAGATGGATCAAAGGTCCTTCTCTCAAGTTCTCCAAGGTGTTCTTAATAGGTCTCATGGTCCCATTTGAGAAGATAGATCAAAGGTCCTCCTTGAGTGAGATGGAGAACATTCTCCAAGTTCTCCAAGGTGTTCCTCATATAAGTTTCATGGTCCCATTTGAGAAGATGGATCAAAGGTCCTCCTTGAGTGAGATGGGGAATATTCTCCAAGTTCTCCAAGGTGTTCCTAATAGGTCTCATGGTCCCATTTGAGAAGATAGATCGAAGGTCCTCCTTGAGTGAGATGGAGAACATTCTCCAAGTTCTCCAAGGTGTTCTTAATAGGTCTCATGGTCCCATTTGAGAAGATAGATCGAAGGTCCTCATTGAGTGAGATGGGGAATATTCTCCAAGTTCTCCAAGGTGTACCTAATGGGTCTCATGGTCCCATTTGAGAAGGTAGATCGAAGGTCCTCGTTGAGTGAGATGGAGAACATTCTCCAAGTTCTCCAAGGTGTTCTTAATAGGTCTCATGGTCCCATTTGAGAAGATAGATCAAAGGTCCTCATTGAGTGAGATGGGGAATATTCTCCAAGTTCTCCAAGGTGTTCCTAATAGGTCTCATGGTCCCATTTGAGAAGATAGATCGAAGGTCCTCATTGAGTGAGATGGGGAACATTCTCCAAGTTCTCCAAGGTGTTCTTAATAGGTCTCATGGTCCCATTTGAGAAGATAGATCAAAGGTCCTCATTGAGTGAGATGGGGAACATTCTCCAAGTTCTCCAAGGTGTTCCTAATGGGTCTCATGGTCCCATTTGAGAAGGTAGATCGAAGGTCCTCGTTGAGTGAGATGGAGAACATTCTCCAAGTTCTCCAAGTCATTCCTCTTTAGTCTTGTAGTCCCACTTAAGACGATGGATAAAGGTCCGCCTTAAGAGAGCTGGAGAACATCCTCCAAAACATTCCTTGTAAGTCTTGTAGTCCCACTTGATAAGATGGATAAAAGGCCTTCCTTGAGGGACCAAGAGAATATTCTCCAAGTTCTCCAAGCCATTCCCCTTAAGTCTTGGTTTCCAGATCTATTGTTATTCATAGTCATCTCTGAGCACCCACTTCTCCAGTATGAATCTCTGGTCAACTTCTGGTGGAGTTGTGCTGGAGACACTAATGATTTCTAGATGTTATCCCTAGGTATCTTTAGGTACTCCAACTCTGTGGTCAAGTCGGTGGTTCCTTCCATCTTGGGTTTTGTTTTGTAATATAGGGGACAATCGGATCAATGAGATGTCAGCTCTGACCGTCTTGCACACCCTCTTTGTCCGCGAACACAACCGCCTGGCCACCGAGCTGAAGAGGCTGAACCCGCAAAAGTGCGGGGACTACATCTATGAAGAGGCACGGAAAATCGTAGGCGCCATGATCCAGGTACAAGGGGAGCCATTGTTGCAGCTGCTCAGGAATATGGCCTATGCAGGGTGGGGGGTGATGGGAGTTGGAGTCAAAGACCTGAACCCAATAGCTAGACTGGCATCATGATGACGATGGAGGATGAAGGAAACCTCACTTCCTTTCCAGAAAATCACCTATTCCGAGTTCATCCCGCTCCTCCTGGGCAACGCGGCCCCGCGCTCCTGGCACCGGTACCGGGGCTACAATGAGTCGGTGGACCCCCGCGTGGCCAGTGTCTTCACCAACGCCTACCGCTTTGGCCACGCCGCCGTACACAACGTGGTCTTCCGCCTGAACAGCCGCTTCCAGCTCCAGAGCCAGACGCCGCTCCACCACGACTTCTTTGCCACGTGGAGGATCATCAAGGAAGGTCCGTACACAGGATTGAGTGAGAGAGATACGATAAATATAGAATCATAGAGCCATCTAGTACAACCCTAGGTCTCGATCTCTCTCATAGAATCACCGAGTTGGAAGGGAAGCCAGTCCAACCCTGCATCCGTCTATCTGTCCACATGTCTATCTCTCTAGCATAGATTCACCAGGTTGGAAAGGACCCCAAGGGTGATCCAGTTCAACCCTATGTCTGTCTGTCTGTCTGTCTCCCCCTCTATCATAGAATCACCAAGTTGGAAAGGACTCCAAGAGCAATCCAGTCCAACCCTATGTCTGTCTGCCTGCCTGCCTGCCTGCCTGCCTGCCTGCCTGCCTGCCTGCCTGCCTGCCTGCCTCTCTCTCTCTCTCTCTCTCTCTCTCTCTCTCTCTCTCTCTCTCGATCGTAGAATCACCAAGTTGGAAAGGACCCCAAGGACCATCCAGTCCAACCCTATGTCTGTCTATCTGTCTATCTCTCTATCTATCTCTCTATCTCTTTTTCTCTCTATCTCTCTCTTGCTCTCGATTGTAGAATCACCAGGTTGGAAAAGACCTCAAGGACCGTCCAGTCCAACCCAAAGTCTGTCTGTCTGTCTCTCTCTCCCTCTATCATAGAATCATCAAGTTGGAAAAGACCCCAAGGGCCATCCAATCCAACCCTATGTCTGCTTGTCTGTCTGTCTGTCTGTCTCTCTCTCTCTCTGTCTGTCTCTCTGTCTCTGTCTCTCTCTCTCTCTCTCTCTCTCTCTCTCTCTCTCTCTCTCTCTCTCTCTCTCTCTCTCTCTCTCTCTCTCTCTCTCTCTCTCTCTAGAATCACCAAGTTGGAAAAGACCTCAAGGACCGTCCAGTCCAACCCAATGTCTGTCTGTCTGTCTGTCTGTCTGTCTGTCTCTCTCTATCATAGAATCACCAAGTTAGAAAAGAACCCAAGGGCGATCCAGCCCAACCCTATGTCTGTCTGTCTGTCTGTCTATCTCTCTATCTCTCTATCTCTCTATCTCTCTATCTCTCTATCTCTCTATCTCTCTGTCTCTCTATCTCTCTATCATAGAATCACCAAGTTAGAAAAGAACCCAAGGGTGATCCAGCCCAACCCTATGTCTGTCTGTCTGTCTGTCTGTCTAACTCTCTATCTTTCTATCTCTCTGTCTCTCTATCTTTCTATCATAGAATCACCAAGTTAGAAAAGAACCCAAGGGCGATCCAGCCCAACCCTATGTCTGTCTGTCTGTCTGTCTCTGTCTGTCTGTCTGTCTGTCTCTCTATCTCTCTATCTCTCTATCTCTCTGTCTCTCTCTCTATCTTTCTATCTCTCTATCTCTCTATCTTTCTATCTCTCTGTCTCTCTATCTTTCTATCATAGAATCACCAAGTTAGAAAAGAACCCAAGGGCGATCCAGCCCAACCCTATGTCTGTCTGTCTGTCTGTCTCTCTCTATCTCTCTATCTCTCTATCTCTCTATCTTTCTATCTCTCTGTCTCTCTATCTCTCTATCATAGAATCACCAAGTTAGAAAAGAAAGAAAGGGCGATCCAGCCCAACCCTATGTCTGTCTGTCTGTCTGTCTGTCTCTCTCTCTCTATCTCTCTATCTCTCTATCTCTCTATCTCTCTATCTCTCTCTCTATCTCTCTGTCTGTCTGTCTGTCTATCTCTCTATCTATCTCTCTCTCTTCTATCTCTCTTCTCTCTATCTAGAATCACCAAGTTAGAAAAGAACCCAAGGGTGATCTATGTCTGTCTGTCTGTCTGTCTCTCTATCTCTCTCTCTCTATCTCTCTATCTCTCTATCTCTCTGTCTCTCTATCTCTCTATCATAGAATCACCAAGTTAGAAAAGAACCCAAGGGTGATCCAGCCCAACCCTATGTCTCTGTCTGTCTGTCTGTCTCTCTATCTCTCTATCTCTCTATCTCTCTATCTTTCTATCTCTCTGTCTCTCTATCTCTCTATCATAGAATCACCAAGTTAGAAAAGAACCCAAGGGTGATCCAGCCCAACCCTATGTCTGTCTGTCTGTCTGTCTCTCTATCTCTCTATCTTTCTCTCTCTCTCTATCTTTCTATCTCTCTCACCAAGTTAGAAATCTTTCTATCTCTCCTGTCTAGAATCTCTCTATCTCTCTGTCTCTCTATCTTTCTATCATAGAATCACCAAGTTAGAAAAGAACCCAAGGGTGATCCAGCCCAACCCTATGTCTGTCTGTCTGTCTGTCTCTCTATCTCTCTATCTCTCTATCTTTCTATCTCTCTGTCTCTCTATCTCTCTATCATAGAATCACCAAGTTAGAAAAGAACCCAAGGGTGATCCAGCCCAACCCTATGTCTGTCTGTCTGTCTGTCTATCTCAGCTATCATCTTTCTACCCAAGTTAGAAAAGAACCCAAGGGCGATCTGTCTGTCTGTCTGTCTCTCTATCTCTCTATCTTTCTATCTCTCTGTCTCTCTATCTTTCTATCATAGAATCACCAAGTTAGAAAAGAACCCAAGGGTGATCCAGCCCAACCCTATGTCTGTCTGTCTGTCTGTCTATCTCTCTATCTCTCTATCTTTCTATCTCTCTGTCTCTCTATCTTTCTATCATAGAATCACCAAGTTAGAAAAGAACCCAAGGGTGATCCAGCCCAACCCTATGTCTGTCTGTCTGTCTGTCTCCAGCCCAACCCTATGTCTGTCTGTCTGTCTGTCTCTCTATCTCTCTATCTTTCTATCTCTCTGTCTCTCTATCTTTCTATCATAGAATCACCAAGTTAGAAAAGAACCCAAGGGCGATCCAGCCCAACCCTATGTCTGTCTGTCTGTCTGTCTCTCTATCTCTCTATCTTTCTATCTCTCTGTCTCTCTATCTCTCTATCTTTCTATCTCTCTTTCTCTCTATCTTTCTATCATAGAATCACCAAGTTAGAAAAGAACCCAAGGGCGATCCAGCCCAACCCTATGTCTGTCTGTCTGTCTGTCTCTCTATCTCTCTATCTCTCTATCTCTCTATCTCTCTATCTCTCTATCTCTCTATCTCTCTATCTCTCTATCTCTCTATCATAGAATCACCAAGTTAGAAAAGAACCCAAGGGCGATCCAGTCCAACCCTATGTCTGTCTGTCTGTCTCTCTATCTCTCTGTATCTATCTATCTATCTATCATCTATCATAGAATCACCAAGTTGGAAAAGACCCCAAGGACCATCCAGTCCAACCCTATGTCTGTTTGTCTGTCTGTCTATCTATCTATCTACCTACCTACCTATCACATAATCCTAGTTGGAAGGGCCTTCAAAGACTGTCCATACGTTCCCAAGGGTCCACAGAGAATGAGAGAGGGAGAGATATGATAAATATAGAATTCAGGAGCCTCCAAAGGCTCTCTATGTCTCTGTCTATCTATCTGTATCTCTATCTCTCGATCTATCTATGATAGAATCACGGAGTTGGAAGGGCCGCCAAGGGCCCTCCAGTCCAACCCCCTTCTGCCATATACAAAGGCACAGTGAAAACCAAAAGCAAACAGAGCTCACTACTACACTTTTTCCTCCTTCCAGGAGGTATAGATCCCCTCATGCGAGGTCTCCTGGCCAAGCCGGCGAAGCTGATCAGGCAAGACCAGATGGTGGTGGAGTCCCTCCGAGACCGTCTCTTTGAGCAAGTCGCCAGGATCGGCCTGGACCTGCCTTCGTTCAACATGCAGCGGGGCAGGGAGCATGGCCTGCCAGGTAGACACCAATGGTTCTCCTTCCAATGACATTGCAGGTTATAGCAAACGCCATGAATATGGCCAAGAGCCCTGCCGGTGTCTTCCACCAACACCACACTGCCCACCATCCAAGGGAAGGCCTTTTGAGCATCCCGGGGAGGCCAAAACTGCGATTCTTTAAACTGCGGATACAGAAACCCTTCTGATCCCTGTATCCACGATTCAACAGATCGACACACAGCAAGAATCGATCAGCAACCCACATCCAGAGAGTACTGTGAACTCAAAAGCTGATAATGATAATAATGATAGTAAGAATAATAATAAATCACACAGTTCTAGGCGCTTGGGAAGTGTTCGACTTGTGATATTGTGTTATACGAAATCCAGCATATAGATCTCGTTTGCTGCGACATACTGTGGTTTTGTGTCAACAAAATAATAATATTAATAATAATAATAAATCACACAGTTCTAGGCGATTGGGAAGTGTTCGACTTGTGATTTTGTGATACGAAAATCCAGCATATAGATCTCGTTTGCTGTGACATACTGTGTTTTTGTGTCAATAATAGTAGTAGTAGTAATAATAATAATAATAATAAATCACACAGTTCTAGGTGCTTGGGAAGTGTTCGACTTGTGATTTTGTGATACGAAATCCAGCATATAGATCTCGTTTGCTGTGACATACTGTGGTTTTGTGTCATAATAATAATAATAATAATAATATATTCCCTTATGTTAGAGGGGGTCAGACTGAATGGCCTTTGGGGTCTCTCAATCTCTCGGCTTCTGTGCTCCTAGGTTACAACGCCTGGAGGCGCTTTTGTGGACTCTCCCAGCCCCGCAACGAAGCCGAACTGGGCCAAGTCCTCAGGAACCGGGCCCTGGCCAAGAAGTTCATACAGCTCTATGGGACGCCCAACAACATCGATCTCTGGGTGGGAGGGGTGGCCGAGCCTCTCGTCCCCAAAGGCAGGGTCGGGCCTCTCTTCGCCTGCATCCTTCGCACCCAGTTTCAAAAGGTCCGGGACGGAGACAGGTGAGAGTGACAACAGTCTATGGGAAAAGCATCAAGGAGTCCTAGTAGACCACGAGCTGGACTTGAGTAAACAGCCTGGCACAATGGGGTCTCGTAGAGTCTCATCCCATTCTGTGAGTCTATCTATCTATCTATCTAATCTATCAATCTATCAATCATAGAATCCTACAGTTGGAAGGGACCCCAAGGGTCACCCATTCCTATCTGTTAGGCCTGGGCAATCATGGTTCTATATGGTTCTAAAGTACTTACACAACTAAAGTTTTGGTGGTGAACACTAGGTGGCGCTGGTGCTTTGCTTCTACAGTGTTGCTAAAGTTCTGGTGGGGAACACTAGGTGGCGCTGGTGCTTTATTTCTGAAGTGTTGTTAAAGTTCTGGTACTGAACACTAGGTGGTGCTGGTGCTTTGCTTCTGCAGTGTTGCTAAAGTTCTGGTGGTGAACACTAGGTGGCGCTGGTGCTTTGCTTCTACAGTGTTGCTAAAGTTCTGGTGGTGAACACTAGGTGGCGCTGGTGCTTTGCTTCTGCAGTGTTGCTAAAGTTCTGGTGGTGAACACTAGGTGGTGCTGGTGCTTTGCTTCTACAGTGTTGCCAAAGTTCTGGTGGTGAACACTAGGTGGCGCTGGTGCTTTGCTTCTACAGTGTTGCTAAAGTTCTGGTGGTGAACACTAGGTGGCGCTGGTGCTTTGCTTCTACAGTGTTGCTAAAGTTCTGGTGGTGAACACTAGGTGGCGCTGGTGCTTTGCTTCTACAGTGTTGTTAAAGTTCTGGTACTGAACACTAGGTGGCGCTGGTGCTTTGCTTTCAGTGTTGCCAAAGTTCTGGTGGTGAACACTAGGTGGCGCTGGTGCTTTACTTCTGAAGTGTTGTCAAAGTTCTGGTGGTGAACACTAGGTGGTGCTGGTGCTTTGCTTCTGCAGTGTTGCTAAAGTTCTGGTGGTGAACACTAGGTGGCGCTGGTGCTTTGCTTCTACAGTGTTGCTAAAGTTCTGGTGGTGAACACTAGGTGGCGCTGGTGCTTTGCTTCTACAGTGTTGCTAAAGTTCTGGTGGTGAACACTGGGTGGGGCTGGTGCTTTGCTTCTACAGTGTTGCTAAAGTTCTGGTGGTGAACACTAGGTGGCGCTGGTGCTTTGCTTCTGCAGTGTTGCCAAAGTTCTGGTGGTGAACACTAGGTGGCGCTGGTGCTTTGCTTCTACAGTGTTGCTAAAGTTCTGGTGGGGAACACTAGGTGGCGCTGGTGCTTTACTTCTGAAGTGTTGTTAAAGTTCTGGTGGTGAACACTAGGTGGCGCTGGTGCTTTGCTTCTACAGTGTTGCCAAAGTTCTGGTGGGGAACACTAGGTGGCGATGGTGCTTTGCTTCTGCAGTGTTGCCAAACTTCTGGTGGGGAACACTAGGTGGCGCTGGTGCTTTGCTTCTACAGTGTTGCCAAAGTTCTGGTGGTGAACACTAGGTGGCGCTGGTGCTTTGCTTCTACAGTGTTGCTAAAGTTCTGGTGGTGAACACTAGGTGGCGCTGGTGCTTTGCTTCTACAGTGTTGCTAAAGTTCTGGTGGGGAACACTAGGTGGCGCTGGTGCTTTGCTTCTGCAGTGTTGCCAAAGTTCTGGTGGTGAACACTAGGTGGCGCTGGTGCTTTGCTTCTACAGTGTTGCTAAAGTTCTGGTGGTGAACACTAGGTGGCGCTGGTGCTTTGCTTCTACAGTGTTGCTAAACTTCTGGTGGTGAACACTAGATGGCGCTGGTGCTCTGCTTTTACAGTGTTGCTAAAGTTCTGGTGGTGAACACTAGGTGGCGCTGGTGCTTTACTTCTACAGTGTTGCTAAAGTTCTGGTGGTGAACACTAGATGGCGCTGGTGCTTTGCTTCTACAGTGTTGCTAAAGTTCTGGTGGTGAACACTAGGTGGCGCTGGTGCTTTGCTTCTACAGTGTTGCTAAAGTTCAGGTGGTGAACACTAGGTGGCGCTGGTGCTTTGCTTCTGCAGTGTTGCTAAAGTTCTGGTGGTGAGCCCTTCCACGCATTTCCTCCCCAGGTTCTGGTGGCGGAGTCCGGGCACTTTCACGGCCCCCCAGCGCAGGGCCCTCACCAAGGTGACCCTCTCCCGCATCATATGTGACAACACCAGCATCCGCCGGGTGCCCCGCTTCGTCTTCCGGGGGAACCGATTCCCTCGGAACTTCTTCAGCTGCAACGCCATCCCGCGGCTGAGCCTCTTCCCTTGGAAGGCCAAATGTGAGTCCGGGCGTCACTCGGGGAGGCCCAGGGACCCCGGATACCAAACATGTCATGGCGGGAGAGTAACTTGTTCCGATTTGTATTTATATTTTGATCCCATTGCAACTAATTCTCCCATTTTGGCTCCTTCTTTCTGCAGAAACGAAAACATACCTCCAGACGATGGATTGCAATTTCCCCCCAAAAGTCCGACGGTGGAAGGTTGCAAACGTGTGTCGTATTAAAGCTGGTTCTACGAATGCTTCGAAAAATGCCTGCCATTTGCTTCAAATTAAGAGGGGCTGACCATCTCCCTTCTCCATCTGCTTCCTCTCTTTTCCAGCTCTGAAAATGTTTGCTTTCTTCTTTCTCCAGCTCTGAGAAAACCTGCTTTCTTCCCGTTCCAGCTCTGAGAAGAAGGCCCGCTTTCTTCCTATTCCAACGCCGAGAATGTTTGCTTTCTCCCTTCTCTAGCTCTGATAAAGCCTTCTTTCTCCTTTCTCCAGCTCTGAGACCAAAGCCTGCTTTCTCCCTTCTCCAGAGCTGAGGATGTTTGCTTTTTCCCTTCACCCATCTCTGCAAAGAAAGCCTTTCCCCATTTTCCAGCTCTGAGAAGATCTGCTTTCTCTCTTTTCCAACTCCAAGAACCATTGCTTTCTCCCTTCTCCTGCTCTGAGAAAAAGGCCTGCTTTCCCCCCTTTTCCAGCTCTGAGAAGGTCTGCTTTTCCCTTCTCCAGCTCTGTGAATGTTTGTTTTCTCCCTTCTCCAGCTCTGAGAAGAAAGCCTGGTTTTCCCATTTTTCAGCTTTGCGTAGGTCTGCTTTCTCCCTTCTCCAGCTCTGTGAATGTTTGTTTTCTCCCTTCTCCAGTTCTGAGAAAAAGGCCTGCTTTTTCCCTTTTCCAGCTCTGAGAAGGTCTGCTTTCTCCCTTCTCCAGCTCTGTGAATGTTTTTCTCCCTTCTCCAGCTCTGAGAAGAAAGTCTACTTTCCCCCTTCTCCAGCTCTGTGAATGTTTTTCTTCCTTCTCCAGCTCTGACAAGAAAGCCTGCTTTCCCCCTTTTCCAGCTCTGAGAAGGTCTGCTTTCTCCCTTCTCCAGCTCTGTGAATGTTTGTTTTCCCCCTTCTCCAGCTCTGAGAAAAAGTCCTGCTTTCTCCTTTTTCCTTCTCTAACTCTGAAATGAAGGCCTGCTTCCCCCCTTCTCCACCTTTGAGAAGAAGGTCTGCTTTCTCCCTTCTCCAGCTCTGTGAATGTTTGTTTTCCCCCTTCTCCAGCTCTGTGAATGTTTTTCTTCCTTCTCCAGCTCTGACAAGAAAGCCTGCTTTCCCCCTTTTCCAGCTCTGAGAAGGTCTGCTTTCTCCCTTCTCCAGCTCTGAGAAAAAGTCCTGCTTTCTCCTTTTTCCTTCTCCAACTCTGAAATGAAGGCCTGCTTCCCCCCTTCTCCACCTTTGAGAAGAAGGTCTGCTTTCTCCCTTCTCCAGCTCTGTGAATGTTTGTTTTCCCCTTCTCCAGCTCTGTGAATGTTTTTCTTCCTTCTCCAGCTCTGACAAGAAAGCCTGCTTTCCCCCTTTCCAGCTCTGAGAAGGTCTACTTTCTCCTTCTCCAGCTCTGAGAAAAAGTCCTGCTTTCTCCTTTTTCCTTCTCTAACTCTGAAATGAAGGCCTGCTTCCCCCCTTCTCCCCCTTTGAGAAGAAGGTCTGCTTTCTCCCTTCTCCAGCTCTGAAAAGGTCTATCTCACAATATGTCAATGGAACCGCTTTGGCAACTCTCTTTGGGTAGGATCTCCCTGGCCCCTTCTTTCGTTTCTCCCTTCTCCTCCCTCCCTTCTCATACGCGCGTCACGTATTCCACAAACTATTGAAGTTACGTCCACCATCTTGGTCTTATCTACTTTCCGTAAACACAGCACCAAACTTATATTCTTGTTTTATTTTATGAGTGTTTCCAAACTTCAAATACAAAACAATCCCTCAAATCAAATATATATATATATAATAATATATAATATATATATATATATATATATATATATATATATACACATACACGCTGTATATATAATATTATTGGGCTGAAATACATTTCCAAAGGGAAGAAAAAGTCCCCAAATCATCCGAAATGATCATCACTCTACCTTAAGAAGTTACTTTTTCAGAGCCTGGGAAGTTACTTTAAAAAAAAAACCAACAGTAAGGTGATTTGTGTCCTTTACTTATTTGGGTGGAAATGGTTTGCTCGTCGTTTAGAGAAAAGTATTATTATAGTAGAGTCTCGCTTATCCGACATTCCGTCTTATCCGACGTCCCACTTTTCCTCCCGCATTCCCCTTCCAACTCGGTGATTCTATTATCCTAGATAAGCCCTTCCATTCATAACAGTAGGAGACTCCGTATTACCCGACATTTTGGTTGATCCGACGTTCTGCCGGCTCGTTTATGTCGGATAAGCGAGACTACTGTATGTGGCTACATTGATAGACGGACAGACATAGGGTTGGACTGGATGGCCCTTGGGGTCCCTTCCAACTTGGTGATTCTATTATCCTAGATAAGCCCTTTTATTCATAACAGTAGGGGACTCCGTATTACCCGACATTTCCGTTGATCCGACGTTCTGCTGGCTCGTTTATGTCGGATAAGCGAGACTACTGTACAGTAGGTGAATACATAGATAAACAGACAGACATAGGGTTGGACTGGATGGCCCTTGGGGTCCCTTCCAACTCGGTGATTTTATTATCCTAGATAAGCCCTCCTATTCATAACAGTAGGAGACTCCGTATTACCCGACATTTTTGTTGATCCGACGTTCTGCCGGCTCGTTTATGTCGGATAAGCGAGACTACTGTATGTGGAATACATTGATAAACGGACAGACATAGGGTTGGACTGGATGGCCCTTGGGGTCCCTTCCAACTTGGTGATTCTATTATCCTAGATAAGCCCTTTTATTCATAACAGTAGGGGACTCCGTATTATCCGACATTTCCGTTGATCCGACGTTCTGCTGGCTCGTTTATGTCGGATAAGCGAGACTACTGTACAGTAGGTGAATACATAGATAGATAAACAGACAGACATAGGGTTGGACTGGATGGCCCTTGGGGTCCCTTCCAACTTGGTGATTCTATTATCCTAGATAAGCCCTCCTATTCATAACAGTAGGGGACTCCGTATTATCCGACATTTTCGTTGATCCGACATTCTGCCAGCCCATTTATGTCAGATAAGTGAGACTACTGTATGTGGATACATAGATAGACAGACAGACATAGGGTTGGATGGCCCTTGATGTCCCTTTCAACTCTGTGATTCTAGTATCCTAGATAAGCCCTCCTATTCATAACAGTAGGAGACTCCGTATTACCCGACATTTTTGTTTATCTGACGTTCTGCCGGCTTGTTTACGTCGGATAAGTGAGACTCTACTGTATTATTATTATTATGCTTATTTATATCCCATTTTTTATATATCTCCATACGGAGACTCAAAGTTTGGGAAGAAAAAGGCCTCCCAAGTTCTGGCTTGTCAAAAGTAACTTTTTCAAAGTAGTTACGGAGGCGGAAAGGGCCACCTGGTCCATCCGCCTGTCTACCAAAGCCTTTGGGTGCATCACAACCCTGAAAAAGTAACTTCCAATTCCGCTTTCGACTCAAAAGAATAGAAAAGCCATGCGTTGCCATTCCCAAGGCTAGGTATGAACATAATGCGCTTTGTACATGCTCAGAGACTCGTTGGAGACCCTTCTTTGACATTCCCATTCAAATGAGTTGACCCATAGCCATTGGAAGGACCTCGCCTTCCGTGAATTGATCCGATCCCTCCACCAAGCTACCCAAGTTGACCATGGCCAACGGAAGATGTCCCGGTCCCACCCGCACCCACCCGTTTTCTTGCTCTCAGCGCGACTCTTTCCACGCCGAGAGGTCGAGCCCTTGGACTTCGCGGCAGTTGACGAAATCGCTCGGGTAGTGGTTCCTCTTGAAGGCATCCCGGGGCACCTCTTGGATGTGGGTGTTGTCGCAAATGATGCGCGAGAAGGAGTCGCGGCTCAGGGCCCGGCGTTGCTTTGGGGTGAAGACCCCGTCCTTCTCCCACCAGAATCTGAAAGGGAAAGAGCCACAAAGAGAGGATCTCGATGTTGCCAGTGTTGACATGGAGACATTTGTGTGAAAGGCCTCCTCAGAGCTGGAGAAGGGAGAAAGTAGGCGGGTAGTGGTCCCATAGAGACATTGTGAGGTAGGCCTCCTCATAGTTGGGGAAGGGAGGACGTTTGGCGGGTAGCAGTCCCATGGAGACATTGTGAGATAGGCCTCTGCAGAGCTGGAGAAGGGAGAAAGTGGGCATGTAGCAGTCCCATAGAGACATTGTGAGGTAGGCCTCCTCAGAGCTGGAGAAGGGAGAAAGTAGGCGGGTAGCAGTCCCATGGAGACATTGTGAGATAGGCCTCCTCAGAGCTGGAGAAGGGAGAAAGTAGGTTGGCAGAGGTCCCACAGAGATATTGTGAGGTAGGCCTTTGCAGAGCTGGAGAAGGGAGAAAGTAGGTTGACAGAGGTCCCATAGAGACATTGTGAGGTAGGCCTCCTCATAGTTGGAGAAGGGAGGAAGTAGGCGGGTAGCAGTCCCATAGAGACATTGTGAGGTAGGCCTCCTCATAGCTGGAGAAGGGAGAAAGTAGGCGGGTAGTAGTCCCATAGAGACACTGTGAGTAGGCCTCAGAACTGGAGAAAGGAGAAAGTAGGTTGGCAGAGGTCCCGTAGAGACATTGTGAGGTAGGCCTCCTCAGAGCTGGAGAAGGGAGAAAGTAGGCAGGTAGCAGTCCCATGGAGACATTGTGAGATAGGCCTCCTCAGAGCTGGAGAAGGGAGAAAGTAGGTTGGCAGAGGTCCCACAGAGATATTGTGAGGTAGGCCTCTGCAGAGCTGGAGAAGGGAGAAAGTAGGTTGACAGAGGTCCCATAGAGACATTGTGAGGTAGGCCTCCTCATAGTTGGAGAAGGGAGGAAGTAGGCGGGTAGCAGTCCCATAGAGACATTGTGAGGTAGGCCTCCTCATAGCTGGAGAAGGGAGAAAGTAGGCGGGTAGTAGTCCCATAGAGACACTGTGAGTAGGCCTCAGAACTGGAGAAAGGAGAAAGTAGGTTGGCAGAGGTCCCGTAGAGACATTGTGAGGTAGGCCTCCTCAGAGCTGGAGAAGGGAGAAAGTAGGCGGGTAGCAGTCCCATGGAGACCTTGTGAGATAGGCCTCCTCAGAGCTGGAGAAAGGAGAAAGTGGGCATGTAGCAGTCCCATAGAGACATTGTGAGGTAGACCTTCTCAGAGCTGTAGAAAGGAGAAAGTAGGCAGGTAGCATCCCATAGAGACACTGTGAGGTAGGCCTCAGAATTGGAGAAGGGAGAATGTAGGTTGGCAGAGGTCCCACACAGACATGTGAGGTAGGCCTCCGCAGAGCTGGAGAAGGGAGAAAGTAGGTTGGCAGAGGTCCCATAGAGACATTGTGAGGTAAGTCTCCTTAGAGCTGGAGAAAGAAGAAAGTAGGCGGGTAGCTGTCCCATAGGGACATTGTGAATTAGGCCTTCTCAGAGTTATGGATACCCAATGAAGCTCTTGTAGAGCTCTCTAGACTTCCGGCCCACCTGTCTGCATCCCGGATTTTTCGGAACTGTTTCCCAATGAGGCAGGCCAAGAGTGGGCCAGCCCTGCCATAGGGGACGAAGGGTTCTGCCATGCTCCCAACCCAGATGTCGATGTTTTCCGGCGTCCCGTATAGATCCATGAATTTTTTGGCCAGTTTGGGGTTGCGCATCACAACCGCAAGCTCGGCCTCGTTGCTCGGAGCGGACAGGCCGCAGAAGCGCCTCCAAGCATTGTACCCTGAAAAGAAAGTAGGGGAGAACATGGGGGAAGACTCCAGTCTCAATGAGGACCACGTGTGTTTGTGGACCTTGAGGTCAATTTATGGTGACTCAATGGGGTTATGACTCTGGACGTCAGATATTGAACCCTTGCTCAGCCATGGGATTCCTTTGGGAAGTCACGCTCTCTCAGCCACAGGGGAAGGCAATGGCAAGGAAGCCACTGAGCACATCTTGTGACAAAAGCCTATGAGGGTCACAGTAAATTAGAAACAAATTGAAGGCACACAAGGGCATGGAGAAGGAAATGGAAATGGCGGAGAAGGAAAAGGAACTAGATGGAGATGGTGATGGTGATAGAGGAGGTGGAGTTGGTCATGGTGAAGATGGAGATGCAGGTGATGTTGATGGCAAGGGTGGAAATTGAGATGGTGGAGATGGAGGTGGGGGTGGCGGAGGTGGTGATGGTGGAAATGGAGATGATGGAGATGGAAGTGGTGGAAATGGAGGCCGAGGTGGTATGGTGGAGGTAGCGATGGTGGACGTGGTGATGGTGGAAATTGGGATGATGGAGATGGAGGTGGTGAAAATGAAATGGAGGCCGAGGTGGTGGGGTGGAGGTGGTGGAGATGGAGATGGTGGAGGTGGTGATGGTGGAAATTGAGGATGATGGAGATGGAGGTGGTGGAAATGTAGGTGATAGTGGAGGTGGAAAAGGAGACGGTGGAGGTGGTGGTGGAAATGGAGATGATGGAGGTGGTGGAGATGGAGATGGTGGAGGTGGTGATGGTGGAAATAGAGATGATGGAGATGGAGGTGGTGGAAATGGGGGTGGTGATAGTGGAAGTGGAAATGGTGATGGTGGAGATGGAGGTGGTGGAGGAAATGGAGGTGGTATGGTGAAGGTAGCAATGGTGGAGGTGGTGATGGTGGAAATTGAGATGATGGAGATGGAGGTGGTGGAAATGGGGGTAGTGATAGTGGAAGTGGAAATGGAGATGGTGATGGTGGAGATGGTGGTGGAAATAGAGGTGGTGGAGATGGAGGTGGTGGAAATGGAGGTGGAGGTGGCGATGGTGGAAATGGAGATGATGGAGATGGAGGTGGTGGATGTGGTGATGGTGGAAATTGGGGAGATGGAGATGGAGGTGGTGAAAATGTAGCTGGTGATAGTGGAGGTGGAAAAGGAGATGGTGGAGGTGGTGGTGGAAATGGAGATGATGGAGGTGGTGGAAATGGAGATGGAGATGGTGAAGGTGGATGTGGTGATGGTGGAAATTGAGATGACGGAGGTGGTGGAAATGGGGGTGGTGATAGTGGAAGTGGAAATGGTGGAGATGGTGGTGGAAATAGAGATGGTGGAGAAGGAGGTGGTGGTGGAAATGGAGGTGGAGGTGGTATGGTGGAGGTAGCGATGGTGGAGGTGGTGATGGTGGAAATTGAGATGATGGAGGTGGAGGTGGTGGAAACGGAGGTAGTGATATTGGAGGTGGAAATGGAGATGGTGATGGTAGAGGTGGTGGTGGAAATGGAGGTGATGGAGGTGGTGGTGGAAATTGAGGTGGAGATGGTATGGTGGAGGTAGCGATGGTGGAGGTGGTGGTGGTGGAAATTGAGATGATGGAGGTGGTGGAAATGGAGGTGGTGATAGTGGAGGTGGAAATGGAGATGGTGGAGGTGGTGGTGGAAACTGATGGTGGAGATGGAGGTGGTGGAGATGGAGGTGGTTTGGTGGAGGTAGTGATGGTGGAGGTGGTGATGGTGGAAATTGAGATGATGAAGGTGGTGGAAATGGAGATGGAGATGGTATGGTGGAGGTAGCGATGGTGGAAATTGAGATGATGGAGATGGAGGTGGTGGAAATGGGGGTGGTGATAATGGAGGTGGAAATGGAGATGGTGGAGGTGGCGGTGGAAATAAAGATGGTGGAGATGGAGGTGGTGGAAATGGAGATGGAGGTGGTTTGGTGGAGGTAGCGATGGTGGAGCTGGTGATGGTGGAAATTGAGATGATGGAGGTGGAGATGGTGGAGATGGTGAGGAAATAGAGATGGTGGAGATGGAGGTGGTGGAAATGGAGATGGCGGAGATGGAGGTGGTGGAAATGGGGGTGGGGATAGTGGAGGTCGAAATGGAGATAGTGATGGTGGAGATGGAGGTGGTGGAGGTGGTGGAGATGGAGATGGAGATGGAAGTGGTGGTGGTGGTGGTGGAGGTGGTGATGATGGAAATGGACATGGAGATGGTGGATATGGAACAGTTGGAAATGGAGATGGAGGTGGTAATGGTGGAGGTGATGATTGTGGAAATGAAGCTGGTGGAGATGGAGGTGGTGATGGTGACAGAGGAGATAGGGGTAGATGGAGAAGGAGAACGCCCACCTGGCAAGCCGTGGTCCCTTCCTCGCTGCAAATTCAAGGCCGCCAAGTCGAGGCCGATGTGCTCTGTCTGCTCAAAGAGATGTTCCTGAAGCTCCTCCACCATCATCTGGTTCTGCTTCATCAACTTCGAATGGTCAGCCAGGAAGCCGCGGACAAGCGGGTCGATGCCACCTATGAAACCGAAAGATCCTCAGGGAAGGAAGGGGCTCTTTCCATATTTCGAGATACAGTAGAGTCATAATTGCTTGGCCTAATCTAGATTTCCGATGTCCAACTCCATCGAAAATCTAGGCCCAGATGTGAACACCTCTGCACCCGAGGATGGGCTCGTTTACCTTCCATGACTATTCTCCACGAAGCGCAAAAGGTGCCGGAGAGGTGAGCGTAGAAGTACGGGGCCAAGGGCTTGAAATTGTGATCCAGACGGGGCACCAAGGGAGGGATGGAGCCATGTCCAAAGCGGAAGGCCATGGAGAAGACGTTCGCCACCGTCGGGTCCACCGATTCCTTGTAGCCCGTATAGAGTGGCAACTGCTTGTTCACCTGGTTGCCCAAGACGAGGGGCAAGTAATCCCGGAAGGTGATGACCTGCAACAGAACCACGAGAAGGTAGGCCCCGCACTCCCAAACATCTCGAGAACCTCGTACCCAACACTGAAGCCATTTCTTGAAATCGGATGGTTACCTGGTTCTCGGCGTCCACAATCTTCCGGGCTTCTTGGTAGAGTTTCTCTCCGTCCCAGTGCGGATTCATCTTCTTTAGTTCGGCGGCCAACCGGTTATGCTCCCGGACAAACATGGTATGCAGGGCGGTCAGTCCCAGGTTTTCGGTGGCCCGTTTGTCCCCTAGGATATTGAAACGGATGCTCAAAATAGAAAAACATGCATGCACTAGAATATTAGCATATATACCTGGTTGGCGTTGTCCGAATGTCGTTGGGACCAATGCCTGCCCACTTTCTCCCTTCCCCAGCTCTGAGAAGGCCTATTTTCTCCATTCCCCAGCTCTGAAAGGGTCAACTTCTCCCTTCCCTGGCTCTGAGAAGGCCTACTTTCTCTCATCCCCAGCTCTAAGAAGGCCTACTTTCTCCCTTCCCCAGCTCTAAAAAGGCCTACTTTCTCTTTTCCCCAGTTCTGAGAATGCATGCTTTCTCCCTTCTCCAGCTCTGAGGCCTACTTTCTCTTTTCCCCAGCTCTGAGGCCTACTTTCTCCTTTCCCCAGATCTGAGTAAGCTTACTTCCTCCCCCAGTTTTGAGAAGGCCTACTTTCTCCCTTCCCCAGCTCTGAGGCCTACTTTCTCCTTTCCCCAGATCTGAGTAAGCTTACTTCCTTCCCCAGCTCTGAAAAGGCCTATTTTCTTCCTTCTCCAGCTCTGAAAGGGTCTACTTCTCCCTTCCCCAGCTCTGAAAGGCCTACTTCCTTCCTCCTCCAGCTCTGAGGCCTACTTTCTCCCTTCTCCAGCTCTGAGAAGACTTACTTTCTCCCTTCCCCAGAGCTAAGAAGGCCCATTTTCTCCCTTTCCCAGCTCTGAAAAGGCCTATTTTCTCCCTTCTCCATCTCTGAAAGGGTCTACTTCTCCCTTCCCCAGCTCCGAGAAGGCCTACTTTTTTTCTTCTCCAGCTCTGAGAAGGCTTACTTTCTCCCCTCCCCAGATCTGAGAAGGCATACTTTCTCCCTCCCCCAGTTCTGAGAAGGCCTACTTTCTCCCTCCCCCAGCTCTGAAAAGGCCTATTTTCTCCCTTCTCCAGCTCTGAGAGGGTCTACTTCTCCATTCCCCAGCTCTGAAAGGCCTACTTTCTTCCTTCTCCAGCTCTGAGAAGACCTACTTTCTTTCTTCCCCAGCTCTAAAAAGGCCCACTTTCTCCCTAAGCTCTGAGAAGGCCTACTTTCTCCCTTTCCCAGCTCTGAAAAGGCATATTTTCTCCCTTCTCCGTCTCTGAAAGGATCCTTCTCCCTTCCCCAGCTCTGAAAGGGTCTACTTCTCTAGCTCTGAGAAGGCCTACTTTCTCCCTTCCCCAGCTCTGAGAAGGTCTACTTTTTTTTCTTCTCCAGCTCTGAGAAGGCTTACTTTCTCCCTTCCCCAGTTCTGAGAATGCATGCTTTCTCCCTTCTCCAGGTCTAAGGCCTACTTTCTCCCTTCCCCAGATCTGAAAAGGCCTACTTTCTTCCTTCTCCAGCTCTGAAAAGGCCTATTTTTCTCCCTTCTCCAGCTCTAGAAGGGTCTACTTCTCCCTTCCCCAGCTCTGAGAATACCTACTTTTTCCCTTCCCCAGCTCTAAGAGGGTCTATTTCTCCCATCTCTGAAAGGGTCTACTTCTCCCTTCTCCCAAGCTCTGAGAAGGCCTACTTTCTCCCTTCCCCATCTCTAAGCAGGCCTGCTTTCTCCCTTCTCCAGCTCAGAGGCTTACTTTCTCCCCCAGATCTGAGTAAGCTTACTTCCTTTCCCAGCCCCGAGAAGGCCTACTTTCTCCCCCAGATCTGAGTAAGCTTCCTACCTTCCCCAGCCCTGAGAAGGTCTATTTCCTCCCTTCTCTAGCTCTTCTGTCAGATGGTCAGACTCTATGGTTGTGAGACTCAACGAGGGAGACGTACCTCCCTGAAAACACGGGATGTTGGCGGTTTTGTTTGTGAACAGGCAGAGGCTCTTGGTCTTGTTCTCGAAGGGGAGGAGGCCCAGCCCGTGGTCGGTGAAGTTCTGGTTGAGGGCCATGAGGCCCAGGTCGTTGCTGTTGTTGCGCAGGTTGCGCGCCAGGACCTCCTCGCTGCCGTAGACCATGCTGGCGTCCAGGTAGGAGGTGATGGCGTTGAGTTGCTCCCGGACGTAGGTTGTGGGGTTGCAGGCCGGGGCCGTCCGAATGAAGGGCATGCAGACCCCAGGCTTGATCCGTGGGTCTCCCGGCGGGACCTAGAAGACATCTGCTCTGTGCTTATGGCCACTAGTCATTTTAGGAGGATTGCATAGTTGGATCTGCGACAATTTTGGGACTGGAAGACCTAGACTATGGTTGTGAGTATATCTCTGTAAATAGCTGTATATAGAGCAGGGGTCGGGGACCTATGGCTCACGAGCCAGGTGTGGCTGTTTTGATGATTGCATCTGGCTCGCAGATTTCGGCTTTTCAGATAAGACCAATGCTGGAGCAATCCCCAAACAATACGGGCAAGAAAGCGTTATGTAAATAAAGCCCTACAAAGCTCTCAGGCTCCGCGGGAAGGCAGAGAGGAACGGAAGTCACACGGAGGTCACACCAGGCCGCACCATGCCCCACCCCCTCCCCCAGCTACAGCTCTCCCAGCAGCTGCTCCAGCCTTGAAGGGGCAATGCTAAGCTGGTGGTGGCACAATGCTGGCTCGGCACTGCCCCCTCAAGGCTGGAGCAGCTGCTGGGCTTCAGCTCTCCAGCAGCTGCTCCAGCTGGGGGGGGCAGAGCCAGGCCGCTAGCCATGCCCCGTGGAGCCCTTCCCCTGGCTTCAGCTCCCTCCCCCGCAGCTGCTCCAGCCTTCAGAGGGCAGTGCCAAGCCAGCGAAGGCACAATGCTAGCTAGACACTGTCCCCTCAAGGCTGGAGCAGCTGCTGGGAGTGCCGAAGCCAGGGAGGGGGCGGAGCCAGGCCGCGCCATGCCCCTCCTCCTCCCCCGGCTTCAGCTCTCCCAGCAGCTGCTCCAGCCTTGAAGGGGCAGTGCCAAGCCAGCGGTGGCACAATGCCCCGTCCCTTCCCCCACTGCCCTCAGGCTGGAGCAGTGCTGGCAAGGCATGCCGCTAGACGGGTAGGGGCAGAGCCAGGGAGGGGCGCCATGCCCCCTGTCCCTCCTCCCGGCTTCAGCTCTCCCAGCAGCTGCTCCAGCCTTGAAGGGGCAATGCCAAGCCAGTGGTGGCATAATGCTGCCTAGACACTGCCCCTCAAGGCTGGAGCAGCTGCTGAGAGTGCCAGAAGCCAGGGAGGGGCGGAGCCAGGCCGTGCCATGCCCTGCCCCTGGCCCAGCTTCAGCTCTCCCAGCAGCTGCTCCAGCCTTGAGGGGCAGTGCCAAGCCAGCATGGCACAATGCACTGCCCCTCAGGCTGGAGCAGCTGCTGGGAGTGCCAGCCAGGGAGAGGGCGGGAGCCAGGCCGTGCCTTGCCGCGCCCCTCCCCCAGCTTCAGCTCTCCCAGCAGCTGCTCCAGCCTTGAGGGGGTAGTGCCAAGCCAGCATTGTGCCATAGTTGTGCTATAGCTGTGAGTATATCTCTGTATATACTGATAGCAGACCTGTCAATAGCTGTATATAGAGCAACGACTGAAGGATCAAAACCTCCCAAGGAGTCTGGATAAAAACCAGAGCTCAAGCAAGGTCTATAAATCTCTGCTAACTGTGACCAAGACTCTGCAGTGTTTTTGGATCAGAGCTACTGGCTTGCCTTGAGACATAGTCCCGTGTACAGCTTAAGGAGGATTGATTCACATACCTACCTAGCAGGGGTGTTCTTTACCCTTGCAACAGACTTAATGGTCAATTTCTTCCGGTCATGCTGGATGAATTAGATATCTCTAGGGATAACTCTTTTTTTGGAATCTCTAGGTCTTCTAGCGTGACTCTATGGTCCAATCATGCTGGAAGACCTAGATAATATTTCCAGAGAGAACTCTCATGTGAATTTATAGGTTCGCCAGTGTATGCTCAACTTCCTCCAGTCATCCTGGAGAAGGTTCTGGAACCTTCTAGAAAGAATTCTAGCCATCCCTAGGTCCTCCAGTGCGATTCTATAATCAGTTTCGTCTATGGTTCTCCATTACCTTGATGGGGAAACACGGTGGGGCGTAATTGCAGTCGGTTTTGCACTCGACCTCTTTGTTGTCAATGCTGATCTGGGTCATGGGGGCCAGGTCCATGTCGTGGTCCACCCACTGGCCCCAGTGCATGAAGGCCAGCGAGCGCTCCTGGTCCTCAGTGACGTTCTCATTGGAGGTTGCAATGATCTCGTTGGAGACACTCCTCACCTGCGCAGGAAGGAACAACAGTGCTAGGAATCCCAAAATGGGAAGGGAGGAGGCCTCTTGTTGACTGGCAACATTGAGTAGGCAGCTTGCGAGGGCCTACTCAAGGTCTATCTGAACCCAACTGCTAGCTGCTGGAGGACTAGAAAGCTCTAGGCATTTTTTCAGCCTCCAGAGCGGTTCTATGGTCAATATCCTCCGGTCATGCTGGAGATGTCCAGAGATGATTCCTCTCTCTGAAGCTCTCTATTGTGACTCTGTGGTCAACTTCCTCCAGTTATGCTGGAGGACCTAGACATGTCTAGAGAGAACTCTAGGCACTTCCAGGTCCTCCATTTTGACTCTATGGTCAGCTTCCTCCAGTTGTAGTGGAAGACCTAGAAAGAACTCTCTAGGAATTTCTAGGTCCTACAGCATGTCTCTATGGTCAACTTTCTCCAATCAAATTGAAGTCGCGCCCCCCAGAGGACCCCCTGCTTCCAAGTTGGATTGGCCTGCAACAAGGAGTTCCACAGTTCCAAAGTGCCCCATTGGGCCAGCATGGCTGAGTAGCGTGATCTCAGCGGCAGCCTCAGTCTATCCTTTCTTCTTTCCTAACGTTATAGCAAATCCTCCAATAAAAGGAAACCTCTATTTGCAACTTTTCTCATTTCCATAATAATACCTTGTGCCCCGGGAATAACCTTGTTTAAGTATTAGCTTTCAAAAGTGCCAGCTGACTGATCCTGTGGCAGGGAGTTCCAACGTTCCCATCTTTGGATTCTGGGTCCCTGAGAAAGTCTGCGTTCCATGAGCTCGCTATGTGGACTCCCTAGGGCAGTGTTTCCCAACCAGTGTGCCGTGGGAAATTGGAACCTAGAGGAGGGGAGGGGGGAGAGTCTAGTGTGTTGAAGTAGAAAAACCCTAAGAAACCTACCTCGATAAAGGCACAAAATTACAAACACCCCCCTTCCCACCCGTTGTATACTTGGTCTCTCCCTCTCCATGCATTGGGAAGGCCCACCTCCCTTTCCACAAGTAGAGACCTCCTCTTGCCTCCTGGGGGTTCTGTGTGGGAAGTTTGGCCCAGTTCTATCATTGGTGGGGTTCTGAATGCTCTTTGATTGTAGGGGAACTATAAATCCCAGCAACTACAACTCCCAAATGTCAAGGTCTATTTCCCCTGAACTCCATCTGCGTTCATATTTGGGCATATTGAGTATTCATGCCAAGTTTGGTCCTGATCCAACATTGTTTGAGTCCACAGTGCTCTCTGGATATAGGTGAACTACAACTCCAAAACTCAAGGTCAATGCCCACCAAACTCTTGTAGCATTTTCTCTTGGTTATGGGAGTTCTGTGTGGGAAGTTTGTGTCTTTCCGCCATTCCTGCCCGGCTATTTATGTTGAGTTCATCGAAACAGACCCAGGTTTCACACTGAGTGTACAAATACATTTAAAAACATATTAACTATCTGTATTACGGTGTTAGAGTGTCATTTTGTGTCATTTTGGTTGGTGGTGTGCCCCAGGATTTTGCAAATGTAAAAAGTGTGCCGAGGCTCAAAAAAGGTTGGGAAATACTGTGCTAGGGAGAACTCTAGGCACTTCCAGGTCCTCCATTTTGACTCTATGGTCAGCTTCCTCCAGATGTAGTGGAAGACCTAGAAAGAACTCTCTAGGAATTTCTAGGTCCTACAGCATGTCTCTATGGCCAACTTTCTCCAATCATGTTGGAGGATCTAGACCAGTAGTTCTCAACCTGTTTGGTCCCCAGATGTTTTGGCCTCCAACTTCCTGAAATTCTAACAGCTGGGGTTTCTGGGAGTTGTAGGCCAAAACACCTGGGGACCCACAGGTTGAGAACCACTGATCTAGACATTTCTGGAGACAATCCTTCCGTGGCATCTCTAGGTCCTCCATGATTGGGATGGTATCCTCTCCACCTATATCTGAAGCCAACTACCAGAGTAGACCCATTGGATCCATCGGATTTTGAGGTCGCCTTTGACCCTTCCTTCTGGTGTTTCCCAATCTCTGGTCTTCCAGGATCCTTGATCGCTGGCCAAGGCAATGGAGGCTTCTGGAGTTCCAGTCTAGAACCAGAGTTGGGGATCAAAACGAACCACGAGTCATTGGCTTGGAAGTCCTCCAGATCTTACCAAAGGGAGGCTGTGCCCGTTATAAAGCTGCCCTTGGATGAGGCCCCTCGGGAGGGAGATGCCATCTTCATACTCAGCCGGGAGCCAGCGGGCGTACCCACGATTCGAGGCACCGTAATGGGGGTGTTTCCTAGAACGGAGAGAAAAAAGTAAGTATAATAATATAAAAATAATAAATAAAATATAAAATAAGTATAAAATGTAATTAAAAAAATAAATAAATATTAAATATAAAAATATAAAAATAATAAATAAAATATAAAATAAATATAAAATGTAATAAATATGAATGTATTATATTAAAAATAATTAAATATAAAAATAAAAATAAATAAATAAAATATAAAATAAATATAAAATGTAATAAATATGAATGTATTATATTAAAAATAATTAAATAAAAAAATATAAAATATAAAATAAATCTAAAATGTAATAAAAATAAATGTATTATATTAAAAATAAATATTGAATATAATAATATAAAATAATAAATAAAACAAAATAAATATAAAATGTAATAAAAATAAATGTATAAGCATACACACACACACACACACACACACACACTTATAGAGATAATTCTCGTACAGATTGTTGCATTCTCCGGTGATGGTTCGGTAGGGGCTATTCTGCGGACAAGTGATGGGACGGGTCACGTAGTCACAGCCAGTCACTTTGGAAATGGTCTCTTTTTGCTTGCTGGTCAGGACATCTAAATGAGAGAGAAAAAATCCATCCGAAATGAACACCTCCTTCTCTTTTTGGAGAAAGAAACTTTTGCAAAAAAGAGAGAGTCCAAAGTCCAGAAAAATAATCCAAAACCAGATAAGTATTTATATATAGAGGGGCCAGGAAGGCAGTTCCATCTTGCCGCTGGCACTGTGCTTTTAATATAATATTATATTATATTATAATATTATATTATTATATTATATTATAATAATATAATATTGATAATATTATAGTGTAATACAGTACAATACTACTACTACTAATAATATATTATAATTAGATATTTTATATTACATGTAATATTACTAATAAAATTACAGTATAATGTTATAGTACAATGTAATATATAATATTTATTTATTTATTTATTTACATCGTTTATATTCCGCCCTTCTCACCCCGCAGGGGACTCAGGGCGGATTACAATGCACATATACAGGCAAACATTCAATGCCCTTTGACATACAAACATGTAAGACAGACACAGAGGCAATTTAACATTTCAGCTTCTGGCCACCAGGGGGAGATGTTGCACTCCTTCATTCCTTTTACACACTTCCTGGAGATCTATGGCCTCGTAAATTAGTTAAATTAGCCTCCCCACAACGTGGTACCTAAATTTCCTACTTGACAGATGCAACTGTCTTTCGGGTTGCAAAGGTCGAAAACGAGCTACACAAATGGTCGAGCGCTCACCCCGACCTGGGCAGGCCTCGAACACATGACCTTCTGGTCAGTAGAGATCTTATGCAGCTGACTCCCAGCCAGCTGCGCCACATTCCCGGTTATTATATAATGCGCCACATTATAATTATAATATATTATTATTAGTAGTAGTATTATATTGCATTACATTATAATATTATAATGTAATACACTATATTATAAAGTAACTATGGCAATAATATAATATATTGTATTTACATTTTACTTGCAAGCCGCTCTGAGTCCCCTTCGGGGTGAGAAGGGCGGCATATCAATGTCGCAAATAAATAAATAAATGAAATATAGATATATATTGTGCCTGTTATTATTAGTATTCATATTAGTAATTATTAGTATTGTTATTAGATGCCAGGCGAAATGTCAGGAGAAAATGCTGCTTGAACACATTAGCTATACAGTCCAGAAGCGACACATCATTCCAGTATTGTTATTACCACTAATAGTATATTAGCCGTGGCAGGCCTTCTGGGTTAGTAATGCTGGCGGTGAATATATTCCAGGTTGTAGTCCGAACTTTAAAGGCGATGCCTATAGTTTGGACTCTCTCCTATGAAAGAAACTTTAGGTCCCTCTCTATAGGAATCTCTTCTTCTAGAGCTTCTTCTTCAAGAGGTCCAAAGAGGTGTCCAAATAACTGGATTGGCTGGTTTCTCCTTGAGGGCTCTGCAAACCTAAACCCAAGTTCCCTTACATTTCTGGGGGCTCGTCCGGGATGTGAACCCGGGACCTCTCGTATGGGTTAGTAATGGTGGCAGTGAATATATTCCAGGTTGTAGTCCGAACTTTAAAGGTGATGTCTATAGATTGGACCATCTCCTATGAAACAAACTTTAGGTCCTTCTCTAGAGGAATCTCCTTTAAAGTTCGGACTAGAGCCTGGAATGGATGCGTGAGTCCCACCCACCCCTGTCGACGGCTCAAGTTCGGACTCAATCAGGATATGTAAGGCTACCGGTGAGGTTGAAGGGCCTCATCCATTTCTTCTGGAGCTTCTTCTTCAGGAGGTCCAAAGAGGTGTCCAAATAACTGGCGGCTCGAAGGGCGGTCCGGGTCGCGGCCACCGGCTCTTTTAGGTGTTTCAGGAAATCTCCAGGAGTGACATGGGTTTTGTCCAAATCCGCCTTGGATCTGGAGGGGGGAAAAAAGAGGGTGTCTGCATAGAAGTAGTGAAGCAAGTGGATTGTATACTTATCCCTGTGGAATGATGTCCAGGGTGGGAGAAAAAATCCTTGTCGGTTTGAAGCAAGTGTGAATGTTACAATGGCATTGAGTAGCCATGAAGCTGCAAAGTCAATTAGTGAGGGTGTCTGCACAGAGGTAATGAAGCAAGTGAAGTGTATATTTACCTGTGGAGTAATGTCCAGGGTGGGAGAAAGAACCCTTGTCTGTGTGAAGCAAGTATGGATGTCGCAATGAGCAAACTTGAATAGCATTGAGAAGCCATGAAGTTTGCAAAGTCAATCAGTGAGGGTATTTGCATAGAGGTAGTGAAGCAAGTGGAGTATATATTTACCCGTAATGTCCAGGGTGGGAGAAAGAACCCTTGTGTGTGTGAAGCAAGTGCGGGTGTCGCAATGAGCAAGCTTGAATAGCATTGAGTAGCCATGAACTTTGCAAAGTCAATCAGTGAAGGTATCTGCATAGTAGTAGTGAAGCAAGTGGATTGTCTATATCCCTGTGGAATAATATCCAGGTTGGGAGAAAGGACCCTTTTCTGTGTGAAGCAAGTGTGAATGTTGTAATTGGCCAGCTTGAATAGCATTGAGTAGCCTTGCAACGGCAAAGTCAATCAGTGAGGGAATCTGCAGAGAGGTAATGAAGCAAGTGGAGTGTATATTTACCTGTGGAGTAATATCCAGGGTGGGAGAAAGAACCCTTGTCTGTGTGAAGCAAGAGCGGGTGTCGCAATGAGCAAGCTTGAATGGCATTGAGTAGCCATGAAGTTTGCATAGTCAATCAGTGAAGGTCTCTGCATAGAAGTAGTGAAGCAAGTGGATTGTATATATCCCCGTGGAACGAAGTCCAGGATGGGAGAAAGAACCCTTGTTGGTTTGGAGCAAGTGTGAAAGTTACAATGGCATTGAGTAGCCATGAAGCTACAAAGTCAATCAGTGAGGGTGTCTACACAGAGGTAATGGAGCAAGTGGAGTGTATATTTACCTGTGAAGTAATGTCCAGGGTGGGAGAAAGAACCCTTGTATGTGTGAAGCAAGTGTGGATATTGCAGTGAGCAAGCTTGAATAGCATTGAGTAGCCATGAAGTTTTCAAAGCCAATCAGTGAGGGTATTTAGTGCGGGTGTCGCAATGAGCAAGCTTGAATAGCATTGAGTAGCCATGAAGTTTGCAAAGTCAATCAGTGAAGGTCTCTGCATAGAAGTAGTGAAGCAAGTGGATTGTATATATCCATATGGAATGATGTCCAGGGTGGGAGAAAGAACCCTTGTCTATTTGGAGCAAGTGTGAATGTTACAATGAGCAAGCTTGAATAGCATTGAGTAGCCATGAAGCTGCAAAGTCAATCAGCCAGGGCGCCTGCATAGAGGTAGCCTGACTTTTGTTGCCTGGAGGCATCCCTTGTTTGGGAAGTGTTCACTGGCACTTGTTTGCTGTTTGGAACCCCCTTGTTTCTGAGTTGTATTCTTTATTTACTGTCCTGATTCTGGTGATTTTTTTAAAATACTGATCACTAAATACCCTCACTGATTGGCTTTGAAAACTTCATGGCTACTCAATGCTATTCAAGCTTGCTCACTGCAATATCCACACTTGCTTCACACAGAGAAGGGTTCTTTCTCCCCCCTGGACATTATTCCACCGGGATATATACACTCCACTTGGTTCACTACCTCTATGCAGATGCCTTCACTGATTGACTTCATTCATGGCTACGCAATCTTATTTAAGCTTGCTAATTGCAACACCTGCATTTGCTCCACACAGACAAAGCTTCTTTCTCCTACCATGTACATTATTCTACAAGGATATATATGCTCCACTTGCATTACGTCTATGCAGAGACCCTCACTGATTGACTTTGCAAACTTCATGGCTACTCAATGCTATTCAAGCTTGCTCATTGCAACATCCACACTTGCTTCGCACAGACATGGGTTCTTTCTCCCACCCTGGACATTACTTCACAGGTAAATATACACTCCACTTGCTTCACTACCTCTGTGCAGACGCCCTCACTGATTGACTTTGCACCATTATGAAATTTCGGAATGGCTTATTTACAGCAACCCAGTGATTCCGGCCACGAAAGCCTTCGACAACACAAGAAACACCCAAGCTGGGTGTCACCACCCTGTAATCTGTGCATCTCGCTTCGTTCCGCCATACGCTTCTCCCTGTTGACATTCATTTTGTTAGTCTTGGCCCGGCGCTCTAAGGTCATTGTGGATCCTGATCCTGTTCCTCGATGCCTCCCAAGTTGGGGGGGGGGAGGGTCATCTGCATATTGGTAGGGGATAATTTTATTTAAAAAATTATTCTATTTAAATAAATACTTTTATTTATTATTTTATAATAATAATATAATATATTATATTATAGTGTCAATATATTATAATATAATAATTGTATTGTACTGTAGTATAATATAATTATGATCTAATATAATATATACTATAATATATAATATAATACTAATGATATTGTGATATTATAATTGTATATTAGTTTTACATGCAATATTGCTAATGATATTGCGGTATAATATAGTATAATATGAGTATGGTATAACATATTGTATATACATTGATACAATATAATGCTACTAATGAAAAATTTCGGAATTCCCCGAATTAATTCCAAAATTTCGGAATGGCTTTGTTAAGGATAGACACCCATGTTTAACCCAGTTTGGACACTGATGCCTTCCCTTTGCGTCAGAACTGGGCGATGGCCGTGGACGCGGATGCCTTCCCTCTGCGTCAGAACTGGGGCGACGGCCATGGATGTGGATGCCTTCCCTCTGCGTCAGAACTGGGCGATGGCCGTGGACGCGGATGCCTTCCCTCTGCCTCAGAACTGGGCCACGGCAGTGGATGTGGATGCCTTCCTCTGCGTCAGAACTGGGCGATGGCCGTGGGCCGCGATGCCTTCCCTCTGCCTCAGAACTGGGGCGATGGCCGTGGACGCGGATGCCTTCCCTCTGCCTCAGAACTGGGGCGACGGCCGTGGATGTGGATGCCTTCCCTCTGCGTCAGAACTGGGCGATGGCCGTGGACGCGGATGCCTTCCCTCTGCCTCAGAACTGGGGCGACGGCCGTGGACGCGGATGCCTTCCCTCTGCCTCAGAACTGGGGCGACGGCAGTGGATGTGGATGCCTTCCCTCTGCGTCAGAACTGGGCGATGGCCGTGGACGCGGATGCCTTCCCTCTGCCTCAGAACTGGGGCGACGGCCGTGGACGCGGATGCCTTCCCTCTGCCTCAGAACTGGGGCGACGGCCATGGATGTGGATGCCTTCCCTCTGCGTCAGAACTGGGCGATGGCCGTGGACGCGGATGCCTTCCCTCTGCCTCAGAACTGGGGCGACGGCCGTGGATGTGGATGCCTTCCCTCTGCGTCAGAACTGGGCGATGGCCGTGGACGCGGATGCCTTCCATCTGCCTCAGAACTGGGCGACGGCCGTGGACGCAGATGCCTTCCTCTGCCTCAGAACTGGGCGACGGCCATGGATGGGATGCCTTCCCTCTGCGTCAGAACTGGGCGATGGCCGTGGACGCGGATGCCTTCCCTCTGCCTCAGAACTGGGGCGACGGCCATGGATGTGGATGCCTTCCCTCTGCGTCAGAACTGGGGCGATGGCCGTGGACGCGGATGCCTTCCCTCTGCCTCAGAACTGGGGCGACGGCAGTGGATGTGGATGCCTTCCCTCTGCGTCAGAACTGGGCGATGGCCGTGGACGCGGATGCCTTCCCTCTGCCTCAGAACTGGGGCGACGGCCATGGATATGGATGCCTTCCCTCTGCGTCAGAACTGGGCGATGGCCGTGGACGCGGATGCCTTCCCTCTGCCTCAGAACTGGGGCGACGGCCGTGGATGTGGATGCCTTCCCTCTGCGTCAGAACTGGGCGATGGCCGTGGGCCGCGATGCCTTCCCTCTGCCTCAGAACTGGGGCGACGGCCGTGGATGTGGATGCCTTCCCTCTGCGTCAGAACTGGGCAACGGCCGTGGAAGCGGATGCCTTCCCTCTGCGTCAGAACTGGGCGATGGCTGTGGACGCGGATGCCTTCCCTCCGGGTCAGAACTGGGCGACGGCCGTGGACGCGGATGCCTTCCCTCCGTGTCAGAACTGGGCGACGGCCATGGACGCAGATGCCTTCCCTCCGCGTCAGAACTGGGCGACGGCCGTGGACGCGGATGCCTTCCCTCCGCCTCAGAACTGGGGCGACGGCCGTGGACGCGGATGCCTATCCTCTGTGTCAGAACTGGGGCGACAGTCGCGGACGCAGATGCCTTCCCTCCGCCTCAGAACTGGGGCGATGGCCGTGGATGCGGATGCCTTCCCTTAGAGGCAGAACTGGGGCGACGGCCATGAACACGGATGGCTTCTATCTACCCGGGCCTACTATTTACCTTTAGATTAGCCAGATATTCCTACACTGCCTCTTTACCTATACGATGCTTCGTTTCTCCTACTTCATCCTCTGCTCCATCCTGAAGTTATAGTTTTGGAAGGGGCTTCTAAAGGACATCTAGTCCACCCCTCATCATGCTCCTATATGCCCCGTTCTCGCAAAAGATGCTCACCTCTCCCTCGAGAGCTTATACGCTTCGTCCACCATCTTTTTGGCTTCCTCAATGCTGCTCAATACCTCTTGTCCAGTGAGTTGGTTGGCGGTATCATCTCCTAAAGAGAGAAATGCAAAAATATTCCCAAATTCCCATGGACAACCGTGCAGTTTGAGGGAAATAGATCTTGACATTTGGGAGTTGCAGTTGCTGGGATTTATAGTTCACCTACAATCAAAAAGCATTCTGAACTCCACCAATGATGAAACTGAACCCAACTTGGTACACAGAACTCCCGAGACCAACAGAAAAATAGTGGAAGGGTTTGGTGGGCATTGACCTTGAGTTTGGGAGTTGTAGTTCACCTCCATCCAGAGAGCACTGTGGACCCAAACAATGACGGATTATCTGCCACAGATAATCAATACGTCCAAATGTGAACACTGGTGCAAGTTTAGGGGAAATAGACCTCGTCATTTGGGAGTTGTAGTTGCTGGAATTTATAGTTCACCTACAATCTAAGAGCATTTTGAACACCACCAACGATGAATTGAACCCAGCTTGGCACACAGAACTCCCGAAACCAACAGGAAAATACTGGAAGCGTTTGGTGGGCATTGACCTTGAGTTTGGGAGTTGTAGTTCACCTCCATCCAGAGAGCACTGTGGATTCAAACAATGATGGATCTGGACCAAGCTTGGCACAGACAATCAATACGTCCAAATGTGAACACTGGTGCAAGTTTAGGGGAAATAGACATTGTCATTTGGGAGTTATAGCTGCTGGGATTTATAGTTCACCTACAATCAAAGAGCATTCGGAACCCCACCAATGATGGAATTGGGCCAAACTTCCCACATATGACTCCCATGATCAACAGAAAATACTGTTTTCCCATGGTCTTTGGCGACCCTTTTGACACCCCCTCAGGACCCATCCAGGG
>JARBWK010000020.1:7195729-7208288 GCA_030556195.1 Anolis apletophallus
TTTTGGTTGGTGGTGTGCCCCAGGATTTTGGAAATGTAAAAAGTGTGCCGCAGCTCAAAAAAGGTTGGGAAACACTGCCTTAGGGGACCCTTCCAATTTGTATTCTATTGTTGTTGTTGTTGTTATTATTATTAAGCAGAGACTGGATGGTCATCTGTTGGGAGGGTTATTTGAATTATTATTATCATTTTAACCATTATTATTATTATTATGCAGGGGCATAGCTTTCACAGCTGATGGCCTCTTCTCCCTCTCTCCTGGGCAGGAGTTGTGGGGCCCGGCTGCTGGGGCTACCTGCTCCAGCCCCATTATGGCCACTTGGCCGGCCTCTCTGCAGCATGCTGGCCCTTTTTTGGTGGAGCGGCGCTGGCAGTGGGCCCCTCGAGGCTGACCGGGCCGAAGAAGGTGAGTCAAAGGGGATGGAGGGGTCAAGGCACTCACATATTTTTATTATTAAGCAGAGGCTTGATGGCCATCTGTCGGGAGGGGATTGGATGGTTTCTTCCTTTCTTCCCTGACAGATGGGGGGTTGGAATGGATGGCCTTTGGGAATCCCTTCCAATAGGATTCTATTATTATTATTATTAGTGTTGGACTAGATGGTCTTTGGGGGTCCCTTCTAACTCAGAATTCTATTATTGTTATTATTATTATTATCATTAGGGTTGGATGACCTTTGGGGGGCCCTTCCAACGCTGTTCCTATCAACTCTGGATTCTATTATTATTATTGTTATTATCATATCATTAGGGTTGGACTGGGTGGCCCTTTGGGTCCCCTTCCGACTCTTAAAATATTATTATTATTATTATTATTATTATTAGTGTTGGACTAGATGGTCTTTGGGGGTTCCTTCTAAATCAGAATTCTATTATTGTTGTTGTTATTATTATTATCATTAGGATTGGATGTTATTTTTTTAAAAAAAAATATCTTTATTGTGAAGTTTTTCAGATTATGCAGTGATACAATAAAAAAGTACATTAAAAAGAAAAAGAAAAAAAGAAAAAGAAGGAGGGGGAAAAAGGGGGGGAACAAACCAAGAGAAAAATGTGAGTGGGGTGTAAAAAAGGGCAGAAAAGAAAACGAAATCGCTCTGGCCAAGCAGAGCTGTGCTTAAAAACGAAATTGGACTTCCAAACCTATATGAACAGTCAAGAACCCTTATATTTTCCTCTTGAAAGTATCCAATGGGTGTGAGATATTTTTAATATTATTCTCTTAAAAACAATAGTTTGCTATAACTGCTGTAATTTTAACTTTTGCCTTCATTTTCTTTCTCTACTAACTAGGGCATAGGGATCATCCTTTGCCTTTTTATATGCTTAACCAGCCTGTAGATAGTCCTCAAGCGGAGTCCAATCAGTTCCCTTGATTGGATTGCCATTACTTTGTTTTAGAAAGAAGGTTAGCTTGTCCATATCCCTTATTTCCCATAGTTTGTCCGTCCAACCATGTGTCCATCTTCGGCGTCCTCTCCAGCTTCCAGACAGTTGCATAGGTGATTTGCGCTGCTGTGATTATATATGTGAATAGCCTATCTTCGTTATCGTCCAGTTGAATGGCTTTGTCAGTTAGGCCAAGGAGGAAAAATTCGGTCTTAATGGAACCTCTTTTTAGAATTCTTTGTGTTATTCCCTGAATATCTTTCCAAAATTTTATTGCTCTGTCACATGTCCACCACATGTGATAGAAACTCCCCTCATGGGATTTACACTACCAACACAAATTTGAATTATTTTTATACATTATAATACGATTTTTGGGTGTCAGATACCACCTATGGATTATCTTTAGCCAATTTTCTTTAAGACTAACCGTATAAGTATATTTAATTTTTTTTTGTTCCAAATTTGCTGCCATTCTTGCAATTTTATCGTATGTCCGATGTTTCTTGCCCAATTCACCATGCAGCTTTTGAACGGTTCTGTTTCCCATTCTAATAATTTGTTGTATAATGTTGTAATGACTTTGTTTCTTTTTTTTCCATTAATTTTCCCAGAACTCCTCCTTGTCCTCAAAGCCCTTGACTTTATCACTCTTAAATAAATCCTTAACTTGAAGGTCTGGCATCCAAGACACATTCTTAAAGTGTAGTCTTAATTCTTCAATGACTTTAGTTCCAATACATCCTTATTTTTCGTTAAAAGGTCTTTGTATGTTGGCCATATTTGCCAACCCAGGAGCCTTCTTTGTTTGGCCTCTAGGGGCGAAATCCATAGTGGTGTTTTTGAATAAAGGAAAGGTTTATATTTATCCCAAACTTTGATCAACGCTGATCTCACAAAGTAGTTTCCAAAATTTTTCTCGATCTTTACTTGGTCGTACCAAAGATACGAATGCCAACCCACTCTGAGATTGAACCCCTCTAGAGTGAGCAGTCTTACATTTTTTACGTAATCCATTCCCTTATCCATACCAATACACACGCCTCATAATAAGATTTTAAGTCAGGGAGTCCAAAGCCCCCCCTACTCGTTCTGTCGATCATCACTGTAATGACGCTCCAATTTCGGTAAGGATCACGCGTAGATAGAAGCACGGTCCAACACGATTTTATTGCAGGTACAACACTTGTAAAGCTAAAGCACCGTCCCGCCACCTAAACACACCTTTTATACCGAACCCCCTCCCCTTGCCCATGCAATGTCCAGGCAAGGGTTGCACCATATCCGGGTGAGTCAGCAAATCCCATAGTCCAAAGGGATGTGACCTCATTAGTCTCTGAGTCAGCACTAATAGTCCAATGTCCAATGTCCAAGTCCAGAAGAGGTTACCTCACTTCCCCTGGAGGCACCTGGAAGTTGCATCACTCCCAGACCAACTCAGCATAGTCCTTCAGTAACTAGAGCAAAGGTCACTTCACTTCCCAGAGAACTGGGACAAAGGTCAGCACCACCTCATGGCAGGCTGGAAACCTGAACTTCTTCAAGCTCAGATTTCCCAGACCTGACACATCACCCTGTACTTTATTCGTGGTTTTCGTCCATTCCAAATAAAATTTGATAGATCCTTGTTCCAGTTCTTAAAATTTTTTAAGTTTAGAATTATGGGGATATTTTGAAATAAGTAAAGAAGTTTGGGAAGGATATTCATTTTTATAATAGCAATTCTCCCAAGCAATGTAAGATTCAGAAATTTCCAACTATTTAAATTCTTTTTATCTCTTTCCACTTCTTTTTTGGGTTAAAAACACTGTTTTATTTTTATTAAGTTTGAGTCCAGCCAATTTACCAAATTCATCCAGCTTTTGCATCCATTTTTGAACATTTTTGATTGGATCTTCCATTATACATATAATGTCGTCTGCAAAGGCCCTTATCTTGTACTCTTGGTTGGCCACCTTTAGACCTATTATCTCATTGTCTTGTCTTATTCCTCTTAATAATATTTCTAACGACAGAACGAATAGCAGGGGGGACAGAGGACAACCCTGCCTGGTTCCTTTTCCAATTTGAAATTTTTCAGATATATCGTTGTTTATTTTTAATCGGGCTTCCTGGGTTGAATAGATGGCCCCAAAGGCGTTCTTAAAACCATATCCCATATCTAATTCATCTACAATAGCTCCAATAAAATTCCAGTTGATGTTATCAAAGGCCTTTTCAGCGTCCAACGACAGGAAGGCCATCTCCTTTTGTGTGTTTGTATCATAATATTCTATAATATCCAAGACTACTCTTAAATTATCTTTACTACCTCTATTGGGTAAAAACCCTGCTTGGTCTTCTCCTATCCAGGTTTTCAAAAATTCCTTTAGTCTATTGGCCAAAATGTGCGCGAATATTTTATAATCACAGTTTAGCAGTGAAATAGGTCGATAATTTCTCACATCTGTACTATCTAAAGAATCTTTTTGTATCAACACAATCGCTGCTTCTCTCCATGTTTTTCTAATATTAGATTCATAATTTTTTTGAGCTAGGGAATGAGTTCATGACTCATTGTTTTATAAAATATTGCAGTGAACCCATCCGGGCCCGGCGCTTTGTTATTGTCTAATTTAGTTATAGTATCTTTAATCTCCTCTTCAGATATTTCCCTATTCAATGCCTCTCTCTCATTTGAAATTTTATTTAATTTTTGGGTAGAGATATACTTCGTGATTTCATCTAGTGATATATCCTCCTTCCTATACAGCTGTTTATAGAAGTCTACAAATTGTTGTTGAATGTCCTTATTAGAGGTATAAATCTTGTCGTCCGTCTTAATCTTGGTAATAAATTGTGCTTGTTTCTTTTTCCTGATTTTTCTTGCCAGCCATTTTCCCGGTTTATTTGCATTTTCGAAAAAATTCTGTTTTACGAATTTATATTTCTTAGCCAGGCCCTCTATATGTAGATGTTGTTTCCTTTTTATCAGCTGTTTTAGCTTATTATTGATCTTCTTTTTATTTGGGAATCTTTTTAGCTGCATTTCTAAATGGGCTATATTATCTTCGATCTCCTTAAGCTCTCTATTCCTTAATTTCCTTTTTAATGAGTTCTGTTGTATGAAGTATAGTTCAGTATAGAATCAAGCCTCCTACCCAGATCCTTTTTAACATTTAAGGAGGATATGATTTTAGAAGATGCTTGGAGGGCCACACATCCTTCAGAGAAAGACTATACCTGTTACTCCTCGCGCCATAAATCATGGTCGAGGATTGATATGATCTGGTTATCCTCACTACTAATAACCAAAATTAGAGACATTAAAATATTACCACGTACCCACTCAGACCACTGCCTTATTGAATTAATCATAAACAATAATTACAAGAATAGACAATGGAGGCTCAACGAAAATTTATTAAAAGAGGAAGAAGATATAAACAAAAACAGGGAACTCCTGAGGGAGTTCTTCCTGATTAATGACACGACGGAGATAAAAACACAGGTTGTGTGGGACACAATGAAAGCAGTGATGAGGGGATACTTCAGGGTTGGATGTTATTATCATTATCATCATTAGGGTTGGACTGGGTGGCCCTTTGGGTCCCCTTCCGACTCTTAAGATATTATTATTATTAGTGTTGGACTAGAAGATGGTCTTTGGGGGTCCCTTCTAACTCAGAATTCTATTATTGTTGTTATTATTATCATTAGGGTTGGATGATCTTTGGGGGGCCCTTCCAACGCTGTTCCTATCCAACTCTGGATTCTATTATTATTGTTGTTATTATCATTATCATCATTAGGGTTGGACTGGGTGTCCCTTTGGGGTCCCCTTCCGACTCTTAAGATATTATTATTATTATTATTATTATTATTAGTGTTGGACTAGATGGTCTTTGGGGGTCCCTTCTAACTCGGAATTCTATTATTGTTGTTGTTATCATTAGGGTTGGATGACCTTTGGGGGCCCCTTCCAACGCTGTTCCTATCCAACTCTGGATTCTATTATTATTATTATTGTTATTATCATCGTTAGGGTTGGTCTGGGTGGCTCTTTGGGGTCCCCTTCCGACTCTTAAGATATTATTATTATTATTAGTGTTGGACTAGATGGTCTTTGGGGGTCCCTTCTAACTCAGAATTGTATTATTGTTGTTATTATTATCATCATTAGGGTTGGATGACCTTTGGGGGCCCCTTCCAACGCTGTTCCTATTCAACTCTGGATTCTATTATTATTATTATCATTTTCATTAGGGTTGGCCCTTTGGGGTCCCCTTCCGACTCTTAAGATATTATTATTATTATTATTATTATTATTACAGTTGGCCCTTTGGGGTCCCTTCCAACTCTAGGATTCTATCATCATTGCAACTCCATCATGCATTTTTCTTCCAGTTCACCCATTTATTTCCTCTCCCCCCCCCCCTTCCTTCCTTCCTTTCTTTCCCTGATTCTTAGGAAACTCTCCAACTCCTCAGGAACTGATGGCTCGGCTCCTGGTAAGGAATGGCCCTTTTATTGCTATTTTCAGCCCCCCTCCCAAAAAGGTATTTTTAGCTGGTTAGTGGTTGCCATTACTTTCCCCTTTGGGCTGAGAGAGTGGGAATTGTGGCCCTTCCCGTTGCCCTCGTACCCATGTCCGCAGGGCCTGGCGGTCTCCCCCTGGGCAGGGTCCGGCAGAGGGGCTCCTGCTCTGCTCCTCCTGAGCCTCCTGCGGACAGAGATGGACAAAGAGGCAGCTGCAACGTGGTGGATGGACCTCCCGGCCATGGTCCGCTATCTGGAAGGTGAGAAGTCTTGGCAATGTATTTACATTTGAGGCCTGCAGCACCAGCACCAACCACTAGGTGTCAGTCCTCCTTAACCAATGCAATGCATTTACATTTGATACCTGTGATACCAACAACAGCCATTAGGTGTTAGTCTTCCTTAAGTAATGTAATGTATTTATATTTGATTCCTGTGATACCAGCAACAGCCACTAGGTGTCAGTCTTCCTTAACTAATGCAATGGATACCTGTCAACAGCCACTAGGTGTCAGTCTTTTATATTTGATTCCTTAACTAACTAATGCAATGCATTTATATTTGATACCTGTGATACCAGCAACAGCCACTAGGTGTCAGTCTTCCTTAACTAATGCAATGCATTTATATTTGATTCCTGTGATACCAGCAACAGCCACTAGGTGTCAGTCTTCCTTAACTAATACAATGCATTTATATTTGATACCTGTGATCCCAGCAACAGCTTCCTGTGATACTAATGCAGCCACTAGGTGTCATTTAACTATTTTTATATTTGACACCAGTGATGCCAGCAACAGCCATTATTATTATTATTATTGTTATCATTAGAATACCATAAAGCCAAATCTTACAAGGAGGCGGAAATAATAATAATAATAGTAATAGTAATAATAATTGAGAGACTGTAAAGCCAAATTACTGAAGGAGGAGGAAATAACAACAACAATAACAATAGTAGTACAGAGACCATAATAATAATAGTAATAATAATAATAATAGCATGACCATAAAGCAAAATTAATAAATGATGATGATGATACCAGCAACAGCCACTAGGTATTAGTCTTCCTTAACTAATGTAATGTATTTATATTTGATTCCTGTGATACCAGCAACAGCCACTAGGTGTCAGTCTTCCTTAACTAATGCAATGCATTTATATTTGATACCTGTGATACCAGCAACAGCCACTAGGTGTCAGTCTTCCTTAACTAATGCAATGCATTTACCTTTGACACCTGTGATACCAGCAATAGCCATTATTATTATTATTATTATTATTATTATTATATACCATAAAGCCAAATCTTAGAAGGAGGAGGAAATGATAATAGTAATAATAATAATAATTGGGAGACTGTAAAGCCAAATCTTAGAAGGAGGAGGAAATAACAACAATAATAATACAGAGATAATAATAATAATAATGCCATCTCTGTTGCCTTCTTCCTTGCTCTCTGCCTCCTCCTGCTGGAAGGTCACAGCCAGTACACGCTGCCTGCATCCCTTTGGGAAGAGAAGCTCTTGGAGGTAAATAGTTGGGGATCTCTGGGGTTTGCTCCCCCAAATTCCTCTCCGCAACCCCCTTGTTGTGCCCTTTTTTTGTCTAGTTCCTGAAGGCGTCCCTGCAGCGCAAAGGGGGCGTCCCTGAAGCCGGCTGGGTCTTGACTCTTGCAAAGGAATTCGCCAAACAGAAGGGATTCTGGCCTGATTCCTCTGCAGAGCGGGTCAGTGATGTCCTATATGGGGATGAAGGGACGTAGAGTGTGTTGCGGCCCCCTTGCATTCATCGCAAGCCTCTTGCCTTCCAGGACTTCCTCTCCAAGGCTTCTGGGGTGGCCCTCTCCGCGGCTGGAGACCCCAAAGTGGCTGCACTGATCCTCCAGGACCTCCTCCTGCAAGCGGATTACGCCAACCAAGGGCAAATGAAGGCAAGCAGGGCCCCCAAAGGCCATCCAGTCCAGCCCCAGTCCTCCAGGGAGCAGGGCACATTCCGATCCCTCCCAACAGATGGCCCTCTGATTATGGAATCAGAGAATGCCAAAGGAACCCTTAAGGGCATCCAGAGCAGCCCCATCCTGCCATAAAAGGAATATAGACTTACTATTATTATCTATTATTTTTATCTATTATTATTATTATACCTTGAAATGTCACCCAGTCCCACCCCATAAAGGAAGGCACTATCCAATCCCTCCCGACAGATAGCCTTCCGGCTTCTGATTGTATGTTAAAAGGTCTCCCAAAGGCCACCCAGTCCAGGCACATTCTGCCACAAAGGAAAATAAAATTACTATTATTATCTATTATTATTATTAGCAGAAGATAAGAATTATTATTATTATCATTATTATTCGACTCCTAGGGTTGGAAGGGAACCCTAAGGGCCATGCAGTCAAGCCCTAACCTCATCCTTCCATAAATGGAAAATAGAATTGTTGTTGTTGTGATTACTATTTTATTATTATTACTACTACTATTACTACTACTATTAGACTCATTGAGTTGGAAGGCAATCAAAGGACCATCCCGTCCATCCCCCATCTATCTATGTATATAATAAAAGTCAGTGTTTGCGGCATTGCGGAGGGAGGAATATGTGCCAGCATTTTTATTGGTTCTAACTGTGGGATTATTTGCATAAAGGACTCTGATTGGCCATCCTCAGAACTCCAACATTCTAAGGCACCAGACAGAGGGGATTGGTTGTCACTGAGGGCGTATTTGCACAAAGGACTCTGATTGGCCATCTACATTCCAACATTCTAAGGTGACACAGAGGGAAAAGGAAAGGCCTCAGGCAGTCAGCCACTGCGGCCCACAGCAATGACGGATCAGGACCAAACTTGGCACACAGGGGCCCAATGGCCCACTTCACAACCTGGTGTGGTTTAGGGCAGGATGGGCCACAAATGATGGGATTTGCAGTACCTTCACCTGATTCACTTCTCAAACAACACTGCAGCCCCTATAAATCACAGACCAGGCCCAAAATTGACAGCAAGGCTTCTTCAACTTGATTTTCCTGACTAGGCCTCAGCTCATGGGATATTGTTTAGGGCCTGAATTGACAGTAAGGCTTCCTCAACTTGATTTTCCTGACTAGGCCTCCAACAATGACAGAACAAGACCAAACTTGACACACAGACCCCCCAAGATGCACCCTACATCCTGGTGCAGTTTGAGGGAGGATGAACCATGGATTATGTGACTTGCAGTACTTTAATTCACTTCCTTAGAGTACTGTGGCCCACACCAAAGACAAATCAGGACCAAACTTGGCACACAGAGGCCCAATGACCCACTCTACATCCTGCTGCAGTTTGAAGGACGATGGACCATGGATGATGGGACTTGCAGTATCTTCACTCACTTCCTGAAAACAACGCGACACTCATCCAATGACCAATACAGACCAAAATTGGAACACAGAACCCCCTTGACCCACTCCACACCCTGGTGCTGCTTCAAGGAGGATGGACCACAGAGGATGGGACTTGAAGTACCTTCACTCACCTTCCGAGACCGCTGTAACCCTCATCCAATGAATGATCAAGACCAAACGTGACACACAAAGTCCCCATGACCCACTCTATCTTCTACTGCAGTTTGGAGGAGGGTGGAATGTGGATGATGGGACTTGAAGTACCAAAGACCAACCTTGGCACACAATGCCTTTCTCAAATAACCCGGGCACCGCCGGGTCCCCAAGCTAGTCTGCCATAAAGGAAGACAGAATTACTAGCATTATTACTATTACTATTATTATTCTCACAGAGTTGGAAGGAAACCCTATGGGCCATCCCGTCCAACCCCCTTTATGGCAGAAGATAGAATTATTATTATTATTATTATCTAATATCTAATATCTTTTATTACATTATTATCTAATATCTATTATTATTATTACTACTACTATTAGACTCCTAGAGTTGGAAGGGATCCCAAGGGCCATCCAGTCCAGCCCCAGTCTTCCAGGGAGCAAGGCACCATCTGATCACTCCCTACAGATGGCCTTCCGGCCTCTGATTATATGGAATCACAGAATGCTAAAGTTTAAAGGGATTCCCAAAGGCCATCCAGTTCAGGTCCCTTCTGTCATGAACAAAGATTTATTATTAACTAGCAGTCCCACCACGGCTGACTGCCTCAGGCCCTTGCTTTATCCCCCTCTGGCAGTTTAGAGTGTCGGATGTTCGTGTTGGCTGGCCAATTAGAGGCGTTATGCAACTACTCCCTCACTGGCAACCAATCATGTCAGAATGTAGAGGCCGGGAGCCAATCAGAATGCTGCCACATACATACAAGCATACAAACAAACAAACAAACATTCCACTTTATTATATACTAGCTGAGGACCCGGTGGTGCCCGGGTTATTTGAGGAAGGCATTGTGTGCCAAGGTTGGTTCCTATTAGATGTGTATGTGGCTTGCAGTGGTCTCAGGAAGTTAGTGAAGGTACTGCAAGTCCCATTGGCCATGGTCCATCCCTCCCAACAGCACAGGATGTAGAGTGGGTCATGAGGGCTTTGTGTGCCAAGTTTGGTCTTCATTAGTCATTGAATGAGGGTCGCAGCAGTCTTGGGAAGTGAGGGGAGGTACTTCAAGTCCCATCATTCGTGGTCCATCCTCCTCAATACTGCACCAGAATGTAGAATGAGTCATGGGGGCTCTGTGTGCCAAGTTTGGTCTTGATCAGTTTTTGGATGAGGTTGGCAATGGTCTGGTGAAATGAGTGGAGGTACTTCAAGTCCCATCATCTGTGGTCCGCCCTTCAAACTGCATCAGGACGTCCATTGGGTCATGGGGGCTTTTTGTGCCAAGTGTGGTCATGATTATGCACTGGATGAGGGTCGCAGCGGGCTTGGGAAGTGAATGGAGGTACTTGAAATCCCATCCTTCATGGTCCATCCTCCTCCAAACTGCAGTAGGATGGAGTGTGGGACATGGGGCTACTGTGTGCCAAGTTTGGTCTTGTGGTTCAGGGCCGCCTTGGTCTGTGGGGAATGAAGAGTTTGAAAGTACTACAAATCTCATAACCTGTGATGGTACTTCAAGTCCCATCATCCATGGTCCTCCCTACTCCAAACTGCAGTAGAATGAATCATGGGTCATAGGGGCTCAGTGTGCCAAGGTTGGTTACTGTTAATTCAGGCCATACACAATGTCCCATTAACTGAGGCCTAGTCAGGGAAATCAAGTTAATGAAGCCGTACTGTAAATTTTGGGCCTGGTCTGTGATTTGTAGGGGCTACAGTGTTTTCTGGGAAGTGAAGTGGGATGCAAATCCCATCATTCGTGGCCCATCCTGCCCTAAACTCTCTTTTGGGGCCTGGCTATACACAATGTCCTATTAACTGAGGCCTAGTCAGGAAAATCAAGTTAATGAAGCCTTACTGTAAATTTTGGGCCTGGTCTGTGATTTGTAGGGGCTACAGTGTTTTCTGGGAAGTGAATTGGGATGCAAATCCCATCATTCGTGGGCCATCCTGCCCTAAACTCTCTTTTGGGGCCTGTAATGTTCTGGCCTGTTCTGCTGGTAATTGGTAACTTTAAAAGGCAGAATGGCAGGCAGCCATTTTCTAAAAGCTGAGGGGAGGAGAAAACAGGATTCCATTTTTGTTTTCACAGAGCCAAGTGGGGAGGGAATGTTGATGGTGCATTTTTCCCCCTCAGTGGGAAGAAATCCTGTTGTTTGAATGTAGAGGCCTGGATTCTGGGATGCTGGCTAATCTGTGGCAATCAATGCCCTCTCTCTGGTGCCTTAGAATTTTGGAGTGGCGAGGCTGGCCAATCAAAGGACTTTATGCAAATAGCTGGCACTTAGAATTTTGGAGTGGCAAGGCTGGCCAATCAAAGAACTTTATGCAAATAGCTGCCACATATCGCTGTGGCCTGTGAAAGTGGCTGCCACATATCCGCCCTCCCGCCCTCCGCACACATACATACAAACATTCCGCTTTATAAAGGTATACAGATATAGATATAGATAATATTAATAATATTAATAATACTAATAATATTACTATTAGGCTCCTAAAGTTGGAAGGGACCCCAAGGGCCATCCAGTCCAGCCCAGTCTTCCAGGGAGAAAGGCACATTCCGATCCCTCCTGACAGATGACCCTCTGAATATAAAATGCAAAGGGAGCCCTAAAGGCCATCCAGTCCAGTCCAATCTCTTTCTGACCTAAAGGAAGGCACAATCTGACCCCTCCTGACAGATGACCCTCCAGCCCCTGCTTATATGGAACCATAGAGTTCAAAGGGATCCCCAAAGGCTATCCAGCCCTCTTCTGCCATACAAGAAGATAGAATTATTATTATTATTATTGGTCCTAATAATAGTGACCAGTCGACCTCTTTTTTTTGCCTCCTTTGCAGGGCCTGCGCTGGTGCCTGGCGTACTGCGCGGAGGGTAATCTGGCCGCAGTGCTGGACGCTTTGGGCCGCTTTGAGGCCGCCATCTTTGAGGAGGGCGACGAGCCTGATTGCCCACTCTTTGGTCAGGTCATGACCTTTCCCAATCCCCTTCCCTCTCCCCTTCACCAATGAGGGTCCCAATGCTAATAGATTCAGAAGGAAGCCCCAAAGGCCATCCAGTCCAACCTCTTAAAGGAAGACACCACCCAATCCCTCCCGATAGATGGC
>JARBWK010000020.1:7208388-7231680 GCA_030556195.1 Anolis apletophallus
AAAGGCAAGGAAGGAAGGCAGATGGAAAGAGAGAAGGGCAAGGAAGGGAGATAGAAAGAAAGAAAAGAAAGGCAAGGAAGGAAGGGAGATAGAAAGAAAGAAAAGAAGGGCAAGGAAGGAAGGCAGATGGAAAGAGAGAGGAGCAAGGAAGGGAGATAGAAAGAAAGAAAAGAAAGGCAAGGAAGGAAGGCAGATGGAAAGAGAGAAGGGCAAGGAAGGGAGATAGAAAGAAAAAAGGGCAAGGAAGAAAGGGAGATAGAAAGAAAGAAAAGAAAGGCAAGGAAGGAAGGCAGATGGAAAGAGAGAGGAGCAAGGAAGGGAGATGGAAAGAAAGAAAGGGAAGGAAGGGAGATAGAAAAAAGGGCAAAGAAGGAAGGGAGATGGAAAGAAAGAAAGAAAAGAAGGGCAAGGAAGGAAGGCAGATGGAAAGAGAGAGGAGCAAGGAAGGGAGATAGAAAGAAAGAAAAGAAAGGCAAGGAAGGAAGGCAGATGGAAAGAGAGAGGAGCAAGGAAGGGAGATGGAAAGAAAGAAAGGGGAAGGCAATGAAAAAGGAGATAGAAGGAAGGAAGGGAGAAAGAAAAGAAAAGGAAGGAAGAAAGGCAGATGGAAAGAGAGAGGGAAAGGAAGGGAGATAGAAAGAAAGAAAAGAAAGGAAAAGGAAGGCAGATGGAAAGAGAGAGGGCAAGGAAGGGAGATGGAAAGAAAGAAAGAAAAGTAGGTCAAGGAAGGAAGGCAGATGGAAAGAAAGGGCAAAGGAAGGAGATGGAAAGAAAGGAAGAAGGAGGGCAAAGAAAAGAGATGGAAAAAGAAAGGCAAGGAAGGAAGGCAGATGGAAAGAGAGAGGAGCAAGGAAGGGAGATGGAAAGAAAGAAAGGAAGGGAGATGGAAAGAAAGAAAGAAAAGAAGGGCAAGGAAGGAAGGCAGATGGAAAGAGAGAGGAGCAAGGAAGGGAGATGGAAAGAAAGAAAGGGAAGGAAGGGAGATAGAAAAAAGGGCAAAGAAGGAAGGGAGATGGAAAGAAAGAAAGAAAAGAAGGGCAAGGAAGGAAGGGAGATAGAAAGAAAGAAAAGAAAGGCAAGGAAGGAAGGCAGATGGAAAGAGAGAAGGGCAAGGAAGGGAGATAGAAAGAAAAAAGGGCAAGGAAGAAAGGGAAGATAGAAAAAGAGAAAGCAAGGAAGGAAGGCAGATGGAAAGAGAGAGGAGCAAGGAAGGGAGATAGAAAGAAAGAAAAGAAAGGCAAGGAAGGGAGATGGAAAGAAAGAAAAGAAAGGCAAGGAAGAAAAGGGCAAGAGATGGAAAGAGAGAGGAGCAAGGAAGGGAGATAGAAAGAAAGAAAAGAAAGGCAAGGAAGGAAGGCAGATGGAAAGAGAGAGAAAGGAAGGGAGATAGAAAAAAGGGCAAAGAAGGAAGGGAGATAGAAAGAAAAAAGGGCAAAGAAGAAAGGGAGATAGAAAGAAAGAAAAGAAAGGCAAGGAAGGAAGGCAGATGGAAAGAGAGAGGAGCAAGGAAGGGAGATGGAAAGAAAGAAAGGGAAGGAAGGGAGATAGAAAAAAGGGCAAAGAAGGAAGGGAGATGGAAAGAAAGAAAGAAAAGAAGGGCAAGGAAGGAAGGCAGATGGAAAGAGAGAAGGGCAAGGAAGGGAGATAGAAAGAAAGAAAAGAAAGGCAAGGAAGGAAGGCAGATGGAAAGAGAGAAGGGCAAGGAAGGGAGATAGAAAGAAAAAAGGGCAAGGAAGGGAGATAGAAAGAAAGAAAAGAAAGGCAAGGAAGGGAGATGGAAAGAAAGAAAAGAAAGGCAAGGAAGGAAGGGAAGGAAGGCAGATGGAAAGAGAGAAAGAAGGAAGGGAGATGGAAAGAAAGAAAGAAAAGAAGGGCAAGGAAGGAAGGCAGATGGAAAGAGAGAGGAGCAAGGAAGGGAGATAAAGAAAGAAAGAAAAAAGGGCAAGGAAGGAAGGCAGATGGAAAGAGAGAAGGGCAAGGAAGGGAGATAGAAAGAAAAAAGGGCAAGGAAGAAAGGGAGATAGAAAGAAAGAAAAAGGATGGGAGATGGAAAGAGAAAAAGAAGGGAAAGGAAGGGAGATGGAAAGAAAAAGAAGGACAAAAAAGAAGGGATAATGAAAGAGGGAGAAGAGGAAGGGAGGAAAGAAAAGGGAAATGAAGAAAGGGAGACAGAAGGAAAGAAAAAAGGGAAAGGAAGGGAGGGAGACAGAAGGAAAGAAAAAGAAGGGAAAGGAAGGGAACGAGATAGAAAAGGGAAAGGAAGAAAGAAAAGGAAATAAAAAAGAAGGGAAGGGAGAGGAAGGGAAACAGAAGGAAGGAAAGAAAAAGGAGGGAAAGGAAGGAAGGGAGATAGAAAGAAAAAGAAGGGCAAGGAAGGAAGGGAGGATGAATGAAAGAAAGAGAAGGGGAAGAAAAGAAAGAAAAGGGAAATGAAGAAAGGGAGACAGAAGGAAAGAAAGAAAAGAGAAAGAAAGGGAGGGAGGCAGAAGGAAATTAAGAAAAAGGAGGGAAAGAAAGGGGACAAGAAAGAAAAGAAAGGGAGAAGGAAGGAAATAAAAAAAGAAGGGAAATAAAGGGGGACAGAAGGAAAGAAAGAAAAAGAAGGGAAAGGGAGGGAGGGAGAAGGAAGACCAGAAAGAATAGGGAAATAGAGAAGGAAGAAGAGAAAGAAAAGAAAGCAAGGACGGGGAAAAGATGGGGAAAGAAGGAAGGTGAGAGGAGGGGGATGGAAGAAAGAGAAAAAGAAGAGGAAGGGAGAAGAAAGAAAAAGGAGGGAAGGGAAAAAGAAGGGGAAGGGAGAGGAGGAATCTGGGGAAAGAAGGGAAAGAAGAAAGGAAGAAAGAAAAAGAAGGGGAAGGAAGAAAGGGAGGGGGCTAGGGAAGAAAAAGGAAAGGAGGAAATCAAGGAGAGGGAGAATGAGAGAGTAGGTGGTCCCAAGGATACCTGGACAAGGCCAGGCGTATGCTTCCCAGACTCTTTTCCAGGAGGCTTTGGCGGCCCTTTGGAACCTGATGGAGACCCTGGTGGGACAGGTGGAGGCTTCGGCATGGCTCCAGCAAGTCTTCCAGGTGGGCAATCCCTACCTTGAGTTACCTGTTGCTTCCCCTTATGACTTCCCTGTCCTTTTGTGGTTGCCTCAATCCACAACCCTCTCTTTCCCTGCAGCTCCTGGGCAACTATTTGGTGTCCGAACGGGAAGCGGAGCGCCTTTTAGCCCTGCAGCTTGGCACCCGTTTGCTGAGGACCCGGCGGCAGAAGACGGGGCCCTTGGTGAGTTGGTCCCATCATCCACAGACCCAGTCCCCTTCCTCCAGACATTTACATTATTTTACTTTATTATTGTAATTACATTTATTATTTTTTCTTACGACATATATTATTTTACTCTATTATTATGACATTTACATTATTTTCCTTTATTATTGTAATTACATTTATTATTTTTTCTTACGACATATATTATTTTGCTCTTTTTTATGACATTTACATTATTTTCCTTTATTATTGTAATTACATTTATTATTTTTTCTTACTACATATATTATTTTACTCTATTATTATTACATTTACATTATTTTACTTTATTATTGTAATTACATTTATTATTTTTTCTTACTAAATATATTATATTACTCTATTATTATGACATTTAAAATATTTTACTTTATTATTGTAATTACATTTATTATTTTTCTTATTTTTTACTCTATTATTATTACATTTACATTATTTTCCTTTTGTAATTCTTATTATTTTTCTTACTACATTTATTTTATTTTTACTTTATTATTGTAATTACATTTATTATTTTTTCTTATGACATATATTATTTTACTCTATTATTATTACATTTACATTATTTTACTTTATTATTGTAATTACATTTATTATTTTTTCTTATGACATATATTATTTTACTCTATTATTATTACATTTACATTATTTTACTTTATTATTGTAATTACATTTATTATTTTTTATTTTCTTATTATTGACATATATTATTTTACTCTTATTATTATTACATTTACATTATTTTACTTTATTATTGTAATTACATTTTATTATTTTTTTCTTATGACATATATTATTTTACTCTATTATTATTACATTTTAATTACATTATTTTTCTTTATTATTTTACTTTATTGTAATTACATTTATTATTTTTTCTTATGACATATATTATTTTACTCTATTATTATTACATTTACATTATTTTACTTTATTATTGTAATTACATTTATTATTTTTTCTTATGACATATATTATTTTACTCTATTATTATTACATTTATATTATTTTACTTTATTATTGTAATTATATTTATTATTTTACTGTTTTTCTTATTACATTTATTATTTTACTCTATTATTATTATTACATTTGCATTATGTTACTTTATTATTGTAATTACGTTTATTATTTCACTCTATTATTGTTGTTATTACTACATTTATTACTTTATTATTACTTGAGTATATATGGTATTATTAGTTGGAAGGGACCCCAAGGGCCATCCAGTCCAACCCCCCTCGACCATAAAGGACGTCACCATCCGATCCTTCCCGACAGATGGCCAAGCTTTATCGCCTCATGTCCATTTCATCCTTGGGGGGGAAGTCATACAGATCAATAAGCCACCCAAATCCTAAGCAAAGCCCCCTTTTTCCCCTTTGCAGCCAGAGGCCCAGTGGGGCCCCTTCGGCCTCTTTGTCGGGGCCTTGGCCCCACTGACCTTTGACGTCCGAGGCCCGGTCCGGCGAGAGGCGGCTGGCTGCATTGGGCTCCTGCTCAGCCTCCAAGGTGAGTCCCCAAAACAAATGGGGTGAAATGATGGGGCCAAAACTTTTGCACCCCAGAATGGGTTTCCAAGTCGGCCCCGGGAATGGAGGCTCATCATTTATTATTATTTATTATTATTTATTATTCATCATTTACCCATTACATTGAAGGCCAAGATCCGAAAATTGCTAAGGGAAGTGGCCCTCTGTGAGGTCTGGGGGGGAAGGAAGGAAACAGAGAAAAAGGAGGGAAAGAAGGAAAAAAGGGAAGGGAGGGAGAGAGGAAAGAAAGAAAAAGAAAGAAAGGGAAGAAGGAAGGGAAAGAAAGAAAGAAAAAAGGCAGGGAAGGAAGGAAGGAAAGAAAAAGAAAAAGGAGGGAAAGAAGGAAAAAAGAGAAGGGAGGGAGAGATGAAAGAAAGAAGAAAAAAGGCAGGGAAGGAAGGAAAGAAAAATAAAAAGGAGGGAAAGAATGAAAAGGGAAGGGAGGAAAGAAAGAAAGAAAAATAAAGAAAGGGAAGAAGGAACAAAAGGAAGAAAGAAAAAAGGCAGGGAAGGAAGGAAATAAGGGAGGGAGTGAGGGAAGAAAGAAAGTGAAAAAGGAAGGAAAAGGGGGAAGGACAAAATGAAAGGAAAGAAGGAAATAAAGAAAGGGAGGGAGGGAGGAATGAAGGGAAAGAAAGGGAAGAAGGAAGGGGAAGGAAAAATGAAGGGAAAAAAGGAAATAAGAAAAGGGAGGAAATAAGGGAGGGAGGGAGGAAAGAAGGGAAGAAGGAAGGAAAAGGGGGAAGGAAAATGAAGGGAAAGAACGAAATAAGGAAAGGGAGGGAGGGAGGGAGAAAGAAGAAAAAGAAAGGGAAGAAGGGAGGGAAAGGGGAAGGAAAAATGAAGGGAAAGAAGGAAATAAGAAAAGGGAGGAAATAAGGGAGGAAAGAAGGGAAGAAGGAAGGAAAAGGGGGAAGGAAAATGAAGGGAAAGAACAAAATAAGGAAAGGGAGGGAGGGAGTGAGGAAAGAAGAAAAAGAAAGAAAGGGAAGAAGGGAGGGAAAGGGGAAGGAAAAAATGAAGGGAAAGAAGGAAATAAGGAAAGGGAGGAAATAAGAGAGGAAGGGAGATGGAAGGGAAAGAAGGAAATAAGGGAGGGAGGAAAGAATTAAGGGAAGGGAGGAAAGAAGGAAGGGAGAAGAGGGAGGGATGAAGAATAAGAAGGAAGGGAAGAAGGAAAGAAAGAAAGGAAAGAAAGAAAGAAGGGAAGGAAAGAAAGAAAAAGATAAAGGAAGAAAAAAGGGAGGGGAGAAGGACAAAATAAAAGAGAAGGAAGAAAAGAAGGTAGGGAAAGGAATGATTGAAGGTAAGGAAAGAAGGAACGGAGGGAGGTAGGAAAGAATAAAGGAAGGAAATGAAGAAAGAAGGAAGGAAGAGGAAGGGAGAAGGGGAAGAAGGAAGGGAAGAGGAAGGAAGAGAAGAAAGAAGGAAGTGAAAGGGGAAAAGGAGCAAGTAGGTAGGCAGGAGGGTAATCCTAAACAAAGGTCCCTCTTTCTTGCCCTGACCATAGGCCTCGTTGTGCCCCGGAAGCTCAACGGGGAGGAATGGCACATGCGCTGGATCCGCCAGGATCTCTTCTATGAAGACCCCGAGAAGGGGGCAGCCGCCTCCCGTCAACTGGCCAAGGTACACCGTTTGGGGCTCCCTTGGGGCAAACCAAGAAGGACAAGAGGGGTTCTTGTGCGCTGAGGTTAGTCATGGGAGAAGGCACAGGTAAGTCTTGGGAGGAAAAGGTCTAGCTAAGTCTTGGGGAGAAGCTGTAGATTGGGGAGATCTCTGTGTAAGTCTTGGGAAAGGCTCTAGGTAAGTCTTAAGGGTTCTAGGTAAGTCTTGCTGAGAGGCTTGGAGAGAAGCTCTAGATAAGTCCTGAGGAAAGGCACTAGGTAAGTCTTGGAGGTAGGTTCTAGATATGTCTTGGAGGAAGGTTCTAGGTAAGTCTTGGAGGAAGGTTCTAGATAAGTCTGGGGTTCTAGATGAGTCTTTGGGAGAGGCTCTAAGGTCTCCTGGAAAGGTAAGTCTGGGGAGACACTAAGTCTGGGAAATAAGGTTCTAGATAAGTCTTCGGGAGATGCTCTAGTTAAGTCTTAAAGAAAGGCTCTAGGTAACCTTGGAGGACGATTCTAGGTAAGTCTTGGAGAGGCTCTAGGTGAGTATCTTAAAGAGGCTCTAGGTTAGTCTTGGATAGAAGCTCTAAGTAAGTAATGGGGAAATGCATTAGATAAGTCTTGAATGTTCTAGGTAACTCTAGGAGGAATGTTCTAGGTAAGGCTTGAGAGTTCTAGGTAAGTCTTGGTGAGAGGCTTGGGGAGAAGCTCTAGGTAAGTCGTGAAGAAAGGCACTAGGTAAGTCTTGGAGGAAGGTTCTCGATAAGTCTTGGAGGAAGGTTCTAGATAAGTCTGGGGGGTTCTAGATGAGTCTTTGGGAGAGGCTCTAAATTCTCCTGGAGAGGTTCTAGGTAAGTCTGGGGAGACTCTAAGTCTGAGAAATAAGGTTCTAGATAAGTCTGGGGGAGAGGCTCTAGTTAAGTCTTAAAGAGAGGTTCTAGGTAACCTTGGAGGAAGATTCTAGGTAAGTCTTGGAAAGGCTCTAAGTGAGTCTCTTAAAGAGGCTCTAGGTTAGTCTTGGGGGGAAGCTCTAGGTAAATAATGAGGAAATGCATTAGATAAGTCTTGAATGTTCTAGGTAAGTCTCAGAGGAATGTTCTAGGTAAGTCTTGAGGGTTCTAGGTAAGTCTTGGTGAGAGGTTTGGGGAGAAGCTCTAGGTAAGTCCTGAGGAAAGGCACTAGGTAAGTCTTGGAGGAAGGTTCTAGGTGAATCTCTTAAAGAGGCTCTAGGTTAGTCCTGGGGAGAAGCTCTAGATAAGTAATGAGGAAAGGCATTAGATAAATCTTGAAGGTTCTAGGTAAGTCTCAGATGAATGTTCTAGGTAAGTCTTGGGGAGGTTCTAGGTAAGTTTTGAGGATAGGCTCTAAAGTCTGGAGAGGCTTTAGGTAAATCTGGGGAGAAGCTGTAGGTGAGTCTTGGAAAGAAGCTCTGGGTACGTCTTGGAGAAAGGTTCTAGGTATGTCTTGGGAAGATATCTAGGTAAGTGGAGGAAGGTTTTAGGTAAGTCTTGGGCAGAGGCTCTAAAGTCCTAGAGAGAGGCTGTAGGTCAGAGGAAGGTTCTAGGTAAGTCTTGGAGGGTGGTGCTAAGTAAGTTCTTGGAAAGTCTTGAGGAGAAGACCTAGGTAAGTCTTGGGGAAAAGCTCTAGATATGTCATACGAAAGGAAGGGCTTTGTGCTTTCCCTGCATGGCAGGAGGGGGTTGGACTGGATGGCCTTTAGGGACCCCTTCCAATGCGGCGTGTGATTCCCTTCCCCTCTTGCTCTCAGGTGGTCAGCTGGGCCTTGCCTGCAGATGAGGTCTTGCCCTTCCTGTGCTCCTTGGTCAATCAAATGGGGGCAGTCAGCCCTGATTGCGACCGGGGCACCCTTCTGTGGTTCAAGGTGGCCGTCCAGCACTGGACGATGGAGCTGGGCGATGAGTCCAGGCAGGTAAGAGATAGAGTGCAGTCCTCCTCTCTGGAGTGGCCAACGGCCCTGTGCCCTCACTTTGAATGGACTACAACTCCCATAAGCTCTTGCTATCCAGATATTTTTGGGTGGCAGCTCCCACCAGAGCTTTCCCGGACCTCCTTCCAGGTGCGCTCCCTGGTGGGTGGCCTCTGCTCCCGGCTGGAGATCTCCGAGGGACCCGATCCGCTGCGCTGCTTGACCGGCGGGCTCTGCGTCCTGGCAGAGCGGCACCCCAGCGCTACCTGCCTCTCCCTCCTGCAGCGCAAGGGGCTCCCCAGGAGGTGCGTGAAGCCCACTTTCCCCATTTTCCAGCTCTCTTTTCCCTTCCTTCTTCCCTTTCCCTCGTGCACCTTCTCTTCTTCTTCTTTTCCCCTTCTTCCTTTCTTTTATACACTCCCTTCTTTCTTTCCTTTCCCTTCCTTTCTCTCCGTTCTTTACTTCCGACCTTCCTCCCTCTTCCCTTCTTTTTCTCTCTTCCCTCCCTTCATTCTTTCCTTACTTTCTTTTTCCTCTTCTTTCCTTTTTTCTTTTTCTCTTACTTCATCCCTTACTTTGTTATTTCCTTACTTTCCCATATCTGTTCTTTCTTTCTTTCCCTTCCTCTTTCCTCTTTCTTCTACCTCATACCTTTTCTTCTTTCCTCCCTTCTTTCTCTCTACAGTCCTCTCCTTTCTTTACTTCCTCTTCCCTTCTTTTTCTCTTCCCTTCTTTTTCTTTCTCCCCTCCCTGTGACCCTTCTTGCTTCCCTTCCTTTCTTTTCCCTTCTTCCCTTCTTTTTCTTTCTTCCCTCCCTGTGACCCTTCTTGCTTCCCTTCCTTTCTTTTCCCTTCCTCTTTCTCTTCCCTTCTTCTTTCTTCCCTCCCTTCAACCCTTCTTGCTTCCCTTTCTTTTCCCTGCCTCCCTTTTTTCTTCTCTTCTTTTTCTCCCTTCTTATTTCTTTCTTTCCTTCCTTTCTTTTCCCTTTCTTTCTTTCTCCTTCTTGCCTTTCTCTCTCTTCCCGTCTCTTACTTATTTCCTTACTTTCCCTTTTTTTCTTTTCTCATTTTTCTCCTACTTCATCCCTTACTTTTTTCTCTTACTTTATTTCCCATATCTTCTCTTTCCTTCTTTTCCTTTCTCTCCCATCCTCCCCCTTTCCTTTCTTTCCTCTCCTCCTCATACCTTTCCCCCTTTCCCTCCCTTGCTTCCCTCCCCCCTTTTCCTTTCTTCCCTCTCCCTTCCTTTTCTTCTTTCTTTCTTTTTCTTTCTTTCCTTCTCTCTCTCTCTCCTCTCTTCCCTTCATACGTTTCCCCCTTTCGTTTCTCTCCCTTCTAGCCCCATTCTTTCTTCCCAACAGGAAGGAAATTTGGACAGCGCTCGCCACCTATAAGGCTCTCTCGACCTCAATCTTGGAGTTAGTGTTGAACTGGATGGAACCGTGGCTTGTGAAGCCAAGCGGCTTTGTGAATCTGCCACCTACGGTTTGCACATTTGGATTCATTTGGGTGCAGATCCTCCCCTTTTTTCCTATGGGGTGGTAGAGTCAGGGGTTAGGGTTAGGTGCCCCCTTTCACAGAATGCTAGGAAACAGGAAGTCATTGCCCCCAAAGCAATATCCAATGGAGAAGCCTATGCACTCGTTAAAGAAGACTGACACCTAGTGGCTGATGCTGGTACTGACAAAATAATAATAATAATCTATACACATAATAAAATTGAAAATATGTATGTGTGTATGTGGCTAGGGTGCCCACTTACACAGACAGGCTTTTGCCTTCGCAAACAGCTATTGCTCCCACTACTCAGGTGACACCAATGGCCCTCCCTCCCAACGACATTGCAGGTTATAGTGACCAAGACCCCTGCCAATATCCTCCACCAACACCACACTGCCCACACCCAAGTCAAGGCTTCCAAGTCAAGACCATTTCATCCTAGATTGTATTTGGGGGCAAATCCTCCCCTTTTTTCCTATGTGGTGGTAGGGTCAGGGGTTAGGGTTAGGTGCCCCCTTTCCCAGAAGGCTAGGAAACAGGAAGTCATTCCCCCCAAAGCAATATCCAATGAAGAAGCCTATGCATTAGTTAAAGAAGACTGACACCTAGTGGCTGGTGCTGGTACTGACAATATAATATTATTAATAATAATAATCTTTCTATACACATAATAAAATTGAAAATATGTATGTGTGTATGTGACGATGGACCTGGACCACACTTGGCACACAGAACCCCCATGAGGAATGGCTTAAAGAGCTGGGCCTGTTTAGCCTGCAGAAGAGTAGGCTGAGAGGAGACAGGATGAGGGCCACGGAGGATTCAATGATTCTAATATATGTCTTATCATCTCCATTGAGCCGGCACTATGAGGACATACGCGTGCACCATAGGGGACATTTTTATATGTACCTTCTTGTAGTTCCACCTTCTTCTTGTTGTTCATCCCTCACTTCCAGGGTCTTCAGGCTCTTCAGGACGTGATCCTGGCCCTGAAAGGCTGTGCTAGGCTGATCCCGCTACTCTCGGACCTTTGCTATACACTTCTGTGCCGACTCAGCCAGGAAATCCCAGCCTCGTGTCCGGATCTCAGAGGGTAAGATTGCTCTCGCCGTCCCCCTGGGTTTCCCACTTCCTTCCTCTCTTTGCGAAAGGGCCGGATCCTTTTCCCCAAGACGTTCAGCACCATCGCAATCGAGATCTGCGCTTCCCAAACTCTATTCCTCCAGATCAGGGGTGCCCACAGTTTTTCAGCATGTGAGATACTTATAATTAAACCAAGTCAGAAAGATCTACCTACCTCCTCAAGGCTGGAGAGGGGAGGGGCGGGGGCGGGACTTGGCACGGCCTGGCTCCACCTCCCTCTGGCTTCAGCTCTACCAGCAGCTTCTCCAGGCTTGAGGATGGCAGTGCCAAGCCAGTGGCGACATAGCTAGCAGAAGTCTGGCTTGGCATTGCCATCCTCAAGCCTGGAGAAGCTGCTGGTAGAGCTGAAGCCAGAGGGGGGCGGAGCCAGGCCACGCCAAGCCCCCGCCTCCTCTGGCTTTGGAGCTCCCAGTAGCTTTTCCAAACTTGAGGATGGCAGTGCCAAGCCAGCCTTGTACTAGCTATGCCACCACTGGCTTGGCACTGCCATCCTCAAGCCTGGAGAAGCTGCTGGGAGTGCCGGCCGGGGAGGGGGCGGGCTTGGTGCGGCCTGGCTCCGCCCCCTCTGAGAAGCGCCCCATCCGGCTGGGATCGACCTCCTTCGGTCCCGGGATTGACTGGTCGATCGCGATCGACTTCCTGGGCAGCCCTACTCCAGATGTTTTGGACTTCGGCTCTTGGTCAGCAATCGGGGACTTTAGGAGCGGACGTCCAAAACATCCGGGAAAAAACTGGCCAAGATTAGAGCTTCTTAAATCTGTATTGCATTGGTTTGATTATCATTGTAATCTATAGAAATAAAAAATGTCATGTTTGTGGGATTAACATAACTCCAAAACCACTGGACGAATTGGCACCAAATTTGGAAACAATACGCCTATCAGGCCAAGGAGTGACCATCGCCCCTAAAAATACACACATACAAAACCCCAGCGGAGTACACCATATACATATACACATGCACACATTCATACACATACATATGCACAAACACACACAAATATACACATATGCATACATATACATACACACATATATACATATACACATGTTCACGGAAATATACATATATACACACACATATACATATACACCTGCATGCACACATACATATATACACACAAATATGCATATAGACAAGCACACACATATACACAATATGCATGTACAAGTATAAATACACATATACTGTACACACACATATATACACACATATGCAAACACACATATACACACACAACACATATATACACACAAATATGCATATAGACAAGCACACACATATATACAATACACATGTACACATATATACACACAAATATATAAACACATATATACACACACATACACATATATACACACATATACACACACAACACATATATACACACAAATATGCTTATAGACAAGCACACACATATACACAATACGCATGTACACGTATAAATACACAAATATATACACATATATATACACCCATATATATATATACACACACACATACGCAAACACACATATATACACACAACACATAAATACACACAAATATGCATATAGACAAGCACACACATATACACACATATATATACCCACAAACACACACACATATATATATACACGCACGCACACGTGGGCCACAACAGCGCGTGAGAGGGGATGGCTAATAATAATAATAATAATATAGAAGAAGATCTAGAAGCTGGATGTCCATCTGTCAGGAGAGCTTCCATCATGGCAGGAATGGGGTTGGACTGGGTGGCCTTTGAGGATTTCTTTCAACAATAGGATCCTATCCTATGATTCAGAGGCTGGATGGACATCTATCAGGAGGGATTGCATGGTGTCTTCCTGCCTGGCAAAAGTGAGGTTGGACTGAATGACCTTTAGGGGATCTCTTCCTCAGGTTGGTCATTGAGTTGATCCAAACCATCGTCTGCAAAGCTTGTCCTGAGGCTGCGGCGGAGCTGGATGTGGGAGATATTTGGACTCTGCTGAAGGATCCCAGTTGCATCCATGAGAGCACTGTTCTTCTGGGCAGGTAAACAAGGGAAGGCGGGGGGGGGGGTCTCTCTTCCCTTGGCCTCCAAGTTCTCATTTGCAAGCCCAGAGAGATTGTTCAGGAGTGAAAAGACCTCCTACAAAGAAGGCCTGGTCCAAGGGGGTCTAGCTCAAGAGCTTTGCATAAGGACACATGGTCATGAGTTGCGTCAACTTGGATGTTTGGTCCAAGGCCTCCTAGAGCTACAGTGATATTCTTGAAAGTCTTAGAAGACCAACTGTGTTGGAGTTTGGGAAAAGATGGACGAAGTTTCAAGGACCTTCTTGACGTCTTTGAGGACCTTCCTTCAGGACCTTTTTAAAGATGTTCCTTCTGGACATCTTTGAAGATCTTCTTGACGTCTTCAAGGACCTTCTTTCCAAACATCTTTGAGGAACTTCTTATTAATGTCTTTGAGGACTTTCTTTCTAGATGCCTTTGAGGACCTTCCTTTTAAGTATTTTTGAGAAACGTTTTGCTATTTTTGAGGTCTTTCCTTCTGGACGTCTTTGAGAAACTTCTTGAAATCTTTGAGGACCTTCCTTATAGATGTCTTCGAGAATTTTTCTTCCGGATGTCTTTGAGAATCTTCTTGACATCTTGAAGGACCTTCCTTCCAGATGTCTTTGAGGACCTTCCTTCTGGACGTCTTTAAGAATCTTCTTGACATCTTCAAGGAATTCCTTTGAGGCATCTTTGAGGACCTTCCTTCCAGACGACTTTGAGAAACTTCTTGATGTCTTGAAGGACCTTCCAGACGTCTTCAAGGACCTTCCTTCTGGACATCTTTGAGGATTTTTTTTCTGGATGTCTTTGAGAATCTTCTTGACATCTTCAAGGAATTCCTTCGAGGCATCTTTGAGGACTTTCCTTCCAGACGACTTTGAGAAACTTCTTTATGTCTTGAATCTTTGGACCTTCCAGACGTCTTCAATGTCTTGACCTTCCTTCTGGACATCTTTCAGAACCTTCCTTCTGGACGTCTTTGACAATCTTCTTGACGTCTTCAAGGAATTCCTTCGAGGCATCTTTGAGGACCTTCCTTCCAGACGACTTTGAGAAACTTCTTTATGTCTTGAAGGACCTTCCAGACGTCTTCAAGGACCTTCCTTCTGGACATCTTTCAGAACCATCCTTCTGGACGTCTTTGACAATCTTCTTGACGTCTTCAAGGAATTCCTTCGAGGCATCTTTGAGGACCTTCCTTCCAGACGACTTTGAGAAACTTCTTTATGTCTTGAAGGACCTTCCAGACGTCTTCAAGGACCTTCCTTGACAGAACCATCCTTCTGGACCTTCTTCTTGACGTCTTCAAGGACCTTCCTTCTGAGACCTTCCTTTCAGAAACCATTTATGTCTTGAAGGACCTTCCAGACGTCTTTTCTGACATCTTTCAGAACCATCTTCTGGGCATTCCTTCGAGGCATCTTTGAGGACCTTCCTTCCAGACGACTTTGAGAAAATTCTTTATGTCTTGAAGGACCTTCCAGATGTCTTCAAGGAACTTCCTTCTGGACATCTTTGAGAATCTTCTTAACATCTTCAAGGAATTTCTTCCAGACATCTTTGAGGACCTTCCTTCTGGACGTCTTTGAGAATCTTCCTTCTAGTTGACTTTGAGAATCTTCTTGATGTCTTGAAGGACCTTCCAGATGTCTTCACTCACCTTCTTTCCAGACATATTTGAGGACTTTCCTTCTGGACGTCTTCAAGGACCATCCTTTTGGACATCTTTGAGAACCTTCCTTCTGGACATCTTTGAGAATCTTCTTGAGGTCTTCAAGGAATTCCTTCGAGGCATCTTTGAGGACCTTCCTTCCAGATGACTTTGAGAAATTTCTTGAAGTCTTGAAGCACCTTCCAGAGGTCTTCAAGGACCTTCCTTCTGGACATCTTTGAGGATTTTTCTTCTGGACATCTTTGAGAACCTTCCTTCTGGACGTCTTTGGGAATCTTCTTGACGTCTTCAAGGAATTCCTTCCAGACATCTTTGAGGACCTTCCTTCTAGACGTCTTTGAGAATCTTCCTTCTAGATGACTTTGAGAATCTTCTTGACATCTTCAAGGAATTCTTTTGAGGCATCTTTGAGGACTTTCCTTCTGGACGTCTTCAAGGATCATCCTTTCAGACGTCTTTGAGAACCTTCCTTCTGGACGTCTTTGAGAATCTTCTTGACATCTTCAAGGAATTCCTTCGAGGCATCTTTGAGGACCTTCCTTCCGGAAAACTTTGAGAAAACGCTTGATGTCTTGAAGGACCTTCCAGATGTCTTCAAGGACCTTCCTTCCGGACATCTTTGAGGACTTTCCTTCTGGACGTCTTCTGGGATCTTCCTTCCAGACGTCTTTGAGAATCTTCTGGACATCTTTGAGGATCTTCTGGACATCTTCCTAGTTGTAGGGTGATAGAGAGACGAAGGGGAAGATGTTCTTGCTCCAGCTTGGTTGGCAATTAGCTGCCTCTTTCCCTCCCCAGAGCCTTCTCAACATGCTCAGAGGACCCCTTCCTGGATGGGCTACTGCATCGTTTCCTCCCTCCTCTAAACCAGCCCAGTGGGATCTTCAGAGACCTCAGCCTGGCCTTCTGTGTTGAGGTGAGACGCACAGACTTGCATTCATATTAACTAACACAGAGTAAGGACTTCCAGAACCCCGTTTCTTTGGCTACATTGATGGCTGGCTTTGGGTTTTCCAGCTCGCAGAGCACCTGATGGCGCACAGGCCAGAAGTGCTGACGCCACTCCTGCAAAGTTGGTTGCAGGGAGCCAAGGAAGGAGATGCCATGCCACGTGCCACGGCCATTCGAGGGCTGGGGAACGCGGCAAAAGCAATGGCAGCATCAGAGGTAGGGAACCTATCACAGCAGGAAGTCTTAAAGGGAAACACTGAGCTCCTGTTCGGGTGCTCTTCTCTCCTCTTCTACTTTTCTTTTCTCTTTTTCTCTTTCCTTCCTCTCCCTCTCTCTTCTGTTTGCTCCTCTTTTCTTCTTTCCTTCCATTCCCTCCCTCCTTCGTTTTCTTCTCCTCCTCTTATTTACATTACTTCTTTCTCTTTCATTCCTTCTTCCCCTCTTCCTTCTTTCATTCCTTTTTATTTCCCTCCTTTCCTCACTCTTCTCCTCTCCTTTACTTTCTTCTTTCTTACCCTTTCTCCCTCCCTCTGTTGCTTTCTTTTTACTTTCCTTCCTCCCCTCCCTCCACCTTCTTGCTTACTCTTTTCTTTCTTTCTTTCTTTCTTTCCTTCCTCTCCCTCCCTCTCCCTTCCCCTTTCCTCCCTGTTCTCACCTTATTTATTTTTCTTATTTCTTCCTTTCCCTCCCTCCTCCTCCTCTTCTCTCCTTCTTTCTCTTTCTCTTCCCACTCCTTCTCTCCCCCTTCCTTTCCTTCTCCTCTTCTTCCTTCCTTTCCCCCTCCTTCCCTCGCTCTTCTTTTCTTTCCTCTTTCTTTCCTTCTCCCTCTCCTTTGTTTCCTTCTTCTCCTATTTACATTACTTCATTCTCTTTCTTTCCTTCTTCCCCCTCATCCATCCTTCCTTATTTCCCTCCTTTCCTCACTCTTCTCTTCTTTACTTTCTTCTTTCTTACTTTCTTTCCCTTTCTCCCTCCCTCTGTTGTTTTTTCCTTCCTGCATTCCCTCTCTCACCTTCTCCCTTACTCTTCCTCTTTCTTTCTTTCCCCCTCCCTCTTTCCCTTTTCTCACCTTATTTTCTTCTTTCTTCCTTTCCCTCCCTCCTCCTCCTTCCTTATCTCTTTCTTTCTCTTTCTCTCACCACTCCTCTCTCCTCTCCTTCCTTTCCTTCGCCTTTTTTTCTTTTCCTTTCACTTTCTTTCCCCCTCCTTCCCTCGCTCTTCTCTTCACTTTCTTCTTTCTTCTTTTCTTTCCCTTTCTCCCTCCCTCTTGCTTTCTTTTTTCCCTTCCTTCTTTCCCCTACTTCCCTCCTTTCTCTCCCCACTCCTCTTTCTTTCTTTCCTTTTCCTTTTCCTTTCCCCCCTCCTTCCCTCGCTCTTCTCTTCTTTACTTTCTTGTTTCTTACTTTTTCCCTCCTCCCTCCCTCTTGCTTTCTTTTTTCCCTTCCTTCCTTCCCCTTTCTCTCCCCACTCCTCTCCTTTCTTTCCTTCTTTTCCTTTCTTTCCCTCTCCTTCCCCCTCGCTCTTCTCTTCTTTACTTTCTTGTTTCTTACTTTTTCCTTCTCCCTCCCTCTTGCTTTCTTTTTTCCCTTCCTTCTTTCCCCTATTTCCCTCCCTCCTTTCTCTCCCCACTCCTCTCCTTTTTCTTTCCTTTTCCTTTCTTTCCCCCTCCTTCCCTCGCTCTTCTCTTCTTTACTTTCTTGTTTCTTACTTTTTCCCTTTCTCCCTCCCTCTTGCTTTTTTCCCTCCCTTCCTTCCCCTCCCTCCCTCCTCTTCTCTTCTTTACTTTCCCCACCCTCTCTCCCTCTTGCTTTTCCTTCCTTCCCTCCCCTCTTCTCTTTCCTCTCTTTCTTTCTTTCCTTTTCTTTCCCCCTCCTTCCCTCGCTCTTTTCTTCTTTACTTTCTCCTTTACTTTATTTCCCTTTCTCCCTCCCTCTTGCTTTCTTTTCTCCCTTTCTTCCTTCCCCTCCCTCCCTCCCTCCCTCATCCTCTTTCTCTTCCTTCCTTAGGTCAGGATGGACCCTGTGCTGCTGGAGGCCCTCCTGGCAGAGCTGCCCCACTCCCTGTCCTCTCCCTTGGAGGAGGTCCAATTGGAAGCCTGTAAACTGGCAGGTGAGCCCCTCCCTCCACCCCCCTGCTTTCCCCCAGAATGCTTTGGGTCAGAGGCCTGTGTGGGGCATCCCCACCTGAGCCCCTTCCCCTCTTTCTTGCTCAAGGCGTCCTCCTGGAGAACATGGACACGCTCTGCTGTGAGACCCTAGACCTGGAGCCCCTTTCGCAAGGTACCTTGGCCACCTCCGGAAGGAGGGAGAGAGGGAATGGAGTGGAAACAGATGGCCATCTGTCAGGAGGGATCCTGCCTGGCAGCCTAAATGGCCTCTAGGGGTCCCTTCCACGTCTGGGATGCTATCTATTGATTTGTCTACCTATCCATCTCTCCTTAGGGATTGGACTGGGTGGCCCTTGTAGTCCCAACTCTAGAATTCTATGCTATATTTAGCATATCTATATATATAAAAAGAGAGCTGTCATCCTAAGTAGCCTATAGACAGCAAAACCACACAAGGCAGACACAACAAATCAGCCCACATACACACAAAACCCCACAAGGTATGTTTACCACCCCCCCCCCAAATAATTAAACAACACAACCAAAAATACAAAAAACAATTGGACTACAACTCCCATGATCCCCCACGCCACTCCCCTCTGGCAGTTTAGAGTGTCGGAATGTTCATGGTGCTGGCCAATTAGAGGCATTATGCAAATACTCCCTCAGTTAGAATGTAGAGGCTGGGAGCCACCCCCCCCCCCAGCAGTTTAGAGTGTTGGAATGTTGGTGGTGCTGGCCAATCAGAGGTGTTATGCAAATAATCCCACAGTGGCAACCAATCAGAAAGCTGGCACATATCCACATACATACAAACATTCACTTTGTTGTCCCAGGCCTGGGAATACAGTGGGACAGGACTACAATACAACAAAAGGAAGATACAAATCCCAACTCATCCTGAGCAAACTGCGAAAGGTCTCTTAATGTTATCAACAAGAGGCAAAATGGCCATCTGTAAAGTCCTTTGATTGTGCTTTCCCACCATGTGGGTAGAAGGGGTTAGCCACAGACTATGGCACAGCAACGCGTACACTGGTCAGCTAGTAATATATATACATATCTCATATCTATGGCCAACTATCTTTAGCTGGATGGCCATCTGTCAGGAAGGCTTGGATGGTGCCTTCCTATCAGACTGGATGACCTTTAGGCTCTCAGTCATATCTATATGTCCATGGTGCCTTCCTGACTGGCAGACTGGATGCCCTTTAAGGGTCCCTTTTGCCTCTAGGATTCTATATCTCCGTCATATCTATGGCTGCTTATCTTTGGCTGGGTGGGCCGGGCTTTAGCACCGCCAGCTGCAGAAAATCCTGCCAATCAAAAGTCAACAGTTCAAGCCTGGGTTGGGGTGAGCTCCCAACCGTCAGCCCAACTTCTGCTCACCTAGCAGTTAGAAAACAGCAATGTAGAGAAATAGGTACCACTTTGGCGGGGAGATAATAAAAAGTGCCCATGCAGACCAGTAGAGCGTCTCCTCGGCATGGAAGACGGAACAACAGCACCCCCGGTGGCTGGAGTCGAGCACAGCCTCCAGATGCCGAAGATGGAAAAAGATGAGAAAACCTTGACCTCTGTTTGTGTACTGCCTGTTAATTGTAGAATGGCATGGAATGTTTGCTGTATATGCGTCCTTTGCGAGATAGGGCGGAATATAAACAAACTATATTATTATCTGTCGGGAGGGTTTGGATGGTGACTTTAGGGCAGGGGTGGGCAAATCATGGCCTGGGTGCGGCCCGGCAGCCGGTTCTGTCCGGTCCAGGGAGAAGGGCATCGGGGGGGGGGGGGGAAGGAGGGGTGCTGCTGCCGCCATTCCATCGCGGGCCGGAGGAGCAGCGGCTTTGGGCCTGCAGCGGGAGCACTCCGCCTGCTGTCCCTCTGCGGCCTCCGTACCCAGCCTTCCAACGCCCGTTCCCGCTTCCGCCCCTTCCTCGCCCTCCGTCGCTTTCCCTCACTGCTAGCCTGCGATAGGATAAGAGACAGCAGTGAGGGAATGCGACTTCCTCTCTTTTCGTCCTCTTCTCTCTCCTCTTTCTTTTTCTCTCCTCTCTCTCAATCCCCGCTTCGTGCGTCTCCCAACGAGCAGCCACGCCCCCTCCTCTACTCACCACGCCCCCTCCTCTACTCACCACGCCCCCTGCATTCATTCTCCTTGGGCGGGCCACGCTCCCACCTCTGCTTTCTGCGCCTGCGCACACCGCGGCTGCAAGGGCACTTGTCGCAACCTCAGAGCTTCAGGGCCCAGAAAGGAAGGGAGGGAAGGAGGAAAGAGAGAGGGAGGAGAGGAGGAAGGAAAGGAGGGAAAAAGAGAGGGACGAAAGAGGGAAAACGGAGGAAGGAAAGGAAGAGGGAAAGAAAGGTGAGAAGGAAAGAATGGAGAGGAAAAGGAAGGAACGAGGGAAAGGGAGCAAAGAAGGGAAGAAAGGGAAGGAAGGAGAGAGGAAAAGGAACGAGGGAAAGAAGGGAGCGAAGAAGGGAAGGGAGAGGAAAAGGAAGGAACGAGGGAAAGAAGGGAGCGAAGAAGGAAGGGAAGGGAGAGAGGAAAAGGAAGGAACGAGGGAAAGGGAGAGAAGAAGGGAAGAAAGGGAAGGAAGGAGAGAGGAAAAGGAAGGAACGAGTGAAAGAAGGGAGAGAAGAAGGGAAGGAAGGAGAGAGGAAAAGGAAGAAAGGAGGGAAAGAAAGGAGGGAGGAACAAAGGAACGCAGGAAAGTAAGAAGGGGAAAGGAAGAATGGAGGAGGGAAGGGAGGAAAAGAAGGAAGGAAAGAGGGAAAGACAGGAAGAACATAGGGAAAGATAAGGAAGGAAGGAAACAGAAAAAGGAAGGAAGGAGAGAAGAGGGAGAAAAGGAAGGAAAGAAGGAAGGTTGGAAAGTAAGAAAAGGGGAAAGAGGAAAGAAAGGGGGAAGGAAAGAGGAGAAAAAAGGAAGGAGAGGAAAAGAAAGAAAACACACACTGGGTCCGCTTTGCCGTCCTCTGGGCTGGGTCCATTGGGCCATTCCATCTTGAGATCCTTCCTCTCTTCAGGATGTCAGCCTCCATCTTGGTTCGCACCTTGTCTTCTTGAATTTTATTTTAGTGGTTTTTATTATTTTATAATAATAATTTTATAATATAATTAATAAATAATATATGTTATATTATAATTTCAACATGTCTATATATATACTATAATTATATTAATACTAATAATATATGAATATTTCTTGATATATTAATATGTTAATATTAATGATGTGTAATATATAGTAAATATAGTAAATAAATTATGTAGATTAGGATGTAGTTCCCCTGCTTTAGGGGATGCTTGAGTTCCTTGGCCGTGTCCCCATTGCCTTTCCTTGCCTCCCGCAGCCCTCCGAGCCTTGACCCACGACTCCGGCCTGGGCCCAGTGCTGACCGCAGCCGCGGAGGAGGTCCATTCGCGGTGCTTGGAGCGCCAGGCCCGGGCAGCACAGGCTTCTTCCCGCCGAAGGAGCCTGGGCCTCCTTCGCTGGTTCTTGAGGCGGCAGAGAAAAAGTAGACGACAGGGAGGTGTCAGCCTTTGGCACAGAAATACATAGCCTTTGACACAAGCGGCTCTGTGTGTGTTGTGTGGGAGCGGGGCTGTGTCACAAGAGATATAATGTGCAGATTCGATAAATGTGGATTTAATATGTGTGCGTATGAATGGAATGACGGAAAGATGAACGAATGAGAGAGCTCATAATTTTGGAGACGCCACTCTAAAAGATTACAGCCTGCAGTGACTAACTAACTACCTGCTTGCTGGACTGTAATTAAAGCCTGCTAGTGAGAACTGAAATGGTAAACTGCGATAAGAACTGCGACAGTGAGAAATGTTTACATTGACAGTGGTTCCCAAAGTGGGCGGTACTGCCCCCTGGTGGGCGGGGGGAGCTGGGAAGCTCAGGAGAATTTGGGGGGCGGTAGCAGGCCCAGATTAACCCCTTTTGGCGCCCTAGGCCACACTTTGGAATTACGTCCCCAAACCAACCTCTACCGCATCCCCCCCACCTCCTCCTCGCAGCTCCGCACGCCCTCCTTCCTTGACTCAAGGAAGGAGGGTGTGCCGCGAGGAAGAGGAGGCGGAGGGAAGCCCCGCCCCTGAGGCGACTGCCAGGCATGCACAGCAGGAGGGCGCGAGTGCCTCTGCCTCCTCCATGTTCCTGGGTGCCACGCATGCCCGGCAGCGGCCCCGGGGGCTTCCCTCCGCCTCCTCACGCCCTCCTTCCTTGACAAGAGGGCGGGGGCGATGGCGAGGCGGGGACATTCCCTCCTCCCCCACCCCCTCGCAGGGCTCTCCCCTGCCCTTCCCCGAGAGTCATCTCCATGCCGCGCGTTGCAGTTTTGTTTCAACTTTTTTTTTGGTCCGTGTGAACTGCGCCCCTCTTGGTTTGCGCCCCTAGGTCATGGCCTAAGGTGGCCTTATGGGTAATCCGGGCCTGGGCGGTAGGTGAAATGTAGGTGAACAACATCTCCCCTAAATCCCTGTGGATTCCTCCCAAACCCCTCCAGTATTTCCTGTTGGTCATGGGAGTTCTGTGTGCCAAGTTTGGCCCAGGTCTGTCATTCTCGGTCCATCCTCCCCCAAACATATTGTTTTTGTGATTAATCACTATGCTTTCATTATGTTCAATTTGTATCAATGAAAACACATCCTGCATATTAGATATTTGCATTAGAATTCGTAAGAGCAGCAAAATTATTTATGAAGTAGCAACGAAAATATGGTTGGGGGTCACCACAACATGAGGAACCTTATTTAGGTGTCACGGCACTAGAGAGGTTGAGAACCACTGCATTCATACATATATCTTTCTGTTTAATTGCTATTACATTTTTTTTAAAAAAATTAATTTCTAGGGGGGCGGTGAGTAAATTTTTTTCTGGAAAGGGTTGCGGTAGGCCAAAAAAGTTTGGGAACCACTGGGTTAAACCCTTGTGCCAGCAGGACTGATGACCGACAGGTTGGAGATTCGAATCTAGGGAGAGCGTGGATGAGCTCCCTCTGTCAGCTCCAGCTCCCAATGCGGGGACATGAGAAGCCTCCCACAAGGATGGTAAAACATCAAAGCATACGGCCGTCCCCTTGGCAACATCCTTGCAGACGGCCAATTCTCTCGCACCAGGAGCGACTTTCAGTTTTTCAAGTTGCTCCTGACATGAAAAAAAAATCCTCAGAGTTTGTGAGGTAACACGCAACAACAAAGGAACCTGCTTAACCGTAATGATGCACACAGACAGGGTCTGTAACACCATGAAAGAAACTAGGCAAGTTAATGTAATATTAGACTGGAATAATACCAGTAGTTGACAGCAGGTGGCCGTATTGTATAATCTTATCAATCACTATACACACAGGCCAGGATTACCCATAAGGCCAACCTAGGCCATGGCCTAGGGGTGCAAACTGGGGGGGCGCAGATCACGGACCCCAAAAAAATGTTGAAACAAATAAAGACGCAACGCGCATGGAGATGAGGAAGGAAGGATACCGGAGGTCTTCCTTT
>JARBWK010000020.1:7231780-7436780 GCA_030556195.1 Anolis apletophallus
TTTCTCTCTCTTTCCTTCCTTCCATCTTTTCTCTTTCATTCTCTGGGGAGCTCCTTCCTTCCTTCCTTCCTTCCTTCCTTCCTTCCTCTTTTCTTCTGTCTTTCCTTCATTCTTTCCTCTCTTTTATGCTCCTTCCTTCCTTTTGTCCTTCTTTCCTTCCTTCCTTCCTCTTTCACACTCTAAGGGGCTCCTTCCTTCCTTTTCTCCTTCCTTCCTTCCTTCCTTCCTTCCTTTTTGATGCTTTGTGGTTTTCCGTCTTTACTTCCTCCCTTCCTCTCTTTCAAACTCCTTCCTTTCTGTTCTTTCATTCATTTCTCTTTCACATTCCAAGGGGCTCCTTCCTTCCTTTTCTCTCTCCTTCCTTCCTTCCTTCCTTTTTTTTTTTGCAATTTTTGCAATTTATTTATAGAATTATCAATCAAAATGTATAGCACAATATCAGTACTACACATCACATTGCACTATAACGTTATATCGCAATATCATTAGCCATATTGCATGTAAAACGAATATACAATTATAACATCACAATATCATTAGTAGTATTATATTGTCTCAATGTATATACAATATATTATACCATACTCATATTATACTGTATTATATCATAATTATATTATACTACATTATAATTATTAAGGTCTGTGGCAGATCCTGGAACGACTAGGATGTCCCCCCAAATTCCTCAAAATGATTATCCTGTTACATGAGGGCCAGCGCGGTCAAGTCAGAAACGGCGATGCTCTCTCGGAGCCCTTTCTCATAACTAACGGAGTGAAGCAAGGTTGTGTTCTTGCACCAACCCTATTTACAATCTTCTTCAGCATGATGCTCCAAAGGGCTACGGCAGACCTCGAAGAAGAAGGCGGCATATATATACGCTATCGTACTGATGGTAGCTTGTTCAACTCAAGCCGTCTGAGGGCTCGCGCTAAGACTTTAAACTAACTAGTCCGTGAGCTGCTTTTTGCTGACGATGCTGCCCTTGTCGCCCATTCAGAAGCAGCCCTACAGCGCCTCACGTCCTGCTTTGCAACAGCTGCAGAGCTGTTTGGGCTGGAAGTCAGCCTGGAGAAAACGGAAGTCCTCTACCAGCCCGCACCACAGGAAGAACACCACCATCCCCACGTCAGCATAGGCAAACCTGTGCTTAAGTCCGTTCAGCCTGAAGAAAAGGGAAGTCCTCTACTAGCCCGCACCACAGGAAGAACACCATCATCCCCACGTCAGCATAGGCACATCTGTTCAGAAGTTCACCTACCTGGGAAGCATCATCCCTTCAGACGCCAAGATTGATAAAGAGATAAATCACAGATTAGCAAAGGCATAGAGTGCACTTGGAAGGCTTCACAAAAGAGTCTGGAGCAACAAGCACCTGAGGCAAAGCACCAAAATCAGTGTGTACAGAGCTATCATACTGTCTGTTCTCCTCTATGGGTCTGAAACATGGGTCACCTATCGCCAACACCTACGACTCCTCGAACGCTTTCATCGCACAATCCTAAATATACATTGGACTGACTATGTGACGAATGTTGCTGTCCTTGAGCAAGCAGGGATCACCAGCGTTGAGGCCATGCTATTGAGAACACAGCTGCGCTGGGCAGGGCACGTCTCTAGGATGGAGGACCTCCCAAAGATACTACTCTATGGTGAATTCGCCATGAGTCAGCGCAAGAGAGGCACCCCAAAAGAGAGATAAGGACTCCCTGAAACCACATCTCAGGCTCGGCCAGATTGATCACCAACAATGATCCACCCTGGCCTCCCATCGGGAGGCATGGAGACGCACTATCCACAATGCTGCGGCCTCCTTCGAGAAGACACGCCGAATGGGTCTCAAAGAGAAACGACAACGCAGGAAGAACCGGAACTTGGAAACAACATCACCCAAGGAGACTTTCTGCTGTGCTTTCTGCAACTGAACTTGCCTATCTCAGATTGGCCTTTTTAGTCATCAACGTGCTTGTAAAAAGTGTGGGATGAGTCCTTCCTAAGAATCTTCATTCGTGAAGTAATATTATTATATATTGACATAGTATAATATAACATTATATCATAATATAATATAACATTTTATTATATTATTATATTATATTGTTATAAAATAATAAATAAAATAATCTATTATATAAAGGAAGAGTCATCATGTGAAGACTACCTCAAACAGAGAAACCTTACAACGCAGAAACACAAAACTTGCCAACAGAAATAGACCTCAAGCAAGGTACGTTTGTAGCAAAGAAACTTCCCCCCCCCAAACCTAAAAGGCCCCCAAAACCACGAGTATAAATAAAACTACATTTCCCAGCATCCTCTGCGGCAGCCAGCGAAACCCATTGGCCAACATCAGTTACCATAGTAATGGTGGGCAAAGCCACTTAGAATGCTGAGAGATTTCAGTTGAGGGTTAAACTGCCACGGTCAAGATCTAGGAGGGAGACAAATAGGGCACCAGGGACACAGGCACCACTGACAAACACATACCCCCAGAATAACACAAAAGTAATACCTACACACAACACAATACGCACATAACACAACCTTGCGTCTACTGCTCAACCCATGTGTATGCCATTCCTTCCTTCCACACAGGCATAAGCTGACCCAAAAGACAAGCCATGCGTCCTAAAAAGAACAGCATCGGACGACACACTCACAACGCTACATACATCACACAAAAAAGGGCAGAACAAACGCCAGAACAGAAAGACACTGCACTACACTAGCTTTTGCCATCACCATAAACAAGGCTCAAGGACAAACACTACAAATCTGTGGCATAGACCTTGACACAGAATGCTTCTCCCACGGACAACTCTACGTAGCATGCTCCAGAGTTGGGAAACCACAGAACCTCTACATCAACACAGCAGGCGGAAAGACAAAAAACATTGTATATCCACAAGCTCTGCAGAACGCCAGGAACACCACACACCGACAACTCCACAGGACTTCAACATCCCACCCACCAGAACAACCCACAACGACACAGCCATGACCCCACAAAGAACATAAGTAACATCAATTCCAACCCTTACATACTCAGACTTTCTCGCATCTCCTAAATAGTGCCGGGTACAGCTAGTTTTTTATAAAACTATCCTCTATCAAATATTTTCACTTCTCCTATGAACTCAAATAACCTAAAATAAAGTAAAATAAAAATACCACATCTTTTCCTCTTTCTAGAATATCTTAGACAATGGGGTACGCCATATTAAATACAATCCAACCGTAAACAAAGAAAAAAATAATCAGAAACATCTTTAGGCATATTTTCTTATCATTTTTTAACTTTCCATTACAACTTATACTACTACACTCTTCTTGTTTGACTTCTTTATTATTATACCTTCCTTCCTTTCCTCTCTCCTTCCTTCTTTCCTCTCTTCCTCTTTCACGCTCTGAGGGGATCTGTTCTTCCTCCCGAAGCAGGCCCCACCGGTTGAGCCCCCCCAGGCAAAGGCACCTGGCCCCAGCATCCTCCGGAAGAGTTCCTTGGGAGTTGCTCCTGAGGCTGCCAAAGAGGCCGAGGAGGAGTCGCCCAAAGCCCCGGAGACGGAGGACATCTCACAATCGTCGTCCAGCACCCACCAGGTGAGCCCCTTCCTTCCTTCTGCCCACCCCCTCCTGCTTTCCCCTTGTTGTCTCCCAGGCAGGAACACAAGCTCTGGCAAACCAAATGCAAAGCAACAGTCAGGAAAGCCAAGAGAGATTTTGAGGCACACATAGCAAAGAATATTAAAAAAACCAACAAAAACTTCTTTAAGTACATCAGAAGCAGGAACCCAACTAGAAAAGCAGTTGGGCCACTCGACGACAATGGTCAGAAAGGGAAAATCAGCGAAGACAAGGAGATTGCTGAGCGGCTAAATGACTTCTTTGCCTCCGTTTTCACACAGGAGGACAGACAACATATGCCTGCAGCTGAGTCAGTTTTTTCAGGGAGGGAATTAAAAGAATTAAAACAGATAGAGATAAACAAGGAGGATGTTCTCACATGCCTTACTAAACTAAATGTCAACAAATCACCAGGTCCAGACGGCATCCACCCCAGAGTTCTTAAGGAACTCAAGTGTGAAATTGCTGAACTTCTAGCTAAGATATATAACCTTTCTCTAAGATCAGGCACTGTACCTGAGGACTGGAGGGAGGCAAATGTAACACCGATCTTCAAGAAAGGATCCAGGAAATTATAGACCAGTCAGTTTAACCTCAGTTCCAGGCAAAGTGATGGAAACCATTATTAAAGAAAAAATTACTAGGCACATAGAAGAACAGGCATTGCTGAAGGAAAATCAACATGGTTTCTGCAAAGGCAAATCATGTCTTACTAACTTGTTAGAATTCTTTGAGGGTGTAAATAAACACATAGATAAAGGGGACCCAGTCGATATTGTTTACCTTGACTTTCAAAAGGCTTTCGACAAAGTCCCTCACCAAAGGCTCCTAAATAAGCTCTTCAGCCATGGAATCAGAGGACAGGTCTTGTCCTGGATTGAAACCTGGCTAAACTGTAGGAAACAAAGGGTGGTAATAAACGGACATTTCTCTGGGTGGAAAGAGGTGAGAAGTGGCGTACCCCAAGGTTCAGTTTTGGGTCTGTTACTTTTAATTTATTCATTAATGATCTGGATGTAGGAGTGAATTCTGAGGTAGCAAAGTTTGCAGACGACACTAAATTGTTCAGGGTAGTTAAAAATGAAACTGATTGTAAAGAGCTCCAGAAAGATCTCTCGAGATTGAGTGAATGGGCAACAAAGTGGCAAATGCATTTTAACCTAAACAAGTGTAAAGTCATGCACATCGGGGCAAAGAACCCCAACTACACCTACCAACTGATGGGGTCAAAGCTTTCCGAGACAAACCAGGAAAGGGATCTTGGGGTCTTGGTGGACAGCTCAATGAAGATGTCAACCCAGTGCGCAGCAGCAGTGAAAAAAAGCAAATTCTATGCTAGGCATGATCAGAAAGGGAATCGAAAATAGGTCAGCAAATGTTGTATTACCTCTCTACAAATCTATGGTGAGGCCACATTTGGAGTACTGTGTACAATTCTGGTCTCCGCACCTTAAGAAGGATATAACGGAACTGGAAAAGGTACAGAAAAGGGCAACAAGAATGATCCAAGGGATGGAGCGGCTCCTTATGAAACCAGGTTGCAACGCCTTGGTCTTTTCAGCCTTGAAAGACGGCGTTTAAGAGGTGACTTGATCGAAGTGTATAAAATCATGCATGGGATAGAAAAGGTGAATAAAGAAAAATTATTTTCTTTGTCACAAAACACTAGGACTAGAGGGCACTCCCTGAAGCTCCAAGGTAGGAAAATTAGGACTAAAAAAGGGAAATATTTCTTCACCCAGAGGGTCATTGGGTTATGGAACTCACTTCCAGAAGAGGTTGTGACAGCTGTCAGCCTGGACAGCTTCAAGGCAGGATTAGACAGATTCATGGATACCAAGTGTATCGGTAGTTACTGAAAAGGACATTCAAGTGCCCCCTCGGAGTTGGTTGAGGTAGGCAGGACTTCCCTGGGTACTGGTTGTGGGGGTCGGGAACAGGTCAGGTTTTGCCCTCCCTTCTGCTCGAGATCCCCGTGTACAACTGGTGGGCCACTGTGTGATACAGAATGCTGGACTAGATGGGCTGAGGTCCGATTCAGCATGGCTCTTCTTATGTTCTTATGTTCTCTGTCCTTCAACACCACCACAGGCCAGGATAAACCAGCAACAAGCGCATTGAAGGCGATAGAAAAAGCATGACGTTTACATCCAGACAGCCATCTCTTTGCTCACAAGCAAGCTGACCTTTGCCCCGTCTGGGAATATGCGGGCAGCTGGATTAAGCTTCTCTTCCTCTCTTCTGACTCATTGATTTTGTCACCTGGCCAATCGCCTTCTGAAGACCTTTCCCCAGATCAGGGGTCGGGAACCTAGGGCTCGGGAGCCAGGTGTGGCTCTTTTCAGGATTGGTCAAATGCCAAGAGCTCAGTGAGCAAAGTCCAGGGATTGAGAGTCTATCCCGTAGTCCAGGGGTCGGGAACCTCTTTGACTCAGAGAGCCATGGAAGCAAAATATTTGGAAATTTATTTCAGTGAGAGCCATAGAATATATATAAGATATTTTAAGACTGAATTCAACTCAATATGAGTGTATACGTACATACGATGAGGAAAGGATTCCCCCGGCACAATGACGGGACACTTTAGACCTGGCTCTGCAAAAGGCACGCTTAGGACTCTGGGAAGGAAGAGAAGACGGAAGGAAGGAAGAGGGAAAGAAAGACAGATAGAGGAAATAAAGGAGGGAAAGGGAGAGGAAGAAAGAAAAGAAGAACAAACTATGGAAAAGGAAGAAAAGAAAAGCAGGAGAGAGACAAAGAGGGGAAAAGAAAGAAGGAAATGGGAAGGGAGGAATAGAAAGGGTGGGGCAAAGAAAGGAAAGGGAGTGAGGAAAAGTAAAATAATGAAGGGAAAAGAAGAAAAGAAAAGGACAAAGAGAGGGAAGTGAAAAGAAAGGAAGGAGAAGGAAAGGAAGACTTGAGGGAAAAGAATAGAAGATGAAGGAAGGAAGGAAGGAAGGAAGGGAGAATGGAGGAAAGAAGGAAGGAGAGAAGGAGACAGAAAGGGGGAGAAAGGAAGGAAGGGAAGGAAGGAAGGAAGAGGGAGAATGGAGGTAGGAAGGAAAGAAGGAGACAGGAAGGGTGAAGGGGGGAAAGAAAGGAAGAAAGAGGAAGGAAGGAAGGAAGGAAGGAAGGAAGGAGGAGAATGGAAGAAAGAAGGAAGGGGAGAGACGGAGGGAAAGGAAGGTGAAAAGGAGAAGGAAAGAGTGAAGGGGAGAAAGGAAGAGGAAGGAAGGAGGAGGGAGGGAGGGAGAATGGAGGAAAGAAGAAAGAGAAAGAGATGGAAAGGATGAAGGGAAAGAAAGGAAGAAAGACGAAGGAAGGAGGAGAATGGAAGAAAGAAGGAAGGGGAGAGAGGGAGGGAAAGGAAGGTGAAAAGGAGAAGGAAAGAGTGAAGGGGAGAAAGGAAGGAAGAGGGAGGGAGAGAGGGAGGGAGAATGGAGGAAAGAAGAAAGAGAAGGAGATGGAAAGGGTGAAGGGGGGAAAGAAAGGAAGAAAGAGGAAGGAAGGAAGGAGGAGAATGGAAGAAAGAAGGAAGGGGAGAGAGGGAGGGAAAGGAAGGTGAAAAGGAGAAGGAAAGAGTGAAGGGGAGAAAGGAAGGAAGGAAGAGGAAGGAAGAAAGGAAGGAAGGAAGGAAGGAAGGAAGGAAGGACTGGAGAGCCAGATGCAAGGAAGAAAAGAGCCACATCTAGCCAGGCTCCTCTGAGCCAGATGCAATCATGAAAAGAGCCACATCTGGCTCCCGACCCCTGGTCTATACCGTCGTCAAAAGCCAGTCCAAACATTCAAGGTTCCAGGATGCCGAAGGTTCAGGAGACAGGTCAGGATACCGGAAATCCAGAAACCTGGGGGGAAACCAGCAGCATCTCCCACCAAAATAAGACCAATACTTTTCTCCTAAAGATCAGACCCAAAGATCAGTCTCTTATATCCAGAAACACCCAGCTGCAACCTATCTCTTCAGTACCTCCACCCTTCATTGCTTCCACTCACGAACCCTTACTTACAGATTACTCAACCCTTAGAACTGAGATGTACATCCACTGCTAGGCCTACCACCACCAACCCCCATCAACCGCAGAACACGATACACGACACATCCCCATTGACATGAGGCACAACATTAGCTGCATCACAACAGTCCCCCCACCATCGAGGAGGGCTTGGGGGGACATGGAAAGGATGGGCAGGTTGTCCCCGAGTTGCAGACACCCGACTTACCAAGGACTCACAGTTATGAACAACGGGGCTGAGACAACAAGAAGAGAGGAACTTTCCCCTCGCACTTCTGGAAGAGTTATTGTCGGGGGGGGGGGATGAGGGAACATATGAATAATCAAATCTGCGAAAGTTAAAGCCATAGGAGTGAAACATGGAAGCTGTATTGATACGCTCTAATCGAACCGATCGATCCCTCTTCTCTTAGCCCTATTTGGTCCGCTCTGCCTCCCTGCAAACCAGTTTGACCTCCAAACCATCCGAGCTGACCATCCCAAGGTAATGATGTACGGGATGTGTCAGACCTTTGGGGAGGGGGTGGGGCGCTGGAAGAATCGGGGGAAACTAGGTGACATTGCTGCATTTTCACCTGGACTGCTTTTCCCATTTCCTTTCCAGCCAACAAGAATCGATGGAGAAAGGTGAGCATCAGACCCCAATCTGTGCCCCCCTACCCCCCAATCTGAGATATATATATATATATATATATATATATATACACACATACATACACTGTATATACTGTATATACTGTTTATATATATATACATATATATACACACACACATACAGTATATATGTGTGTGTGTATATATGTATGCAATCATGGTTCTAATGTACTTACAAAACTAAAGTTCTGGTGGTGAACACTAGGTGGCGCTGGTGCTTTGCTTCTCCAGTGTTGCTAAAGTTCTGGTGGTGAACACTAGGTGGCGCTGGTGTTTTTAAAGTTCTTGAACACTAGGTGGCGCTGGTGCTTTGCTTCTAAAGTTGCTTCTAAAGTTCGGGTGGTGAACATTTCAGAACTCTAACAAAACTTTCAAAACTCCATTATTATTTCATTATTGGCGATTTTACAGACAGAACCAATTAGGAACTGCCATTTATAACGAAATTTTGAAAGGTTTGTTAGAGTTCTGAAATGTTCACCACCAGAACTTTAGCAACACTGTAGAACAGGGGTGGGCAACCTACGACCCGCGGACCACAGCCGATTCTATCCAGCTCGGGGAGGGCGTCGGGGGTGAGGCCAAGAAGGGGTGCCATCCCATCGCGGCAGCTTTGGAGTGCCTGACATCCCTTTGGAGCGGTGGCTTCGGAGTGCCTGGCAATCCGGGCTTGCAGCGGGAGCACTTGGCAACCTGTGGGGCCGATCACCCTGGCGCCCCAGAAGACTTGATTGTCTTCCGGGTCGCCAGGTCGAATAAGCCACCTCAGATCGCCGACTGCTCCCCCTGCAGGCCCGGGGATGGCAGGCACTCCATAGCAGGGCGATCAGCTGGGGAACAGCTGGGGGCGAGAGCGGGCGGAGGCCTGCAGCCTCCAATCGCCTGCTGCTCTGCTCTCCTTTGCTGCAGTGGCTTTGCCATCCTTTGGGTTGGATCCATTGGGCCAGTGCTGTCCAACTTCTGGCGGGTCCAGGGCCGGATAAGAGGTCACTGATGACCTGCGGGGCCGCTCGGCCCCGCCCCAGGCCCCGCCCCAGGCCCCGCCCCAGCCCAGGCCCCGCCCCTCCTAAAGCCGCCGAAAAAGGAGGAGGAGTAGGTGGCGCCAAGAGCAGCGCGTCACAGGCCTGGCGTGACGCGCTGCTCTTGGCACCGCCTACTCCTCCTTCGGCGCCCCTCCCTTCCTAGGCCGGGAGCCGCCGAAAAGCAGAAGGCGGCGCCAACGGCAGCGCGTCACAGGCCTGGCGTGACGCGCTGCCCCTTGGCACCGCCTACTCCTCCTTTCGGCGCCCCTCCCTTCCTAGGCCGGGGAGCCGCCGAAAGGGCAGAAGGCGGCGCCAACGGCAGCGCGTCACAGGCCTGGCGTGACGCGCTGCCCCTTGGCACCGCCTACTCCTCCTTTTCGGCGCCCCTCCCTTCCTAGGCCGGGGAGCCGCGAAAGGAGGAGTAGGCGGTGCCAAGAGCAGTGCGCCACGCCAGGCCTCTGACGCGCTGCTCTTGGCGCCGCCTTCTGCCCTTTTTTTCGGCAGCTCCCCGCCCTAGGGAGGGAGGGGGCGCCGAAAAGGAGGAACTAGCTCTCTTCCTCCTCCCTGCCCCGCCTCCCCCTCCCGGTTGCCATTTAAAAAAATCGATTTTTAAAAATTTAAAAATGGTGGCTGAGGGCATAGGTGGGGCCGTGTCCAACAGGCTACGGGCCGGATCCGGCCCCGGGCGCCAGTTGGACAGCCCTGCATTGGGCCATTCCATCTTGGTTCGTACCTTGTCTTCTTGAATTTAATTTAATTTAAGTTAAGTTTATTATTATATATTAATTTTATAATAATTTTATAATAATAATATTATAATAATAATATTATAATATAATGTTATATTATATTATAATTTCAATATATTATAATGTCTATATATATATATACTATAATAGAATAATTATGATATTAATACTAATAATATATGAATATTTGATATATTATATGTTAATATTAATTATGTGTAATATATAGTAAATATAGTAAATAAATACATAAATAATGTAGGTTAGAATGTAGTTCCGCCTTTAGGTGCGGCCCTCCATAAAACTTTTTGGCTCTGGTGTGGCCCCTTGGAAAAAAAATTGCCCACCCCTGCTGTAGAAGCAAAGCACCAGCGCCACCTAGTGTTCACCACCAGAACTTTAGTTTTCTAAGTACTTTAGAACCATTTAGAACCATGATTGCACAGGGGATGTATGTGTGTGTGTGTGTGTGTGTGTGTGTGTGTGTATATATATATATATATATATATATGCGCCTGCAAGGTATTCCTACCTTGGCTCACCACTGCACCCCGTCTTTCTTGCAGTGGCTGTAGACATGCACCTCTCCCGGGACACTGAGGAGAGCGGCCCTGTGGAGGTAAGGAGCTTAGGGAAGAGAAGGGATGGGAGGGGTCCTAAGGTCTTCAGAAGTGGGCCTCAAACCATGGCCCGTGGGACAGATGCGGCCCAGCAAAGCCAGCCATCCCTGCTGCTGCCATCCCCTTCACCACCATCCCCTTCACGCTGCCCTTGCTGCACCCGCCACCATGGTGGTGGGCCTGGAGAACAAACCCTATGAGGAGCGGCTTAAAGAACTGGGCACGTTTAGCCTGAAGAAGAGAAGGCTGAGAGGAGACATGATAGCCATGTATAAGTGTGTGAGAGGAAGTCATAGGGAGGAGGGAGCAAGCTTGTTTTCTGCTGCCCTGGAGACTAGGACGCAATAGAACAAATGGCTTCAAACTACAAGAAAAGGGATTCCACCTGAACATTAGGAAGAACTTCCTGACTGTGGGAGCTGTTCAGCAGTGGAACTCTCTGCCCCGGAGTGTGGTGGAGGCTCCTTCTTTGGAGGCTGGATGGCCATCTGTCGGGGGTGCTTTGAGTGCAATTTTTTGCTTCTTGGCAGAATGGGGTTGGACTGGATGGCCCATGAGGTCTCTTCCGACTCTATGATTCTAGGAAAGGAAGGAGGGTGGCAGGGAGGAAGGAAGGAAGGAAGGAAGGAAGGAAACAGAATGAGGGAGGAAGACAGGGAGGGAGGACAAGGGAAAGAAAGGATGGAGGCAAGGATGGAAGGGAAGAAGGAAAGAGAAACGGAAGGGAATGAAAGGATGAGAAGGAAGGGAGGGAGGAATTGAAGGAAGGAAGGAAGGAGAGAGAGAGAAAAGGGAAGGATGGGAGGAAGGGAAGCAGGGAGGAGGCAAACGGGGCAGGAAGAAAGAAAGAAAGAAATGGAATGTGGGAGGAAAACAGGAAGGGAAGGAGAAAGAGGGAGAGGAAAGAAGGAAAAGAGAATGAAGCAAATAAAGGAAGGAGGAAAGGAAGGAGAGAGAGAAGGAAGGAAGGGAAAGTGGACAAGAAGGGTGGAGGGAGAAAGGAGGAAAGGAAGGAACAATGCAAGGAGAGAGAAATGGAAGGAGGAAAAGGAGGAAAGACAAAACAAAGGAAATGAGTGACACTGAGGGAGAAAGGAAATAAGGAAAGGAAGGGGGAAGGGAATGTAGACAGGAAGGGAGGAGGGACAGAGAGAACGTAAGGATGGAAAGGATGGAAATATGGCAGGAAGAAAGAAAGAAATGGAATGTGGGAGGAAAACAGGAAGGGAGGGAGAAAGAGCGAGAGGAAGGAAGGAGGAAGACAGGAAGAGAGAATAGAGCAAAGAAAGAAAGGAGAGAAGGAAGGAAGGAAGGAGACAAGAAGAGAAGGAGAGGGAAAAGGGAAAGGAAGGAAGAAGGTAAAGATGGAAGAAAGGGGAGAGAGAAAGAGAGAGAGAGAAAACAAAGGGAACGAGTGACCAAGGGACAAAGAGGGGAGAAAGAAAGGAAGGCGAGAAAGGAGGAAGGGAGGAAGGGAATGAGGGAGGAAGACAGGAAGGGAGGAAGACAAAAGAAAGAATGGAAGGAAGGAGAAAAAAGTAAGGAAGGGAGGGAGGGAGGGAAGGAAGGAAGGAAAGAAGAAAGAAGGTGGGCTTTACACCTGCCTTGAGCGGCCTTTTCTCCTCCTCCTTCCCTAGATCACCTCCGTCTACCAGGACCATAAGATGCAGGACTCCATCTCTGAAGCACATTCAGGTACCTCCCTCTTCACCTGCCTTTGCACACCTGGGAACTGGGGTCCGAGGGGGGGCAGCAATGCCTTTGGAAGACCCCAGCATTAGGCCCTATAGAGCCCATCCCCATGAGTTGCAGGATGACCTTTTGCAGAAGAGGCCAGCCATGGCTCTGTTCGGTGGCAATTAGGCACGTGCATGGTTTCGGATTAGATCCGAACTCGTATCTGAGTCGTTAAATTCGAATTCGAGGCATGCAGGAAAGGCATGCACCTAGCCACAGACACACAGACATATTTTCAATTTTATTATGTGTATAGATTATTATTATTATTATTTTTTGTCAGTACCAGCACCAGCCACTAGGTGTCAGTCTTCTTTAACTAATGCATAGGCTTCTCCATTGGATATAGCTTTGGGGGGAATGACTTCCTGTTTCCTAGCCTTCTGGGAAAGGGGGCATCTAACCCTAACCCTTGGCCCTACCACCCCATAGGAAAAAAGGGGAGGATCTGCCCCCAAATACAATCTAGGATGAAATGGTCCCCATATGGAAGCCTTGACTTGGGTGGTGGGCAGTGTGTTGTTGGTGGAGGACATTGGCAGGGGTCTTGGTCACTATAACCTGCAATGTTGTTGGGAGGGAGGGCCATTGGTGTCTCCTGAGTAGTGGGAGCAATAGCTGTTTGCAGAGGCAAAAGCCTGTCTGTGTAAGTGGGCACCCTAGCCACATACACACATACATATTTTCAATTTTATTATGTTTATAGATTATTATTATTATTTTGTCAGTACCAGCACTAGCCACTAGGTGTCAGTCTTCTTTAACTAATGCATAGGCTTCTCCATTGGATATTGCTTGGGGGGAATGTCGTTGGAGGGAGGGACATTAGTGTCTCCTGGGTAGTGGGAACTATAGCTCTTTGTGGAGGCAGGAACTGGTCTGTGTACGTGGACATCCCAGCCACAAACACATACATATTTTGACTGATATTATGTGTACAGATTATTATCATTTTGTTATGTCCAGATTGGGGATTCGGGGTTGCAACCAGCCACGGGGAGGGAAGGATTCAGGGCCGAGATGCTTCTTCACCCCCCAAAAGCCCCACGTCTTCTGCCTCCCCCTGCAGATGTCGAGGATGGGAAGGTGCTTGCGGTCACCACCTCGGATACGGGGGCCGCCCCCCGCCAGCAGCGCTCCTCCGTCATCCAGAAGGTCTCCAGCGCCTTGTCCCGGGTCTTCTCCCGCACCTCCACCACCAACGCCGCCCCGTCCACCTCTGGCCAGGATAAGAGCACTTCTGATGCCGCCGCTGCCGTCGAGAAATAGCCACAGAGCCCCCTTCATCCCCGAAATGTCTTCCGCTTTGTATTAGCCGATAGAAATAAATATTTTTCTTCAGAAATTGCAGATCCGCCTCTCCGTGGTACACTCTCTCTCTCCTTCCCAATGGAGAAGAGCAGAGCAGGCGAAAAGCATCTCTGTCTGTCACCATTTGAGAATGTTTGGATCGAGTCTTCTCTAGGAATATTCTGTTGATGTCGTCCCAAAAGTTGTCAATTAATAATAGTCGTCTTAGGATCATAGACTTGGAAGAGACCTCGTGGGCCATCCAGTCCTCTCAGCGGCCTTCAATGCCGTCGATCACGGTATCCTTTTGGGACGCCCCAGGAACATGGGACTTGGGGGTCCTGCTTTGCAGTGGCTCCAGTCCTTCCTTGAGGGTCGTTCTCAGAAGGTGTTGCTGGGGGATACCTCCTCGTCCTCACAACCATTGACTTATGGGGTCCTGCAGGGTTCCTTACTGTCCCCCATGTTGTTTAACGTCTACATCGCTGATTCTCAAAGGGGGTCCCTTCCAACTGTATAATAATAATAATAATAATAATAATAGATGATATATCACACACTTGTGTGCCGCATTGTGCTTAGAAGTCTATTTTATTATGCTTTTTAAAAAAAAAACCAAACAAACTTTATTTATTTATTGTAATTATAATATTATCACTAATTTAAGCTATTCGACATGGAATAGCACAGGATTATATATTTTGACAAATGGAAGATTTGCGTGAATAATATTACTAATATTGTAATATTATATATAACTATTATTGTAATATAATATTGTATTTTAAAATAGATATTTTATATGCATATATTAATATTGTGATGTAATTCAATATATTAATACTAATTTAAAATATATAAAATAATATTGTAATATCTCTCTCGGCATTACTTCGCGAACGAAGATTCAGGAAGGACTCATCCCACACTTTTTACAAGCGCGTTGATGACTAAAAGGGCCAATCTGAGATAGGCAAGTTCGGTTGCAGAAAGCACAGCAGAAAGTCTCCTTGGGTGATGTTGTTTCCAAGTTGCGGTTCTTTCTGCGTTGTCGTTTCTCTTCGAGACTCATTCGGCGTGTCTTCTCGAAAGAGGCCGCAGCATTGTGGATCGTGCGTCTCCATGCCTCCCGATGTGAGGCCAGGGTGGACCATTGTTGGTGATCAATCTGGCCGAGCCTGAGATGTTGTTTCAGGGAGTCCTTATATCACTTTTTGGGGGCGCCTCTCTTGCGCTGACCCGTGGCGAGTTCACCATAGAGTAGTATCTTTGGGAGGCGGTGGTCCTCCATCCTATGGACGTGCCCTGCCCAGTGCAGCTGTGTTCTCAATAGCACGGCCTCAACGCTGGTGATCCCTGCTTGCTCAAGGACAGCAACATTAGTCACGTAGTCGGTCCAGTGTATATTTAGGATTGTGCGAAGACAGCGCTGATGAAAGGGTTCGAGGAGTCGTAGGTGTTGGCGATAGGTGACCCATGTTTCAGACCCATAGAGGAGAATAGACAGTACGATAGCTCTGTACACACTGATTTTGGTACTTTGCCTCAGGTGCTTGTTGCTCCAGACTCTTTTGTGAAGCCTTCCGAATGCACTCTTTGCCTTTGCTAATCCGTGATCTCTCTTTTGTAATAATACTAATATAATAATATATAATATTGCAATATAATAATTAATATAATTAATTAATTAATATATTAAATCAAATATATTAAACTAATAATAATAAATAATGATAATATGGTTTTAATGTTTGTATATTTCAAGTGGCGTTGCAATACTTTCAATTCAGTTTCTGTCTGGAGAGAAAAAGCGGGATATAAATCAACAGAATCATATGAATAATAATAAGGCGCCTGTCTCTTTAAGGCGAGCACGCGCGTCATTCGCCTCTTTAGACAAAAGCCGGCAAAGGGTGCCTTTTTTTTCCCCCTTCCTCCCGCCTCCTCTTGAGTTCCCCGGATGAAGTGCCGGCACCCTATTGGCCGTCACAGTAGCGACGTCTGACAAAATGGCGGCTTCCATCACGCGACCTGCCTTTTTCCCTCAGTCAGTTTCCCGCGCGAGTGCGGCGCTCCGCCCTTTTTAAGAGTGGCGCCTGGGGCAGCCAATAGGACGCAAGCGCCGCTCTGAAACGACCAATGAAGGAACGGGAGGGAGAAAAAGGGCGGGGCTGGGAGGCCAACTACTTTCGTCTCGCTCCCGCCTCAGCCTTCGTTTGTTGTTGTTTCGCGCGCCATTTTCTCGGCGGCGGAGCGGGGCCTGGGCAGGCTATGGCGCCGCTGCTAGGCCGCAAGCCTTTCCCGCTGGCCAAGCCGCTTTCGCCAGCGCCGGGGGAGCCGCCCGAGGAGCGCTTCGTCGTGGCCCACACCCGGGAGGCCTTCCGCTCCAGAGAGTATCCTTCGCCTCAAGGGAAGCGGGGCGCTCCTTCACTCGAGGAAGGGCTTCGGCCTCGCGCTAGGCCTCACCCTCCCCTTTGCGCTCCCTTTGCCCTCCCTTCCCTGGCCTTGGCCACGAAGACAACCAGGACCCTTCATCTGGGGGAGAGAAGGAGGCTGGGTGGCACAGCAGCCAGAAGAGGGGGTTCCTCATCAGGGGTGGAGTGTCCCTCGTGTGGAATAAGCATCTTTGTGTCGAAATAGAGTGGGAATGGCATATGAGAGCATGCCACATAATGTAATGGGAATGATATGAGGTTGGGCATCTCTTATGTGGATGGTAAGAATCGGGTGGAGTGTCCCTCATTTGGAATAAGCATCTTTACGTGGAAACAGAGTGGCAAGGTAACTGGGAATGGGATATGAGAGCATGCCACATAATATAGTGGGAATGATAAGAGGTTGGGCATCTCTTATGTGGATGGTAAGAATCGGGTGGAGTGTCCCTCATTTGGAATAAGCATCTTTATGTGGAAACAGAGTGGCAAGGGAACTGGGAATGGGATATGAGAGCATGCCACATAATGTAATGGGAATGATAAGAGGTTGGGCATCTCTTATGTGGATGGTAAGAATCGGGTGGAGTGTCCCTCGTTTGGAATAAGCATCTTTATGTGGAAACAGAGTGGCAAGGTAACTGGGAATGGGATATGAGAGCATGCAACATAATATAATGGGAATGATAAGAGGTTGGGCATCTCTTATGTGGATGGTAAGAATCGGGTGGAGTGTCCCTCGTTTGGAATAAGCATCTTTATGTGGAAACAGAGTGGCAAGGGAACTGGGAATGTGAGACCATGCAACATAATGTAATGGGAATGATAAGAGGTTGGGCATCTCTTATGTGGATGGTAAGAATCGGGTGGAGTGTCCCTTGTTTGGAATAAGCATTTTTATGTGTAAACAGTGGCAAGGGAACTGGGAATGGGATATGAGAGCATGCAACATAATATAATGGGAATGATAAGAGGTTGGGCATCTCTTATGTGGATGGTAAGAATCGGGTGGAGTGTCCCTCGTTTGGAATAAGCATCTTTATGTGGAAACAGAGTGGCAAGGTAACTGGGAATGGGATATGAGAGCAACATAATATAATGGGAATGATAAGAGGTTGGGCATCTCTTATGTGGATGGTAAGAATCGGGTGGAGTGTCCCTCGTTTGGAATAAGCATCTTTATGTGGAAACAGAGTGGCAAGGGAACTGGGAATGGGATATGAGAGCATGCAACATAATATAATGGGAATGATAAGAGGTTGGGCATCTCTTAGGTGGACGGTAATATTCGGGTGGAGTGTCCCTCATTTGGAATAAGGATCTTTGTGTGGAAATAGAGTGGCAAGGGAACTGGGAATGGGATATGAGAGCATGCAACATAATGTAATGGGAATGATAAGAGGTTGGGCATCTCTTATGTGGATGGTAATAAGCAGGTGGAGTGTCCCTCGTTTGGAATGGCAAGAAGTACCACTTTATGTGGAAATAGAGTGACAGTGTAACTGGGAGAGCATGCCACATAATATAATGATAAGAGGTTGGATATCTGATGGGGAATAATAATACATGTCTTATGTGGATTTTAATAATCCGGTGAAGTATGTCTTTATGGCCAGAATAATAGACTCCTATATTATAATCATAGAGGTGGAGTGTCCCTCGTTTGGAATAAGTATCTTTATGTGGAAATAGAGTGGCAAGGTAACTGGGAATGGGATGTAAGAGCATGCAACATAATATAATAGGAATGATAAGAGGTTGGGCATCTCTTATGTGGATGGTAAGAATGAGGTGGAGTGTCCCTCATTTGGAGTAAGTATTTTTTCGTGGAAATAGAGTGACAGTGTAACTGTGAGAGCATACCACATAATATAATGAGAATGATAAGAGGTTGGATATCTCTGATGTGGAATAATAGTACATGTAGGGTATGTCTTATGTGGATGGTAATAATCAGGTGGAGTGTCCCTTGTTTGGAATGGGAAGAAGCGCCACTTTATGTGGAAATAGATTAACAGTAACTGGGAGAGCATGCCACATAATATAATGATAAGAGGTTGGATATCTCTGATGTGGAATAATAATACATGTAGGGCATCTGTTATGTGGATAGTCATCATCAGGTGGAGTGTCCCTTGTTTGGAATGGTCTCCTAATTATTATCATAGAGGTGGAGTGTCCCTCGTTTGTAATAAGTATCTTTAAGTGGAAATAAAGTGGCAAAGTAACTGGGAATGGGATATGAGAACATGCAACATAATATAATGGGAATGATAAGAGGTTGGACATCTCTTATGTGGATGGTAATAATCAGGTGGAGTGTCCCTTGTTTGGAATATACCACTTTATGTGAATGGTGACAGTGTAACTGGGAGAGCATGCCACATAATATAATGAGAATGATAAGAGGTTGGATATCTCTGATGTGGAATAATAATACATGTAGGGCATCTGTTATGTGGATAGTAATAATCAGGTGGAGTGTCCCTTTTTTGGAATGGCAAGAAGTAGCACTTTATGTGGAAATAGATTGACAGTGTAACTGGGAGAGCATGCCACATAATATAATGAGAATGGTAAGAGGTTGGATATCTCTGATGTGCAATAATAATACATGTAGGGCATCTCTTATGTGGATGGTAATAATCAGGTGGAGTGTCCCTCGTTTGGAATAGCAATAAGTAGCACTTTATGTGGAAATAGAGTGACAGTGTAACTGGGAGAGCATGCCACATAATATAATGAGAATGATAAGAAGTTGGATATCTCTGATGTGGAATAATAATACATGTAGGGTATGTTTTATGTGGATTTTAATAATCTGGTGAAGTATGTCTTTATGGCCATAACTTACGTGTGGGTTCCCTCAGTGGCCATTCTCTACCCTTTGTTATTTAACATCTACATGTGACCGCTTGCTCAGCTTGTGCGAAGCTTTGGGCTTGAGTTTTATCAGTATGCAGACGACACTCAGCTCATTCTAAGGATGGAAGCCAGTCCAGACTCCATACCCGATAATTTCCATCTATGCCTTGAGGCCCTGACTGGATGGCTGCGGGCCAGCAGGTTGAGGGTGAATCCAGCGAAGACGGAGATCCTTTGGTTGGGCCGCCCGGGCAGTGGTGATGTCCAGTTGCCTACCCTGGATGGCGAGACTCTATGCCCGTCATCATCGGTAAAGAGCTTAGGAGTCCACTTGGACTCTCTGCTGACAATGGAGACTCAGATCTCCACTATGAGCAGAACTGCATTTTTCCATCTGTCAGGCTAGGCGAGTGGCTCCCTACTTGTCTAGGCCACGGTCATCTCAAGATTAGACTAATGTAACGCCCTCTACATCGGCCTACCTCTGGCGATGACTCGGAAACTCACGCTAGTGCAGAATTCTGCGGCCCGTCTTCTTGCCGGGGAGCTGGCGAGATGTCATATAACTCCAATCCCCCAGCAACTGCACTGGCTACTGATTGAACACCGAATCACCTTCAAAGTGATGGTACGAGGGTGGGTCAATAAGTCTGTGACTTTTTGAATTTCCCGCCTCTTAACTGAAAGGGCAACACTGCTCCTGTTAACAGGCATCTGTCAGTTGACTCCTGTCAAAATTTGAACAAGTTGTGTCATTTAGTTTGTGTTTGACAGCCATTGATAGCAGACTACCGCGTGATTTGAGGAGAAAATTGAAAAAAGTGAATTTTGTGTGCTCATTAAGCATTATTTTTTTGTGTGGAAAAAAACCCATCACTCAACCCAAGGCTAAGCTTGATAAATACTATGGGGACTCTGCACCATCAATTTCAATGGTAAAAAAGTGGTTTACTGAATTTCGTTGTGGTCGTACAAGCACGGAAGGTGCCGAATGTTCTGGACTCCCAGTTGAGGTCTCTACACCCGAAACAATTGAAAAAAAATCACGATATGGTGTTAGCCGATCGGAGATTGAAAGTGCGAGAGATTGAGGAAGCCATAGGCATCTCACATGGCTCAGTGGTTTCAATTTTAAATGATCACTTGGGTATGAGAAAGCTTTCCGCAAGGTGAGTACCACGTTTGCTCACAATCGACCACAAACGCAATCGTGTGACAATTTCGCAGGAGTGTTTGGCGTTGTTCAACCGCAATATGGACAAGTTTTTGCGCCCCTTTGTAACCGTGGACGAAACGTGGATCTGCCACAACACGCCAGAGACAAAACAGCAGTCAAAACAGTGGGTTTCTCAACAACTGCATTTGCACCAGGACAATGTAAGGGTGTACACATGTGCAGTTGCCATGGCAACAATCCATGAATTGGGATACGAATTGCTCCATCCGCCCTATTCTCCGGATTTAGACCCGCGTGACTATTTCTTGTTTCCAAACCTGAAGAAATGGCTCGGCAGAAAGAGATTTGACTCCAACAATGAAATCATCTCACTAACAAATACCTATTTTGAGGACTTCGACAAATCTTATTTTTTGGAAGGGATAAAAAAATTGGAGAAACGTTGGACAAAGTGTCTAGAGGTCAAAGGAGAATACGTTGAAAAATAAAATGATTTTTTAATCAAAAAACCTGTGTTTTATTCAATAAGTCACGGACTTATTGACCCACTCTCGTACTTACTGTACCTTCAAGGCCTTACATGGTCTGGAGCCTGTGTATCTGAGGGATCGCCTCATCCCCTACCAGCCCCAGAGGTCACTTCGCTCTGAAGATCAAAATCTTTTGGAAATCCCCAATTTTAAGGTCATCCATCTGACAACTATAAGGCGCAGAGCCTTTTCGATCGTGGCTCCTTCACTATGGAATGCATTGCCTGCCAAAGTCCGAGCCCTGCGGGACTTGCCTGCCTTCCGAAGGGCATGTAAAACAAGGCTTTTGAGCTATGAATTGGTCTTAACTTGGTTTTAATTGTTATATGCTACTGTATTGATCTCTTGTAAACTGCGCCGAGCCTTCGGGGAGTGGCGGTATATACGCCCAAATAATAAATTTATTTATTTATTTATTTACATCATTTCTATTCTGCCCTTCTCACCCCGCAGGGGACTCAGGGCGGATCACAATGCACATATACAGGCAAGCATTCAATGTCATTGACATACAACATATATATACAGACAACGAGCTACACAATTGGTCGATAGCTCACCCCGACCCAGGCAGGTCTCGAACTCATGACCTTCTGGTCATTAGAGATCTTATGCAGCTGACTCCCAGGTAGCTGCGCCACATTCCCGGTGTAAATATAAATAAATAAATAATAGAATCCTATATTATAATCATAGAGGTGGAGTGTCCCTTGTTTGGAATAGCAATAATTACCTCTTTATGTGGAAATAGAGTGATAGTGTAATATAAGAGCATACAACATAGTATGAGAATAAGAGGTTGGGTATCTCATGTGGAATAATAATAATGTAAATCATCTCTTATGTATAAGAATAAAGTTGGGTATCTATGGAAATAGGGTGGCAGTTTAACTGTAAATAGAACAATAGTAGCAAGAATCAGGTGGAGTGTCCCTTGTTTGGAATGGTAATAAGTATCTCGTATGTGGAATAATAATAAAGTTGGGTATCTCTAGAAATGGGATCGCAGCCTAACTATAGAATATTAGTAGCAAGAATCATAAAGGTGGAGTGTTTCATGTTTGGAATGATAACAGTCTGGTGGAGTATTTCTTCATGGCCAGAATAATAGAATATATATATAATAATAGTAATAATAGAATCATAGAGGTGGAGTGTCCCTTGTTTAGAATGATAATCAGGTGGAGGATCTCTTCATGGGCAGAATAATAGAATTTGTGTGTGTGTGTATGTGTATGAATGAATGAATGAATGAATCACATAGGTTAAGTGTCCCATGTTTGGAGTGATAATAAGTATTTATGTGGGATAATAATAAAGTTGGGAATCTTTGGAAATAGGGTGGCAGCCTATCTACTGTATATAGGATCATAGCAGCAAGCATAATATAATCGAATCATAGAGGTTGTATGTCCTTTGTTTGGAATTATACTAAGTATCTCTTCATGTGGGATAATAATAAAGTTGGGTATCTGGAAATGGAGTGGCAGCCTAACTATATAGAATATTAGTAGCAAGAATAATATAATAAAATCTTAGAGGTTGAATGTCTTTTGTTAGGAATAGTAATAAGTATACTCAGTATAGTGTATTGTATGTTGTTATATTCCAGTTACACTGTCACTCTTATTTCCACATAGAGTGGCAGTGTAACTGGGAATGGAATATAAGAACATAAAATGTAACGTAATGAGAATAATAGAGGTTGAGTATCTCTTATGTGGAATAGTAATAATGTAGAGTATCTCTTATGTGGAATAATAATGGAGGATATCTCTTACGTGGAATGATAATAATGGAGGGTATCTATGTACAGTATATACATCTTTTTCATGTATGTTGATGGTGCTGAAGTTAGTGTGTGTCTTACAATCGATGGCATCTTAAAATAGAAGTCTGGTAGTAACAACAATAATGATAATGTGGGCTGTTTGGAAATCCTAACAGGTTTGTGTCGCAACCTAGAGTGCTTGAAATGGTTTACTTGGGTGGCCGAGACAGTGACACTTTCGCTTCCTGATGTTTCAGATTTTAAATATATTATGTATAATTTGGTCTTCTGGAAAATGGTATTATGGTATACATGGATCCAAAATCTAAGCATAGCGGAGAAGTTAAAAATGAGACGATAATGGTGATGGCAGGCCTTTTTGTTTTGCATCTGTTGCGTGTGGCTTCTTTGCTTTGCCGGTTTTGGGTTTTAAACAACATTTTGATCCCAGGTCATTGAGTCAATGTTTGATAGCGGCCTTCTGTTTGAAGGGATGAAGAGCGAAGCAGACGTCTGGCGGATGCTGGAATGCCTTAGGCAACCTTTTGGGGAGAGGCTTTCTCCTGCGTTGCTGTTTCTCCTTGTTTGCTTTGCTGCTTGTATATTTCTGTCATCACATTTTGTTTTGGCTGTGATTTGGATGCTTTTTAAAGGCAAGTTAGACTGAAAGCTGAAGACAAGACACCAAATATCTTATTTCCTCAAATCTAATGCTCACCTTTTGGGGCAAAATGACATAGCCAAAATTAGGGTCATCCTTAGATCAGGTATGGGCAAACCTGGATGCGGCCCTGTGGGATCTTTTCTCAGGCCCTCCTCTCTCCAACCATCCTATCCTTCCTTCTCACTTTCCTTCCTCTTTACCTCCCTCTTTCTCCTTCCACCCATTCATCCTTCCTTCCTTTCTTCCTTCTCTCCCTCTATCTCAGTGGGTCCCAAGGTGGGCGGTACCACCCCCTGGTGGGCAGGGGGGCAATCTAGGGGGGCGCTGGAAAGCCCAGGAGAATTTGGGGGGCGCTGAACCCCTGTAAGGGGATGGCGGGGGCGTTAGCGTGAGCCAGGTGACAGGCTACCATCCATCTCTCTCTCTCTCTCTCTCTCTCTCTCTCTCTCTCTCTCTCTCTCTCTCTCTCTTCTTCCCTCCTCTTGCTCCCTCTTCCTCTCACCAAGCAAGGGATAATAATAATACCTTTGGGGTTCCCTTCCAACTGGTTGAGTTTTATAATAATAATAATAATGTCCTTCAACATATTTAGTGGAACATGGATTCAGTGCAGTAACCAATTTATTAACAAAAAAAGAAACCCATTGCAAAATAGTCAATTGCGATGATTTGAGATTTCTGCTGACGAAAATAGAGCCAAGGATTACGAGATTGGTAGCAGCATATCAGGTTCATCCTTCTCATTTTGATGATTTCAAATGTTTTAACTTTTTTTGTATTATTTTTCTATTCAAAGTTCAGTACATAGTTTCATAATTTCAAACTTCAGTGTTTTTAATTTACAACTTTATTATATTTTACGAAAAAGGTAGAAATATTAATACATATATCTTTCTGTTTAATTGCTATTTAAATTTTTTAAAAAATAATTTCTAGGGGGGCGGTGAGTAAATTTTTTTCTGGAAAGGGGGCGGTAGGCCAAAGAGGTTTGGGAACCCTGCTCTATCTCCTTCCTTCCTTTCCTTTTGTCTTTCCTTCATTCTTTCTTTCCTCTCACCCTCCCTCCCTCCCTTCCCGCTTTCCCCTTCCACTCTTTCATCTTTCCTTCTCTTTCCTTCGTCCTTCCTTGCCTTCCTTCCATCCTTCCCTTTCATCCTTCTTTCCCTCCCTTCCTTTTATTTTTCCTTCCATCCTTCCACCCTTTCGTCCTTCCTTCCCTCTTCCTTTCCTCCCTCTCTCTATTCTTCCTTCCCTTTAGTCTTTCCTTCCTTCTTTCTTTTATCCTTCCCTTCCTTCCATCCTTCTCCTCCTCCCTTCCTTTTATTTTTCCTTCCATCCTTCCACCCTTTCATCCTTCCCTCTTCCTTCCCTCCCTCTCTCGTCTTCCTTCCCTTTTGTATTTCCTTCCTTCTTTCCTTTATCCTTCCTTCTCTTCCTCCTTTTCTTCCTTCTTTCTCTTTTTCCTTCCTTCTTCCCTTCCACCCTTTCTTTCTTCCCTTTTGTCTTTCCTTCCCTCTCTCCCTCTTTCTCCTTCCATCCTTCCCCCTCCTCCCTTTCATCCTTCTTCCTTCTGTCACCGGGAAGCCAGTCCTTTCCTTCCTTCCTTCTGTCAGTGGGAAGCCAGTGCTAGCATGTGGCCCTCGAGTTAGAAAGTTTGCCCATGCCTGCCTTAGATTCACGTCATTCGGTCATTTGAGTGCTGAGCCAAAGCCAAAGGGGAAGCTGTTTCAGGAGCTCCTCTTTGAGGGACATCACCTCTACTTATGCTGTTTGTTTTGGGACTCCAAGCCAATCCCGGGCGGTTGACTCTAGCATTTGTGCCTGAGAAAGCTTGGTGCCCACCCTGCGCTCTCCCTCCTTTGTCTTTCACCCAAGAGAGCCCCTGACTGGACTGTTGTTTCCCTCTCCCTTTGCTCAGTGCAGTGATTTTGCACCTCAGGCGGGACTTCCTTGAATCATCTCTACAGCGGAGAGGTTTATGAGGTGGAAAGTTACTCCTTCAAGAGCCGAATGAGTCAGCTTGAGAGTGTTTCTAATCTGTTTAGCGTCACACTGCCAGAAGCGGTTCTGTGAAAGACCTTGGATGAGGCAGATGCTTCTCTTGTCACGTTGAAGGGGGGACAAGTCTTGTTTTCTGCTGCTCCCGAGACTTGGAGACAGTGAGGCAGGAAACCCCAAAATGGCAGGGAAAGAGATTCCATCTCAACATTAGGAAGAACCTGGTGGTAAGGGCTGCTCAAGAGTGGGATATGTTGCTTCCTGGGAATGTCTTCTTTGGAGGTTTTGAAGCAGAGGCTGGAAGGCCATGTGTCAGGAGGGCTTGGGTTGTTTCTTCATGAACATCCGAATAGGGTTGGACTGGATGGCCCTTGCGATCTCTTTTATCTGTAGGAATCTATGAAAATCAAATATCTCTCTCTTTCTCTCTCTTACTTTTTCTGGAGGCTTTTCAGCAGAGGCTGGATGGTCATCTGTTGGGGAGGCTTTGAAATTGTTCCTTTTTCTGCCTTATTTATTTACGTACGTCACTTATATTCCGCCCTTCTCACCCCGCAGGGGACTCAGGGCGGATCACAGTACACATATACATGCAAACATTCAATGCCATTAACTTACAACATATATAGACAGACATAGAGGCAATTTAACATTCCAGAAATCAGTTAAATTTAGCCTCCCCACAAAGTGGTACCTAAATTTCCTACTTGACAGATGCAACTGTCTTTCGGGTTGCAAAGCTCGATAACAAGCTTCACAAATTGATCGAGAGCTCACCCCGACCCGGGCAGGCCTCGAACTCATGACCTTCTGGTCAGTAGAGATCCTATGCAGCTGACACCCAGCCAGCTGCGCCACATTCCCTAAGTCAGTGATTTTCAACCTTTTTCGAGCCACGGCACATTTTTTACATTTACAAAATCCTGGGGCACACCACCAACCAAAATGACACAAAATGACACAGTAAGACATATAGTTAATATGTTTTAAAATGTATTTATACACTCACTTAGTGTGAAACCTGGGTCTGTTTCGATGAACACAAAATAGATATCCTGGCAGGAATGGTAGAAAAACACACAGGAAGCTCTTGCTCGACAGCTGTCAGTCTCTCTCTGTTTTTAGTTTTCTTTTTTTCTTTTGTCCACCACTCATATTAAGGCCTTCATCTGTGTCATAATTTTGTCCAGGGCCCTGTTCAGCATTTGCATTTTCCCTTCTCAAAAACTCCATCACTGTCACTCGCTTGTCTTGCTGTGATCCCAAATTGACGCGCAGCTGCAGCACTAACTCTAACTTTGTTTACTTAGCCGCGTCTGAGCAAATCCAAGATGGTGTGACCATAGCACTCTCGCATCACTTCTTAGGTGATGCAAGAGTGCTATGGTTCCATTTCTTAAAGGGACAGATGTGCCTTATAGTTTATATATGAATGAAATCCGAAAATAATTTCCCATGGCACACCTGATGATCTCTCACGGCACACTAGTGTTCTGCGGCACATTGGTTGAAAATCACTGCCCTAAGTAAAGAGGGTTGGACTAGATGGTCTTTGTGGTCCTTTCCAACTCTAGGGGCCCTTCCACACAGCCATATAATCCGGAATATCTGCTTTGAACTGGGTTATTTGAGTCCACACTGCCATATAACCCAGTTCAAAGCAGATAATGTGAGCTTTTATATAGCTGTGTGAAAGGGGCCTAGGAATCCATTATTCTATCTACATCTATCTCCTCTGGAGGTTTTGAAGCAGAGACTGGATGGCCATCTGCCAGGAGAGTTTGGATTGTTTCTTCCTGAACGTCCGAATAGGGTTAGATTGGATGGTCTGCTAGGAGTCTGATTCTATGCTGTGAAGCTGTAGAAAGAGCAGCTCTCTGAAACCAAAATAGCCTCCATTCTCTTTGTGTTGGGACACTGTTGGCTTCCTTCGCTTTGCTTTCTTTGTACTGGAATGCTGTCGAACCTCTACGCTTCCATAATGTTGAACCCTTTATGCTTTTTATCCCTATGGAAATGTTTATGGGGATGGCTAGCAGAACAAAGCCAAGTCGGCCTGATGGAGAAGTGTGTGTGTGTTTCTTTTTTTAAGGATTGCATGGCTAGCGATGGGTTTGGGGAGGAAAACATAGGCCTGGTGTGTGTTAGGCAGGCATAGGCCTGGGCCTACTTAAAGTGGCCGTCTCTTCTGATTTGGATTCTCTGCCTCTGAGCCTTCCACCAGGGAAAACTCCAGTGGAGGAGTCTCAGCAAGGGCTGTCGCTACAAAGCGAGGCTTGTGGAGCCACCAGGCACAGGAAGGAAGATATGTGAATGGTATAAGAATCGCAGCGTTGGAAGAGACCCCAAAGGCCATCCAGTCTAACCCCCTGCCATGCAGGAAGATACAATACTTGTTTCATTATTATCCGTTGTTATTAGAGTCATAGAGTTGGAAGGGACCCAAATGGTCGGCCAATCCAAACCCCTGCTACGCAGGAAGATAGAATTACTATTTTATTATCTATTATTATTTGATACACAACAAGATTAGTACACAGCAAACAAGATCACTATGCTGGCTTTTGTGACACTTTTCGGACACTTCCCACGTGTCTAGGACTGCGTAATGTATCGGCGAATAATGCGTGCAGATCTGAGTAGGGTGGGCTTTTGCAACTGACAGATGGTAATTTTTAAGTGCAGGCCAAGGTCTTTATTATTATTATCCATTATTATTACTAATAATATTGCAGTATAATGTTATAGTACAATGTAATATATAATATTAATATTGTGCTATGGCAATAATATAATATATTGCATTTACAGTTTACTTTTAAGCCGCTCTGAGCCCCCTTTGGGGTGAGCAGGGCAGCATGTAAATGTCGTAAATAAATAAATAAATAATAGGTCTCAGCCACTGATTGAGGTGCTTGGTTTTTGCCTGCCACTTTTGGACTCCCGTTTGCTGAGGTGTTCCTGGAAGTATCTCTGTAGATCTTGATTTAAGGTGCTGGCATGCTGGCTGATGACTGAACAGAGGATGGGTCGAAGATGCCAGTGCCTTGGTCCTGTCATTGCTGGTTGCTACTTCCCAGTGGATTTCAGGTGGTGCGATGCCAGCTAAACAGTGTAATTTCTCCAGTGGTGTGGGACGTTGACATCCTGGGATACTGTGACATGTCTTATTCTCACTATTATATTATTATCTATTATTATTATTGAGTTGGAATGGATCCTGAGATAGAATTGTTGTTGTTGTTGAGTCAGAGGGGGCTCCAAGAGCTGGCCAGTCTAAACCCATGCTATGCAGGGAAAGCACAATCAAAGCACCCTGACAGATGGCCATTCAGCCTCTGTTTAAAACCCTCAAAGGAAGGAGCTTCCACCAGATTCAAAGGCAGAGAGTTCCGCTGTTGAACAGTTCTTCTGGTCAGGAAGTTCTTCCTAAGTCTCCAGTGGATCCTCCTTTCCTGTGATTTGAACCCATGGCTCCATTGAGTCCCGAGTTTCCAGGGCAGCAGAAACCAAATCTGCTTCCTCTTCCTTAGGATATCCAAATATTTAAACATGGCTCCTCTCGTGTCTCCTCTTAACCTGTTCTCCTGGTGGTTCTTTGGGTCTCTGATACGGAGACATTCACTCTGGTTGCCGATTGACGCTTCCCCTGTTGTAAAGGCGGCGGAGATCCCAAAGCGGGATCGTCAACAAAGAGCACAGCCTGGTTTCAGATCTTGGTTTGGATATTGCGCACTACCCTCCTTTTTCCTGATTTGCTTATCTGCTTGCGTGCTCGCGCGTGTGTGTGGAGGGATGCCTGGTGTATTTCATGTTCTGGCCAAAAGTCTTTGTTTTGTGCAAAAAGTGGCCTTTCAAACCCAGCCTTGGCTGTTTTCCTGAGTGCTTTATCCTCCAGAGAGTACAAGGCCCAGCTTGAGAAGTACAACCAGCGGATATGGACCTGCAAAAGCACCGGCAGCAGCCAGCTGACCCACAAAGAAGCCTGGGCGGAGGAGCAGGAAGTAGCCGAGCTGTAAGTCGCAGAATCAGGGCCATCTGTTGAGAGAGGCCCTAAGAGCCCCTGTCTGTATGGCAAATTGGGCAGGAAGTGGGCTTTATTTCCAAAGGAAGCCTGTTCCATTCCCTGAGCTGACTTTCAAGGGTCCAATTCTTGGTGAACAGAATCGAAAACTCACAACAAAAAGGTGTAACAATAAATAAACCAAAAATTAATAGTATGCTAATTGGCAAGAAGTCTCGGCCAATTGTTTTATGTACTATCTTTGTAATGTTTTCAATTGTCCTAATATTTGTGGCCTCTTCCAACTTATATGATTCTATATTGTTTTATATTGCATGTAATGTTTTATCCTAGAATAATAGACTTGGAAGAGACCACGTGTGCCATCTAGTCCAACCTGCTTTTGTCCGCCATGCAGGAAAAGCACAATCAAAGCACCCCTGACAGATGGCTATCCAGCCTCTGTTTCAAAGCTTGCAAGGAAAGACTTTTATATTATTGTCCTTCTATATTGTTTTATATTGCTAAATATAAAATTATTGTTATAACTATTGCAGCCCCTGGCGGTGCAGCGGGTTAAACCGCTGAGCTGCTGAACTTGCTGACCGAAAGGTCGCAGGTTCGAATCCAGGGAGCGGCGTGAGCACCCACTGTTAGCCCCAGCTTCTGCCAACCTAGCAGTTTGAAAACATGCAGATGTGAGTAGATCAATAGGTACTGCTCTGGCGGCAAGGTAACGGAGCTCCATGCAGTCATGCCGGCCACATGACTTTGGAGGTGTCTACTGACAACGCTGCCTCTTTGGCTTAGAAATGAAAATGAGCACCAACCCCCAGAGTCTCACACGACTGGACTTAATGTCAGGGGAAAACCTTTAGCTTCTATATTGTTTTATATTGTTAAATATAACAACGTTTTATTATTATTACTGTTATTATTGTCTTGAGTGCAGTAGTAGTGATGTGTTGTCAAAGGATTTGATGGCTGGAATCACTGGGTTGCTGCGAGTTTTCTGGGCTTGTCTGGCCATGTTCCAGAAGCATTCTCTCCTGACATTTTGCCCACATCTATGGCAGGCATGCTCAAAGGTTGTGAGGTATATTGGAAACTAGACAAGGGAGGCTTATATATCTGTTGAAGGTCCAGGGTGGGAGAAAAAAACTCTTCTCTCTTGGAGGCAAGTGTGAATGTTGCAATTAATCACCTTGATAAGCATAGCAGAGCCATGTAGCTTCAAGGCCTGGCTGATTCTTGCCTGGGGGAATCCTTTGTTGGGAGGTGTTAGCTGGCCCTGATTGTTTCTTGTCTGGAATTCCCCTATTTTCTGAGTGTTGTTCTTTATTTACTGTTCTGATTTTTATTGTTTTTTAAAATACTGGTAGCCAGATTTTGTTGATTTTCATGGTTTCCTCCTTTCTGTTGAATTGTCCACATGCTTGTGGATTTCAGTGGCTTCTCTGTGTAGTTTGGCATAGTGGTTGTTAGAATGGTCCAGCATTTCTGTGTTCTCAGATAATATGCTGCGTCCAGGTTGGTTCATCAGGTGTTCTGCTATGGCTGACTTCTCTGGTTGGATTAGACTGCAGTGCCTTTCATGTTCCTTGAATCGTGTTTGGGCAGTGCTTCATTTGAAAACAGGGGAATTCCAGACATGAAACAACCAGGGCCAGCTAACACCTCCCAACAAAAGATTCCTCCAGGCAGGAATCAGCCAGGCCTTGAAGCTGAAGAGCTTTGCAATGCTAATCAAGCTGGCCAATTGCAACATTCACACTTTCCTCCAACAGACAAGAGTTCTTTCTCCCACCCTGGACCTTCAACAGATATATATATAAACCTGCCTTGTCTAGTTTCCAATATACCTCACAACCTTTTTTTAATGTCAGGAGCAACTTGAGAAACTGCAAGTTGCTTCTGGTGTGAGAGAACTGTCCGTCTGCAAGTATGTTGCCAAGGGGACGGCCGGATGTTTTGATGTTTTACCATCCTTGTGGGAGGCTTCTCTCATGTCCCTGCATTGGGAGCTGGAGTTGACAGAAGGAGCTCACCCGTGCTTTTCCTAGATTCGAACCTCCAAACTATCGGTCATTAGTCCTGCTGGCACAAAGGTTTAACCCATTGCGCCACTGGGGGCTCCTCTGAGGATGCCTGTCATAGATGTGGGCAAAATGACAGGAGGGAATGCTTCTGGAACATGGCTGGATGGCCCAGAAAACTCACAGCAACCCAATAGTAGTAATATTTTGAAGGTCTCATTAGAGAGGTCCCATTAGAAAGCTAGCAACTCATTAGAGAACTAGCAACTTCATTAAATCTCTCTTTTCTTCTGAGTAGTTTTTCTTTTTTGCCAGTTAACAGACAGAAATGTATTTTGAGAGAGAAAGGCAATGGCTGTGGCTTTCTCTGTTGGACGCCTGGCCTGTAAGTTGGCCTCCCCCCCCATCATGGAATCTCCACTTATTTACATGGGATCTGCTTGCTCTTCTCCAGCTTGAAGGAAGAATTCCCCATCTGGTACGAGAAGCTGGTCCTGGAGATGGTCCACCACAACACCATCTCCTTGGAGAAACTGGTTGACTCTTCCTGGCTGGAGATCATGACCAAGTTGGCAGTGGGAGAAGAGTGTGACTTTGAGGTAAGTAAGGCCTTTCGTGGTCCGTCCCACTCAAAACTGCACCAGGATGTAGAGTGGGTCATGGGTACTCTGTGTGCCAAGTTTGGGCTTGGTCTGTGATTTGTAGGGGCTGCAATGTTCTGTGGGAAATGAATCGGGTGAAGGTACTGCCAATCCCATCATTTGTGTGCCAAGTTTGGTCCTGACCCGTCATTGGTGTGGGCCACAGTGCTGTAAGGAAGTGAGTTTAAGTACTGCAAATCCCATCATCCATGGTCCATCCTCCCTCAAATTGCACCAGGCTGTAGAGTGGGTCTTGGGGGTTCTGTGTGCCAAGTTTGTTCTTGTTCTGTCATTGTTGGGGGCCGCAAAGTGTTTTGGCATTAAACTCCCACCATGTCTGACTGCCTCAGGGCTTTTCCTTAGCCCCCTCTGCCACTTTAGAGTGTCGGAATGTTGGTGCTGCTGGCCAATCAGAGGCGTTATGCAAATAATCCCACAGTAGCAACCAATTGGAAAGCTGGCACATATCCATAAACACACACACATACATACATTCTCTTTTATTATATTTATAGAAGATAGATAGATAGATATAGATATTGCGTTGCTGGGCTGGGCCTCATGTAAGCCGTCCCGAGTCCCCATTGGGGAGATGGTGGCGGGATACAAATAAAAGTGATAATGATTATTATCAATTGTATCTTCCTGCTTGGCAGAAGTTTGGCAGATGGTCCGTGTGACCCCTTCCAGCTCTATGGTTCTATATAGTTAGTGAGTGTGGGCCCTGTGGCTGTTCTTTTGCACGCAGTTGTCTTGCAGTGTGTTCCCATTCTGTTTTGATCTCGCTTTCTCTCCTTCTGCTCAGGTGGGGAAAGAGAAGCTGCTGCGGGTGAAGGTGGTGACCGTCCATCCGCTGGAGCAGCCCACGGAGGAGGAAGCCGCAGCAGCAGCTGCTGCCGAGAAGAAGGCAGAAGGGGCCTGCGACTCCCCCTCCAGCGACAAGGAGAACTCCGGCCAGGCCTTGCAGGACCTCCAGAAGGAGGCGTCCCTCAAGGAGGAGGACGACAGGAGGGAGAGCCTGAGTGAGTCTTGCCGAAGGGCCGGCAAATGGCTGAAATCGATCCCCGTGTCCTGTAGGGTCTCTTTCAGCCAGACCTTCAGGGTGTCATGAATAGTTTTTGAACCTTTAAACGTGTTTTTCAGTGGGACAGAGCACACAAGTAGACACACAGACTCCAGGATTGGTTTTATAAAAGCTATATTAGTTACACAGACAAAAGGGGAGAAACATGACATTTACTCTCAAAATTCACTCATAACCCATTCATTTAGCATTCATTCTCACAATCCTTTATTCAGCGGTCAGAAATCTTTTTGACTCCGAGAGCCATGAAAGCAAAATATTTGGAAATTTATTTCAGTGAGAGCCATAAAATATATGTAACATATTTTAAGACTGAATTCAACTAAATGTGAGTCTATACGTACATACGATGAGAAAAGGATTCCCCCGGCAGAATGCGGGACACTTCAGACCTGGCTCTGCAAAAGGCACGCTCAGGACTCTGGGAAGGAAGAGAAGATGGAAGGGAGGAAGGGGGAAAGAAAGAAAGACAGGAAATAAATAGGGAGGGGGAGAGGAAGAAAGAAAAGAAGGACGGACTATGGAAAAGGAAGAAAAGCAGGAGAGGGACAAGGAGGGGGAAAGAAAGAAGGAAATGAGAAGGGAGGAAAGTAAAGGGTGGAGAAAAGAAAGGAAAGGGAGTGAGGAAAAAATAAAATAATGAAGGGAAAAGAAGAAAAAGAAGGAGAGTGAGAGGAAAGTGAAAAGAAAGGAAGAAGAAGGAAAGGAAGACTTGGGGGAAAGAATAGAAGAGGGAGGGAGAATGGAGGAAAGAAGGAAGAGGGAGAGGGAGGGAAAAAGAATGGGAGAAGGAAAGTGAAAGGGGAGAGAGAAAAAGGAAGAGGAAGGAAGAGGGAGAATGGATGAAAGAAGGAAGGGGAGAGGGAGGGAAAAGGAAGGAGAGAATGAGAAGGAAAGGGTGAAGGGGAGAAGGAAGAGGGAGAATGGAGGAACGAAGGAAGGGGAGAGAGGGAAGAAAAAGAATGAAAGGAAAAGAGGGAAAAAGAAAAGAAGAGGAAGGAAGGGGGAGTAGGGCACGGGGCCAAGGCGGACCTTGGTGTCGGTGAGGCAGTCCCTCCGGAAGGCGTCGAAGAGGCCGTGGCTCTTGAGCTGCCCGATGATTAGGGCAATGAGCTGGGCATCCCCCGGAGGCAGCGAGGCCTGTGACGGAGGACAAAGAGGAAGACGAGGCGCTGCCACCGGGCTCCGTCATCCCCGGCAAAGAGGGCGCAGAGCCCCGAGAGCAGCGGGGGATGAGGAAGAGGCGGCAATGGCGGCGTGGAAGCAGTCGCAATGCATTTGCGTCACTCCTCCCCGCTGCATGCTGGGAAACCGAGGCCCGGGCTGTTCTGGAGAGCCAGATGCAATCATGAAAAGAGCCACACCTGGCTCCCGAGCCATAGGTTCCCTACTCTATTATTATTATTATTATTACATTTATTATTTTATTCTATTGTTATTACGTTTATTATCTTACCCTATATATTATTTTATTCCATTTATTATCTTACTCTATTTATTATTATTATATTTATTATTTTACTCTTATTATTACAAGTATTATTTTACTCTTGTTATATGTGTTCTTTTGCTCTCTTTATTATTATTGGAAGGATACGTAAGCACATTTACATTGAAGAAGGTTATAATAATTGTTTCATCAATGTTGGACCGTCTTATCTTAAATTACAGCTTTATGTAAACATTCAAAAACATTCAAAAACATTTAATCTGATTACAATTAATGTAATTTTATGGGTATCTCTTTTTAGTTTGAAATGTACCAGTAGCTGCTGCATTTTCCACCCTCGGCTTAGACTCGAGTCAATATGTTTTCCCAAATTTTGTGGTAAATTTAAGTGCTTCGGATTATATTTGGGTTGGCTTATACTCGAGTATATATGGTAATTTGACGGGCCCTGTTCTAAAGTGTTGGTCTTGCCACTTTTATTGTCTGTCCTTGTTCGCCAACCATACATCATTCAGACGTTGGGCTAATTGAGTCCTGAAACTCATTCCCTTCCTTTCCACGCCTCTCTTACTTCAGGTGACCGGGCGCGGCGATCCCCTCGGAAGCTCCCGGCTTCGCTGAAGAAAGATGAGCGGAAGTGGGTCCCTCCGAAGTTCCTGCCCCACAAGTACGACGTCAAGCTGCAAAATGAAGACAAGGTGAGCAGGGCGGAAAGTCCACCTCCTGGGATTCAGAAACCCCTCGTGTCTCCAAAGCGGGGACTTTTTCCACATCATGTGGACCTGTCATAAAATGTCCAGGCCAATGTCCCTGAAAACTCAGCAGTATTAAAATTTGGGCATATTACATATGCATGCCAAGTTTGATCCAAATCCATCATCGTTTAGGTTCATAGTGTGCTCTGGATGTAGGTGAACTACAACTCCTATAAATCCCTCCAAAAACCTCCATTATGTTTTGTTGGTCTTGTGGGTTCTGTGTGCCAAGTTAGTTCCAGGTCCACAGTTGGTGGAGTTCAGAGTACGGTTCTTAGATTTCAGGTGAACTACACACCCGAGTACTACAACTCCTCTAAATCATGGTGAATTCTCTCCAGACCTCATTAGTATGTTGATGATCAATTCCTCTGTTTGCTGTGTGCCATAGAAAAGAATAGAAAAGGGTTAAGGGAGGGGCAATGGGCGAGGTCATTCAAATTCCACACCAAAGGGGAGAGAAAGAAACATTGGGATGCCTGTGGTGGAGGAAACACAGCGATCTAGGATGGGTTATCTTGTTTGTTTTTATATTTATTTGTTGTGTTATTATTTGTTTAATTTAATTTTTATATATATCTTACTGTATTTATTCACGTTGCGAGCCGCCCTGAGTCCCTTGGGGAGATGGGGCGGGGTATAAATAAAGTTTATTACTATTTGAGATGCAACAAGATGCGTAAACAGCACACAAGATCACTCTGCTGGCTGTCGTATTGAATCACGCGTTGGACCGTTTAGGACTGTGTTGTGTATCGGCAAATAATGCGTGCAGATCCCAGTAGGGTGGCCTTCTTCTTCTTATTATTTATTTATTACTTTGGACTTTTATGCCGCTAAACTCCGTGAGGCTCGCAGCGGCTTACAAGGCCAAGAGGCAACAAATAACATAGCAATAGATGACAGACAAAACAATACAACAATCGGAAGGGGGTGGGGAAAGGGAAAAGAGTCAGGGTTCGGGACATAGAAGATGATCCAGGGCCTAGGCTGGACCCACTAGACCATCAAAGGATGGAAGCCTGGGGGGTCTTACGGCAAATCCCCTCCGCTGGCCATAGGAAAGAAGTATGGGCCAGCTTCCTCCGTCCCGCAGCCTGGCAGAGGGAGCCAGGCATAATAAAGAGGTGTTGTTTATTGGCTTCAGATGTGACCGGTGGCTACGTTCGAACCCTGGGCCCCAGAAGGTTCTAGGGCGAAAAGATCGCCTGGACCTGGGCTCAGGGGCGGGGGGCTTCATCCCTCCCAGGTGGCTAGCCGAGCGTGCAAGGAGTCCGGGGAGTCGATGGCCCCGACGCTGGAGGTCTCTGGAGGAGTCGGAGGGAGAGGGGCTGGTGCTCCCTGGCCTGCGACGACGCCTCTTCCGGCGGCGGTGCGGTTTCGGCTCAAGGCATCTGGTCGCTGTGCTGTCGTCTGGGTTGGCCGCCCTCAAAGATGTCCCTCTACAAACTGGGCCACCGGTCTTACCCTGGTCACCAGCCGGTGACGGGACAGAGGGTGGTCCAGGCAGAGTTTTCGGGGCCGCCATCAACAAGCGGCAGGCCCGGCGGCGGGGCCGGGCCCCAGGGACCCCTGCCAGCACCTGGGAGACGTTGAAGTCCTCCGGTGCCGCTGGCCGGGCGCCCAGCAGCGGTGGATGCGCCGGAACGGGGAGGGGCGGGGTCAGGGCACCTCGCATGGAGGAGGGGGGCGGGGCAGGAGACGCCGAGCAGTTCGAGCCAGGCGCCATCTTGGTGGACTCGGCCACCGCCCACTCCTCCCGGCCAGGGGGGGTCCTGTGCCCCAGCGCCCTCCATGGGCTCCACCAAGGGTCCTGCATGGCTCCCACCGCGGTCTCAGCACCAGCTGGGGGCCTCTCTTCGAGGGGAGGGCCTCTCTCGGCGGGTCAGCCGGCGGGGTTCGGAGAGGGGGTGGGGGTGGCCCGCGCAGCAGCTCCAAAGGCACCGGAGTCGAGGGGGCCTGGCACGCTCGGGGACCGCTCGTGCAGGGGAGCAGCTGCAGGCGCCCCACTCACCCTCCTTCGCCCGTCTTCTCCTCGGCTGTCTTCACCGGGTTCCGCTGCTCCTCTCGCCACCATCCCACGGTCCCTGGAGCTGTGAAGGGGCGCCAGCATCGGCCTCAGCCTGTCCAATTCCCCCAACCAGGCGGACAGCCGCTCGACCAGCTTCTGCAGCTGGCAGGTGGTAATTTTGTCAGTGCTGATTGTGTTTAAGTGCAGGCCAAGGTCTTGAGGCACTGCACCCAGTGTGCCGATCACCACTGGGACCCCCTTGACTGGCTTGTGCCAGAGTCTTTGCAGTTCAATCTTTAAATCCTCGTATGTGTTTTTTCCAGTTGTTTCTCTGCAATCCTGCTGTTGCCTGGGATTGCAACATTATTATTATTATATAAACATACATTGCTTAATTGGACAGATTATTTTAAGGTTCGGAAAGTTTTCTTTCAAATGGGACACGTGTTTTCTGTTATTGGAAAGTGTAAAATTACTACTGTTGATCGGTGGCTTTGTATCTAAATAGTTATGTTATAATGTGTACACTTTGGCAATTATAATGTATTAAACAACAAAGATGGTCCTAAAAGCTGTGTCCTGTTGTGTTCCCCTCAACCCCCCCCCCCCCAGATCATCAGCAACGTCCCAGCCGAGAGCCTGGTGCGCACCGAGCGGCCGCCCAACAAGGAGATCCTGCGCTACTTCATCCGCCACAATGCACTGCGGGCCGGGATGGGCGAAAACGCCCCCTGGGTGGTGGAGGACGTCCTAGTCAAGAAGTATGGCCTCCCCAGCAAGTTCAGCGACTTCTTACTTGATCCCTATAAGGTGAGAGACGGGTTAGCGGTCGGTCTGGGATGCTGGGCGAAAGAGGAGAAGGCCCAGGGCACTTAACTCCATCCATCCAAGAAAGGGAGGATATTGATGGACAGGTGGATAGGGGGGGGGGGGGGGATAGATGAATGTGGATAGATCAGAAAGTGGGACGAGGGAGGGTATTGATGAGTGGATGAATGGATATATAGGTTAAGAGAGAGAAAAGGGGATGGATGGATGAATGTGTGGGTGATAGAAAAATAATTTGGTCGGGATAGATAGCTGAGTAGATAGATGAATAGATTGATTGATTGATCGATTGATAGATGAATAGATCGATATATTAATGGATGGATGCATGGTCAGATAGGTGGATTGATGGATAGATGGATGCATGGACGGAAAGGTGGGTGGATAGAAAGATGGTTGGATGGTGGAGGATAGGCAAAGCCGAGGGCATTTACTAAATCCATCCATTTGTTGAAAGTAGGGCTAATACAGGAGAAGGAGGATACTGATGGGTAGATAGATGGATAGAGAGAGAGCGAGAGATTGAGATAGGGAGATAGGTTGGATATACGAGTACGTGGATAGATCACTAGGTAGATGATAGATGCGGGAGGGGGAATATTGTTGATTGGATGGATAGAGAGAAGGAGAGAAAGAAAAAAAGGGATGACTAGACTAATGTATGGCAGGTACGTAGGAAGGGATAGATAGTGGATAGGCAAGGCCCAGGGCACTTACAAACTAATACGTCAATGATAATAACATCTGGAAGCATATGAACAAAAATGGGATACTACGAGTCAATACGTAGTGCTATATAGATCCAATATTTATATATGATCAACATAGAACCAAAGCTGTGGTATAGCGTATCAAGTCATACAGAAAACTATAAATCCTATTCCTTATGGAATTCTAATAAGCGATATAGACCACAGTCCCTATAATGCAACACAAAAATAGATTTCAACAAAGGATAATCCTATTCAACGCCAATAATATAGTCCAAATTGGATGTCTGTCGAAAATCCGTGTCCAATATGAAAGTGTCCAGGAGAACTTCTCGCCAAAGTTAGAGTTAAACACTCCCAATGAGTGTATTTGTAATCCAAGCGGAAAGTTCCCGCATAGGTAAAGGCTGGAGAACTGGACACTTTTATATTGGACACGGATTTTCGATTGGAGCGCAGGCATCTAACAGATATCCAATTTGGACTATATTATTGGCGTTGAATAGGATTATCCTTTGTTGAAATCTATTTTTGTGTTGCATTATAGGGACTGTGGTCTATATCGCTTATTGGAATTCCATAAGGAATAGGATTTATAGTTTTCTGTATGACTTGATATGCTATACCACAGCCTTGGTTCTTTGTTGATCATATATAAATATTGGATCTATACAGCACTACGTATTGACTCGTAGTATCGCGTTTTTGTTCATATCTTTCAGCAACGACCCCGTTGTTTAAGGTTATAACATCTGGAAGCATCTCAGTCCAATGGGCTGCAAACTCACGGTACTTGGTGTCCTGATGTTTAAAATCATAATAGTAATAATAGTTGTATTATTACCCTAGATACTCGAGTATAAGCCTAGTTTTTCACCCCTTTTTATGCTGAAAAAGCCCTCCTCGGCTTATGCCCGAGTCAAAATAATTCATTCTTTTACTCTGTTATTATTACTATTATTATTACATTTATTATTTCACTCTTTATTATTGTTATTACATTAACATCATTTTACTCTATTGATATTTTATTACATTATTATTGTACTCTATTATTACAGTTATTATTTTACTCTGTTATTGTTATTACATTTATTATTTTACTGTATTGTTATTGGAAGGCTACGTCAGCACATTGACATTGAAGAAGTTTAGAATAATGGTTTAAGCAGAGTTGGACACGTAGGTTCAGTGTTACGTAAATATTCAAAAACATTGAACCTACTTGTTCCTCAATTAATGTAATTGTATTGGTATCTATTTTTATTTTGAAGTTTACCAGTAGTGGCTGCATTTCCCACCCTTGGCTTATACTCGGGTCAGTTTATACTTGAGTATATACAGTAATAATTATTTTATTATTACCTGCCTCTCCTCGCAGCTTGAGGCAGGGCACAACGTAGTTCAAACGCATCCCCCAAAAAGCACATATTAAAACATACATGAATTAAAATCCATGTCACAAAAGTTAAAACACCATAAATATAGAATGTGGCTTTTAAATGCAGAGTGTAATTAATATTAATAATAATAATTAATGATGATGATGATGATGAGCAGGTACTCTGGGGGTTGTCTTCAGGTTTCCAAATGCAAATCTTGATTTAGGGCACAGGAAGGGATAGATTCCACAAACCTGGCTTTGTCGAATGAGATTTGCTTTTGGGAACCTGAGTGCCTGCTCTCGACACAGACTATTTTTCAAGCTCTTGGCCACTGTCTATATGGCTTCTACTCTTTGCATTTGCATCCAGTATTTGACACTCAACCCTTCGACGAAGCGGAAGAGTGCCTCGTCGTCTGACCGGAAGCCTTCCAAGAAGCCCAAGCCGAGTGACGGCGCTTCTCCAGGGCAAGGCTTGAACCCTTCGCTCTGGTGCTCGGCGACGCCACTGAAGCTCAAGAACGCCAAGGTCCCCAAGACCCCCGCTGAGGAGCTGGAGGAAGTGATGCGCCTGGTGTCGACCGGGAAGCTGGGCCCTGGGAGTGTGACCCGGAAGCGGCTGGGGAAGTCCCAGAAAGCCAAGCGGCTCTTGAACGGGCAGAAGGCAGGTGGGAGATCGTCCCGGAAGGATGCCTCCTCCTCCAAGACAAAGCTGAAGCAGATGACGCTGCTAGACATGGCCACCAAGGGCACGCCGGGGAAGATCTCTTCCACATCGCGGGGCGTGTGGAGTTCGGGCTCGGCAGGTAAGCCCTCCAAGCGCCTCCCGCCGGCTGCCCTGCACCTCATTGCCTACTACCGGGAGAACAAGAACCGTGAGGACCGCAAGAGCGCCCTCTCCTGTATCATATCCAAGGCCGCCCGGCTGCTCTCCAGCGAGGACCGGGCCCGGCTCCCCGAGGAGCTTCGTTGCCTGGTGCGGAAGCGCTACGAGCTCCTCGAGCACCGCAAGAACTGGGCCTCCATGAGCGAGGAGCAGCGCCAGGAGTTCCTGGCAGAGAAGCGGGAGAAGCTGAAGGAGAAACTGAAGGCCAAGGCTCGGGAGCAGCGGGAGACACGGGAGCGGTTGGAGGAGCAGCGGCGCTTTGAGGACCAGGGCATCCCGGGACCCCAGCTTCCAGCTGGTGGACACCCCCAAAGGCCTGCCCAATGCTCTCTTCGGGGACATGGCCATGGTGACCGAGTTCCTCAGCTGCTACTCAGGGCTGCTGATGCCGGATGCCCAATACCCTGTCACGGCTGCCTCGTTCATGGATGCGCTCTGCGCCGAGAAGGGCGGCTTCCTCTACCTGAACCGCATCCTGGTTGTCCTCCTCCAGATGTTGCTCCAGGATGAGATAGCTGAGGACTACCTGGAGCTGGGGATGAAGCTCTCTGAGATCCCACTCACCTTGCACTCTGTCTCCGAGTTGGTGCGGCTCTGCCTGCGCAAGTCGGACGCCCAGGAGGACAGTGAGGCCTTTGAGAACCACAACAATGCCTCCAACGCCCCAGAGGAGGGCTCAACCCCAGCCTTTGAGGACGACGAAGTGCGGGACGAGTTCCTGGAGAAGCTGGAGGCGTCCGAGTTCTTTGAGCTGAGCTGCGAGGAGAAGCTGCAGATCCTGGTGGCCCTCTGCCACCGCATCCTGATGACCTACTCGGTGCAGGACTACGTGGAGGCCAAGCAGCAGGCCTCGGCCGAGCTCTGGAAGGAGCGGCTGGCCGTGCTCAAGGAGGAGAATGACAAGAAGCGGGCCGCCAAGCAGAAACGCAAGGAGATGGGTGCCACCTCCACTGCTGCCCAGGGCAAGGAAGAGGGCAACGGCAGCCTGGGCAAGAAGAAGGCGGTGGCTGAAGAGGGCAAGGTGGCCAAGGCCGAGCCCAGGCCCACCGAGGCCGAGGACATGATCAGCACCGTCAAGAGCCGGCGGCTGCAGACCATCCAGGCCAAGAAGGAGCGGGAGCAGCAGGAGATGCAAATGAAGGGTAAGCTTGCCATAGGTGGGAGAGAAATAGATAGATAGATAGATAGGATAGATAGATAGGGAGAGGATATGGATGGATAGAGAATTTGAGAGAGAGTGGGATGGAGAGTGGATGGATGGAAAGATGCAGAGGATATGGATGCATAGACAGATACAGAGAGATAGAAAGAGATAGGATGGATAGACAAGTGTATGATTAGATGATAAGTGGTATTATTTATGTATTATTATTTACTTAAAACTTTTATATCCCAGTCTTTTCCACCGGGAAAGTGGCGCAGCTGGCTGGGTGTCAGCTGCATAAGAGGGGGGATATGGATGGATAGATTGAGAGAGAAATAAGAGAGAAGGGATGGATAGACGAGCATATGAATGATAGAAAAGTAGGTAGGGATAGATAGGTAGGTAAGTGTTTTCTCCTGACATTAAGTCCAGTCGTGCCTGACTCTGGGGGTTGGTGCTCCTCTCCATTTCTATGCCGAACAGCCGACTTTGTCCATAGGCACCTCCAAGGTCATATGGCTGGTATGACTGCATGGAGCGCCGTAGATAGATGGAGAGATGGATAGATGGAGAGATAGATAGGTGTAGGCAGATAGATGGATGGATATATAGATGGAGAGGTAGGTAGGTAGATAGATAAAGACAAGTGGATGGATAGAGAGAAATAGATGAGGGGGAGGGAGAATATTGATGGGTGGGTGGGTGGAGAGAAACAGATTGAAATAGAGAAAAAGAAAGAGAAAAGAGGGATGGATAGATGAATGTATGAATAGATGTTAGATAGGGAAATAGATACATAGAGAATGGATAGATAAATAGGTGTATAGGTAGGTAAATAGATTGAAATACACAGGTATTTGTTCAATTCTAAGACTCTTTTCCCCTATATAATAATAATAATAATAATAATCTTTATTTGTACCTCTTTTGAAAGGGTGCATCTTAGAATCTCAGCCCCTTCCACACAGCCCTATATCCCAGAATATCAAGGCAGAAAATCCCAGAATATCTGCTATGAACTGCGTTATCTGAGTCCACACTCAGCTAATGTGAGATTTTCGGCCTTGATATTATGGGATATAGGGCTGTGTGGAAAGGCCCTCGCGTGTCTGATGTATTTTGGTTGGTGGCGGCAGTGATGCTAGTATGTTGGAGAAGAGAACTTCCTTGTTTGGAGAGGCAGGTTTCCGAATGTGGGGGGTACTGACCCCTGCTTTCTCTCTCCCCAAAGTGAAACTGGAGCGAGAGGCGGAAGAGGAGCGGGTCCGCAAGCACAAGGCCGCGGCCGAGAAGACCTTCCAGGACGGCATTGCCAAGGCCAGGCTGGTCATGCGGAGGACGCCCATTGGCACCGACCGTAACCACAACCGGTGAGCAGGGGGTAAAAGGGATTCATCCGTCTAGAGCAGTGTTTCCCAACCAGTGTGCCGTGAGCGATCATCAGGTGTGCCGTGGGAAATTGTCACTCTTCCCCCTCCTAGCAGCTCTTTCTCCCTCTTTCCCTCCCCAAAGATCCTCCCCAAGGCAAAGGAAGGGCTCCGCCGAATGCCAGGGCCAGGCCCGCCTTGAGGAAGCCTTCAGGAGCCTCGACTCAGCATGGCTCCAGCTCCCGCTCAGGGCTGCTTCAGCCTCTCGATGCTCCTATATGTTTCATAGATCTATGTGGCCTCTTTCGCTGCCTCCCTCCTCCCTCCGCAAAAGCAGAGCACTGAACGAAAGTGATTGTGTCAGTGTTTTCGCGTTGGCTTGGATTTCTTGCGAGAACAGCCAAAGCCGGAAGCTCCACATTGTTGAATTGGGCAGTGAGCGAACTTGGGAGCATTGGGAGGCTGAAGCATTCACAGGTTTCCAAGAAACAAATTGAGCCTCTCCACTTGGATTTTTTAAAAACTATTTTACTGGATTTTTGAGGGTTCCTCCCCCCCGGGAACTGTTTATAACAGTTTCATGACATCCATAGTTAACTGGAAGCAAGTTTCACTCAGGGTGAAATTTCACAAGGGTTTGGAGAACAAGCCCTATGAGGAGCGGCTTGAAGAGCTGGGCATGTTTAGCCTGAAGAAGAGAAGGCTGAGAGAAGACCTGATAGCCATATATAAGTATGTGAGAGGAAGTCATATATATGTTGTGTTCATCGAAACAGGCCCAGGTTACACACTTGAGTGTATAAATACATTTAAAAACATATTAACTATATGTATTACTGTGTTAGAGTGTCATTTTGTGTCATTTTGGTTGGTGGTGTGCCCCAGGATTTTGCAAATGTAAAAATGTGCCGCGGCTCAAAAAAGGTTGAAAAACACTGGTCTAGAGCAGTGTTTCCCAACCAGTGTTCCGTGAGCGATCATCAGGTGTGCCGTGAGCAATCATCAGGTGTGCCGTGGGAAATTGGAACCTCCAATACCCTTCCCCCCCCCCCTCCTGCCCACAGTGCTCTCTGGGTGTAGGTGAACTACAACTTCCAAACTCATGGTCAATTCCCAAGCAAACCCTTTCAGTACTTTCTGTTGGTAATGAGAGTTCAATATGCCAAGTTTGGTTCAATCCCATTGTTGCAAGAGTTCAGGATGCTCTTGGTTTGTGTGTTAACTATAAATCCCAGAAACTGTAACTCCCAAATGTCAAGGTATATTTTCCCCAAACTCCATCTGTGTTCACATTTGGGCATATTGAGTATTCCTGCCAAGTGTGGTCCTGATCCAACTTTGTTTCGGTCCACAGTGCTATCTGGATATAGGTGAACTACAACTCCAAAATCCAAGGTCAATGCTCACCAAACTCTTATAGTATTTTCTCTTGGTTATGGGAGTTCCGTGTGGGAAGTTTGTGTCCTTCTGCCATTCCTGCCAGGATATCTATGTTGTGTTCATCGAAACAGGCCCAGGTTTCACACTGAGTGTATAAATACATTTAAAAGCATATTAACTATATGTATTACTGTGTTAGAGTGTCATTTTGTGTTATTTTGGTTGGTGGTGTGCCCCAGGATTTTGTAAATGTAAGAAATGTGCCGCGGCACAAAAAAGGTTGAAAAACACTGGTCTAGAGCACTGATTCTCAAAGTGGGCGGTACCACCCCCTGGTGGGCGGTGAGGCAATCCAAGGGGGCGGTGGGAGGCTCAGGGGAATTTGGGGGGCGGTGAACCCCTTTAAGGGGGCGGTGAACGATTAGCCATTTAGGAGGGGGCAAGCAGTCCTCTTCTTTGGTCCCGCCCCCTTCGCTTTGACCCCCACATGCAGTGCAGTGCATGCGTCCTCCAGCGGAGCCTCCCTGCCACTGCGGAAGAAAGTGCGGCCTTCCCCGGCGGAGGCAATTCATTCCAAACCCCTCCAGTATTTTCTGTTGGTGATGGGGGTCCTGTGTGCCAAGTTTGGCTCAATTCCATTGTTGCTGGAATTCAAAATGCTCTTTTGATTGTAGGTAAACCATAAATCCCAGTAACTACAACTCCCAAATGAGAAGGGCTATTTTCTCTAAACTCCACCAGTGTTCAAATTTGGGCATATTGAGTGTTCGTGCCAAGTTTGGTCCAGATCCATAGTTGTTTGGGTTCTCAGTTCTCTCTGGATGTAGGTGAACTACATCTCCCCTAAATCACTGCCAATTCCAAGGTAATGAGGAAGGAGGACAGGGAGAGAAAGTGAGAAAGGGAATGAGAGGGAGAAAGAAAAAGAAAAGGGAGGGAAGGACGGGAATGAGGGAGAAAGAAGGATGGAGGAAGGAAATGAGGGAGGAAGAGAAAGGAAGGTGGATAGGAAAGGGAGGAAGAAAGAAATGTAATGAGAGGAGGACGGGGGAGCGTGAAAGGAAGGATGAAAGGAATAAAGAAAGGTCATGAGGGAGGAGGACAGGGAGAAATGGATGGATGGAAGGGAATGAGAGAGGAAGATGAAGGGAGAAAGAAGGATGGAAGGAGAAAAGGGAGGAAGAGCGAATAGGAATGATGTATAGAAGGAGAGGAAGAAAGAAAGGTCATGAGGGAGAAGGACGGAGAGAGAGAGAGGATGGATAGAAGAAAGGAGGGAGAGAGGAAGGAAGGGAATGAGGGAAGGAAAGAAGGAAGGAATGAAGAGGGAATTAAGAAGATGGGGAGAAAGGGAAAGGAGGGAAGGAAAGGAAGGATGGATGAAAGGAGTAAGGGAAGGAAGGATGAGAGGAGGGAGGGGGGAAGAAAGGGAATGAGAGAGGAGACATGGAGGGGCAAGGTTGACTTCAGCCAAATAATACTCTCAGCCTCGGGAACCTCACGAACCCTGATCTCGACCAATTTCAGCTTTGATCCTTATTGACCCTTCTCTCACCTTTGACCTTTGCTCTCTCACTCTAGGTATTGGCTGTTCTCTGACGAGGCTCCCGGCCTCTTCATTGAGAAAGGTTGGGTGCATGATGGGATCGACTATTGCTTTACGCCTCCTAAGGAGGAAGAAGAAGAAGAAGACGACGATGAAGAGGAGGAGGAGGAAGAAGAAGAGGAAGACTACCAGCAAGGTATTAAGGATTAAGATGTGGTCATTCAGTGCCATGCATTTAGACTGTGTGATAGAATTACCATTATATTATTAGTCATTATTTGTTGTTTTCAAATTCATTAGACTCATGCAGTTGCCATAGAATTACATTATTATTATTATTATTATTTGCATAGAGTTGGAAGGGAACTCAAAGGACATCCAGTCCAAACCCCTCCTGCCAAGTAGGAATACATTATTATTATTATTATTATTATTGGGCTGTCTTTCCTCTCAGGTTCCCGACGGGAGGCGCTGACGAATGCCCCTCACGGAGTCCTGCCAGTCCCAGAGATCCCTGTGGAGACCACGGTGCCCAAACAGGGGCAGAACCTCTGGTAAGTCCTCCCCACGACATTTGACCTCCAGCAAACACTTCCTGTCTCTGTGTGAGCTGGTTTCTTTTATCTATGTGTCAAAATGGAATCATGGGGAGCAAATGGGGTATCAAAACTGCTTTGAAGGCGGGGAGGTTGACCTGCCTGCCTCAGGTTGGGCTTTGTATGCCCTGCCTGCCTTCCTTCCTTCCTTCAGGCAGTGTTTTCCTTTTGCAGGTTCCTGTGTGATAGCCAAAAGGAGCTGGATGAACTGTTGCGTCGCTTGCACCCGCAGGGCATCCGGGAGAGCCAGTTGCAAGAGCGGTTGCAGAAACGGTGAGCCATATTCTTGCCCTTATTATTATTATTATTAATAATATTATAATATTATTAATAATCACCACCGCCACCATAGATTTGGAGTTGACCCTAAGGGCCATGCAGTTCAGCCCTTGCCCTCTTATTGTTCGTAATAATAATAATAATAAGTGGCGGGAATGTGGCACAGCTGGCTTTGTGGCAGCTGCATAAGATCTCTACTGACCAGAAGGTCATAAGTTCGAGGCCTGCCCGGGTCGGGGTGAGCTCTCGGCCAATTTGTGTAGCTTGTTGTCGACCTTTGCAACCAGAAAGACAGTTGCATCTGTCAAGTAGGAAATTTAGGGGAGGCTAAATTTAACTGATTTACGAGGCCATAAATCTGGCCAGAAGCTGGAATGTTAAATTGCCTATATATGTTGTATGTCAATGGCATTGAATGTTTGCCTGTATATGTGCATTGTGATCCGCCCTGAGTCCCCTGCGGGGTGAGCAGGGCGGAATATAAATGAGGTAAATAAATAAATAATCATACAGTGCGCACATTAGTGTAATATATTATAATACTATAATAATATATTATTGTGTTATATTATAATAATGCACACATTATTCGCCGATATATCACACATTCCTAGACACTTGGGAAGTGTCCGATGCATGATCCAATGCAACAGCCAGCATAGGGATCTTGTTTACTGTGTTGCGTTTCAAATAATAATAATGATGATAATAGAATCATAGAGTTGGAGGAGACCCTAAAGGCCATCCAGTCCAACCCCTGCCATTCGTATTCATAAGAACAACAATAGAATTATAGTGTGGGAGGAGGCCTCAAGGGCCATCCAGTCCAAACCCTGCACTCTTATTGTTCATCATAATAATAATCCTAGAGTGGAGGAGACCCCAAAGGCCATCCAGTCCAAACCCTGACATTTTATTGTTAATAATAATAATAGAATCCTAGGCGCAGTGAGTTAAACCACTGAGCTGCTAAACTTGTTGACCGAAAGGTCGTAGGTTCGATTCCGGGGAGCGGCGTGAGCTTCTGCTGTCAGCCCCAGCTTTAGTCAATCTAGCAGTTCGAAAACATGCAAATGTGATGGAATAAGTACTGCTCCAGCGGAAAGGTAACGGCGCTCCGTGCAGTCATGCCGGCCACATGGCCTTGGAGGTGTCTACAGATAACGCCGGCTCTTTGGCTTAGAAATGGAGATGAGCACCAACCCCCAGAATTGGACATGACTGGACTTAATGTCAGGGGAATACCTTTACCTAGAGTTGGAAGAGACCCCAAGGGCTGCCCAGTCCAACCCTTGCCCTGTTGTTCATATTCACAACAACAGAATTGTAGTGTGGGAGGAGACCTCAAGGGCCATCCAGTCCAAACCCTGCACTCGTATTATTCGTAATAATCACAATGATACGAGTGGAGGAGACCCCAAAGGCCATCCAGTCCAACCTGATCATCACCATCCATTTGAACTTGACCTCAGTCAAGCCATAGATAGATAGGTGGATGGGTGGATAGATAGAGAGATATAAGGTAAAGGTTTCCCCTTGACATAAAGTCTATTCATGTCCGACTCTGGGGCTTGATGCTCATCTTCATTTCTAAGTCAAAGAGCCAGAGAGACACCTCCAAGGTCATGTGGCCACTGGTATGACTGCATGGAGCGGTGTTACCTTCCCACCAGAGCAGTACCTATTGATCTACTCACACTTGCATGTTTTCAAACTGCTAAGTTGGCTGCAACTGGGGATAACAACAGGAGCTCACTCTGTTCTATGAATTCAAACCGCAGCTCCATAGTTTAACATGCTGTGCCACCACAGCAACAACAACAACAATAATAATATAACATAGATAGAGGGAATCCTAGAGTAGGAAAGGATCCCAAGGGCTATCCAATTCAACCCCCTTTCACCTTTGAGCGCTCCATCATTCAAGCCCTCCTCACAGATGGCTATGCACTCTGTTGGAAAGCTAGATTTGTATGGATGCATGATACATAGATGACGGTACAATCCTAGAGGGACCCCCAAGGGCCATCCAGTCCAACCCCCTCCTGGGTTTGGTGGGGATTCTGGCCCTCCGTCCAGGCCCTTGTGACCTCTCCCTCCCTCCGTTCCAGATACTCGGACATTGTGCACTCTCTCCACTTGGCTCGGAAGCAGAACCTGGGTCTCAAGTCGTGCGACGGCCACCAAGAGCTGCTGAACTTCCTGCGCAGCGACCTCATCGAAGTGGCCACCCGGCTGCAGAAGGGGGGCCTGGGCTACGTGGGAGAGGGGGAGTTCGAGGCCAGGGTGAGTGGCGGCAGCAGGGGTGGGGAGGGACAGAATTGGATTTGGGTTAACCTGGCTGGCTTTGGAATAACAATGAGAAGCATAAGGAGAAGGAGGGAGAAAGAAAGGAAGACAGATGGATAGATAGATGGAAGGAAAGAATTGGCGTTTCTAGCCACCTTCCTGCCATGGCTGGCCATAGTCAAAAGGAGAAAGAGGAAATAGATAGAATTGGACTTGGGGTATCGAGCCATCTTCCTGTCGTGGCTGGCCTTGGAATAACGATGATAACCATAAGGAAAAACAGTAAGACAGACAGGATGGATAGGTAGATATAGTAGGCCTGTTATCTAATGAAAAAATGTGTTTCGGAAGTCGAATCGGATATTGGTTTTGCTCTGGTTTCGGATGTGAATCACTTTTTATCGAAATGGATTCGGTTGTATTCCAATAGGGGGAAGTATTCGGAAATGGCGTCTGCGATTGCGCATTGCGCAAAAATCAGCAGAAGGGAGAGTCAGAACTATGGGGAATTCCGTTTCCATCCGTTTTTGACCGCTAGTAATGACAAAACTAGCCACTGGTACAAAATATTAAGCACTGTTAACACATTAAGAAACAATTTTAAAAATGGGACGTAAAATTAAAATGACATCCGAGCCCTTTCCGAGAATGGCTACGGAGCTCTTGGGATGGCGAATCCACTTCCTGTTTGGGGCGCTGTTTTCGATATCGCTTCAATTATCAGAAGTCTGAAGAAAACATCTGAAAATCGGAAGTATCCAATTATCGGAAACAGGCCTAGTAGATATAGACAGACTGGATGTATGGGTAGGTAGATAGATAGACAGACAGACAAATTGATGGATAGACAGATGGAGGGATGGATAGATGGACAGATCGATAGGCAGACAAACAAATGGATGGCTGGATAGATAGATGGATAGATTGATTGATAGATAGCTAGACAAATAGATGGATAGAAAGATGGCTGAATGGATAGACAGACAGACAGACAGATGAATGGTTGAATAGACAGATAAATATTGGGATAGCTAGAGGAATGGATGGATGGGTATTTATTTGTTTATTTATTTCGGATATTTGTACCCCGCCCTTCTCATCCCCCTGGAATAGCAGTGCTGGTGGTGATGCTAATGAATCAATCCTCTTTTTGTGGGTCTGTGTTATTGGGGACAGGTGAGCTCGCTGGAGAGCCTGCGGGACTTTGGGGAGTGTGTAGTGGCCCTCCAGGCCAGCGTCATCAAGAAGTTCCTGCAGGGCTTCATGGCCCCCAAGCAGAAGCGGAGGAAGCCCCCGGCAGAGGACGCCCTGGCCGCGGCCACAGCCCCGTCTGCCGTCAAGACTGAGGAGGTGGACGAGGAGAAGCGCATAGCCGAGGAAGCCAAGGTGGGGACCCTTTCAGGCATTAAGCCGGGGGGGGGGGAGGTATAGGAACCCCTTTAAATCCCATGACTGCCTGGCTGCCTCATGTGGGACCTGCCCTTTTATACGTCCACCAGCAAGTCCAGCCATTGCTTTGCCAGCCGCCATGTTTGGAGGAGGCTGATGGGGAGGTGGAGATTTGGGTGAGTTTGACATGCTGTTTTAAATGTATTTAAATGTACAGGCAGCCCCCAAGTTGCGAACAAGATTGGTTCTGTAGGCTTGTTCTTCAGTTGAATTTGCATGCAAGTCAAAACAGGGACATTTCTATAGATAGATAGATAGATAGATAGATAGATAGATAGATAGATAGATAGATAGCTAGATAGATAGATAGAGATAAATAGATGAGTAAATAGATGAATGGATAGATAGACAGACTGGATGAGTAAATAGATGAGTAAATAGATGAATGGATAGATAGACAGACTGGATAGAATTGGACTTGGGGTATCTAGCTAGCCTTCTGTCATGGCTGTCCTTGAAATATCTATGATAATCATAAGGAGAAAGAGGAAGATAGATAGATAGATAGATAGGGTGGATGGAAACATAGATTATTTATTTATTTATTTGCAACATTTATATGCCGCCCTTCTCACCCCATAGGAAACTCAGAGCGGCTTACAAGTAAAATGTAAATACAATATATTATATTATTGCCATAGCACAATATTAATATTATATACTACATTGTACTATAACATTATACTGTAATATTATTAGTAATATTACATGTAATATAAAATATATAATTATAATATATTATATAATATATTGTATTACATTATAATATTATCAATATTATATGTAAATACAATATATTATATTACATTATTATATTATTAGCACAGTGCAGGAGGCAAGATGAAACTGACTTCCTGGCCCCTCTTTATTCTGATCTCAGCCATAGATAAATGTGTGCGTGTGTATGTGCGTGCAGCCAGTCCCCAAGTTTATGAACAATATCAATTCTATATACATGTGCATACACATATATTTTTACATACATACCAGCTTGGGGACCCAGCAATGCCTGGGTTATTTGAAAAAGGTATTGTTTGTCTGTGCTCCAAGTTTAGTCTAGATCCAAAGTTGGCTGGCTTCAGTGGATGCGGGTGAACTACAACTCCCATATGCCAAGGTCAATCACCCTCAAACTCTGGCCTGGTTGGGTCTGTGTGCCAAGTTTGGTGCAGATCCGTCATTGCTGGGTTTCAGAATGCTCTCTGGATGTTGGGTGAACTACAACTCCCACACAGGTGGGTCAGTTCTGCAAGCCCCTTCAGTGTGTTCTATTGGCCACTAAGGTTCTGTGTGCCACGTTTGATCCAGGTCCATCCTTGGTGGGGTTCACAATGCTCTCCGGATGCAGGGTGAACTATAACTCCCACATGAGTGGGTCTGTCCCCCCACAACCCTTCCACTATGTTCTGTTGGTCATTTGGGGGGGGGGGGTGTCTGTGTGCCAAGTTTGGTCCAGATCCATCATTCACGGGGGCCGCAGTGGTCCCAGGAAGTGTGTGAAGGTACTGCAAGTCCCATCATTTGTGGCAAGTGTGTTCCAGATCCATTGTTGTTTTTTGATTGATTTTATTGTGTTGTGTTGATGGGCTTGGCCTCATGTAAGCTGCCCCAAGTCCCCGTTGGGGAGATGGTGGGAGGTACAAATAAAGATTATTATTAATATTATTGGGCTTTTTATTGTGTTGTTGTGTTGATGGGCTTGGCCTCATGTAAGCCGCCCCGAGTCCCCGTTGGGGAGATGGTGGCGGGGTACAAATAAAGATTATTATTATTATTATTATTATTATTATTATTACTGCTGGTCCGAGTCCCTCTATTGAGGTGAGAAGATCGGTGTTCCAGATCCATTGTTGTTTTTTGATTGATTTTATTGTTGTTGTGTTGATGAGCTTGGCCTCATGTAAGCTGCCCGAGTCCCGTTGTGGAGTTGGTGGCGGTGTACAAATAAAGATTATTATTATTATTATTATTATTATTATTACTGCTGGTCCGAGTCCCTCTATTGAGGTGAGAAGATCGGTGTTCCAGATCCATTGTTGTTTTTTGATTGATTTTATTGTGTTGTTGTGTTGATGGGCTTGGCCTCATGTAAGCCGCCCCGAGTCCCCGTTGGGGAGATGGTGGCGGGGTACAAATAAAGATTATTATTATTATTATTATTATTATTATTACTGCTGGTCCGAGTCCCTCTATTGAGGTGAGAAGATCGGTGTTCCAGATCCATTGTTGTTTTGATTGATTTTATTGTGTTGTTGTGTTGATGGGCTTGGCCTCATGTAAGCCGCCCTGAGTCCCCGTTGGGGAGATGGTGGCGGGGTACAAATAAAGATTATTATTATTATTATTATTATTACTGCTGGTCTGAGTCCCTCTATTGAGGTGAGAAGATCGGTGTTCCAGATCCATTGTTGTTTTTGATTGATTTTATTGTGTTGTTGTGTTGATGGGCTTGGCCTCATGTAAGCCGCCCTGAGTCCCCGTTGGGGAGATGGTGGCGGGGTACAAATAAAGATTATTATTATTATTATTATTATTATTGCCCGTCTGAGTCCCTCTATTGAGGTGAGAAGATCGGTATTCCAGATCCATTGTTGTTTTTTTGATTGATTTTATTGTGTTGTTGTGTTGATGAGCTTGGCCTCATGTAAGCTGCCCCGAGTCCCCATTGGGGAGATGGTGGCGGGGTACAAATAAAGATTATTATTATTGCCGGTCTGAGTCTCTCTATTGAGGTGAGAAGATCGGTGTTCCAGATCCATTGTTGCTTTTTGATTGATTTTATTGTGTTGTTGTGTTGATGAGCTTGGCCTCATGTAAGCTGCCCCGAGTCCCCATTGGGGAGATGGTGGCGGGGTACAAATAAAGATTATTATTATTATTATTATTATTGCCCGTCTGAGTCCCTCTATTGAGGTGAGAAGATCGGTATTCCAGATCCATTGTTGTTTTTTTGATTGATTTTATTGTGTTGTTGTGTTGTTGGGCTTGGCCTCATGTAAGCCATCCCAATTCCCCAAAGGGGAGATGGTGGCGGGGTACAAATAAAGATTATTATTATTATTATTATTATTATTATTATTATTGCCGGTCTGAGTCTCTCTATTGAGGTGAGAAGATCATGTTCCAGATCCATTGCTGCTTTTTGATTGATTTTATTGTGTTGTTGTGTTGATGAGCTTGGCCTCATGTAAGCTGCCCCGAGTCCCCATTGGGGAGATGGTGGCGGGGTACAAATAAAGATTATTATTATTATTATTATTATTATTATTATTGCCGGTCTGAGTCTCTCTATTGAGGTGAGAAGATCGGTGTTCCAGATCCATTGTTGCTTTTTGATTGATTTTATTGTGTTGTTGTGTTGATGGGCTTGGCCTCATGTAAGCCGCCCCGAGTCCCCGTTGGGGAGATTTATTTATTTATTTATTTATAGTTCAAACTTGCTATACCGCCACTCCCCGAGGGCTCGGAGCGGTTTACAGTTTGACATAAAAAATACAGAGCATACAACAAGACAAACAACGTCGACAGGAAATGACAAAACTAACGAGAAGGGGAAGCCAAGCTCGGGCCCATGTGGGTCGGAGCTTTCTAAGGTCAGCTATCAGGCTCGACCGTCGAATGGGGGAGGGACTCGAGATCCATACGGTAGCGATCGTCGCAAGCCTGTGGCTCCGGGCTCGCCAGCCGGGATTATCAAGCCTCCTGGGGTTGGGGTTCATCAATGGGGGAACCCGGCGCCTGAGGTTGGTGTTCCTGAAGGTTCTGGGACGGAACCCTCTGGGTGTTGCAGAGCAGGGCTGGGATTTCCTCTGGCCCCGCCTTCGGCCCCTCCTCTGTTTCGTCTGAGGTGGCAGAGGGTTCTTCCATTGTTTACTAGTCCTCTCGCCATATCTCGGACCGTGCCCCGTGGCGGCCACCGGCTGTCCATGGCCTCTAGGCCCTCCATTGGGGCACTGGGGGAGGCCAGCCTCAGGGGCTCCAGAGTTAGCAGTGATCCCGGTCCCAGGGCCACCGGTGACAGCAGGCCCGTCACCAGCCGGTGGCGGTGCAGCCTGTGGGCTGGCCATAACCATGGGGATCGCTGGTAATCGGTCGGCTCGTCGCCGGGGCCGCTCCTCAGGGGCCCTTGCAAGGACCCCTGAGACGTCAAGAGTTGGTGGCAGGGTACAAATAAAGATTATTATTATTATTATTGCTGGTCTGAATCTCTCTATTGAGGTGAGAAGATCGGTGTTCCAGATCCATTGTTGTTTTTTGATTGATTTCATTGTGTTGTTGTGTTGATGGGCTTGGCCTCATGTAAGCCCCCCGAGTCCCCGTTGGGGTAGTGGTGGCGGGGTACAAATGAAGATTATTAGTATTAGTATTATCATTGCCGGTCTGAGTCCCTCTATTGAGGTGAGAAGATCGGGGTACAAAAAAGTTTTAAATAACAATAATAATTATTATTATTATTGCCGGTCTGAGTCCCTCTATTGAGGTGAGAAGATCGGGATACAAATAAATATTATTATTATTGGTTGGGTTTACAGTGCTCTCTGGATGTAGGTGAACCCCCAAGTCCTATGTCCCTGCAATAATTGGATTTTGGGGCATAATTGGTTGTTAGCCACCTTGTTTTCCCAATTGGAGAAAGAATAATAATACTAATAGTGTTGAGAATCGGAGCTCTTGCCCTTTCTTGGAGCAGCCAAACCCAGAGCAAAGCCTTCTGAGAATCCAGGAAAGAGTCCAGGGGCCGGGTAGGAGTACATTTTTCCAGCTCCTGGTCCAAGGAGCCCCCGGCGGCGGGGAATTCCAGGCCATGGTTTGTTTGCTCAGGGAAGGGAATGTGCAACGCGGCAGAATCGGGTTTGGCTTGGCGCTCTTTGCTAAGTTTGAGCAGCAGTCGTCTTCCATTCCATAGCGGCGGTGTTTTCATTGCAACGTCCCCGTGGCTCATGTGATTTGTGTTAATTCCCCCCAAGAGAGCTGCCAGGTCCAAAACCTGGGCCCTGCCTTCTTTGGAGCAGCCACCAGAGGGCGGCCTGGGCCCTTACTTAGTTCCTTATTTACCTCTGCATCGAATCCTAGAATTGGAAGGGACTCCAAAGGTCATCCAGTCCAGCCCCTTTCTGCCATAAACGACAATAGAATTGCTATATATGGGAATGGTGGGAGTTGCCTGTATATGTACATTGTAATCCGCCCTGAGTCTCCTGCGGGGTGAGAATGGAGGAATATAATGATGTAAATAATAATAATAATAATAATAATAATAATGGGACTCAGGGCGGATTCATTAGACTCATAGTTAGAAGGGATCCCCAGGGCCACCCAGTCCAACCCCTTTCTCCCACAAAGGAAGGCACCACCCGATCCCTCCTGACAGATGGCCATCTGGATGGCCCTTGGGGTTCCTTCCAACCCTATGATTCTATAATTCTGTGATATCTTTAGCAGGGGCTAGGTGGGCCATCTATCAGTGAGTCTAATAATAATAATAGATAATAATAGCAATTCTTGAGGTCTATTTCTGTTGGCAAGTTTTGTGTTTCTGCGTTGTAAGGTTTCTCTGTTTGAGGTAGTCTTCACATGACGACTCTTCCTTTATATCAGTGTTTCTCAACCTTTTTTGAGCCGAGGCACACTTTTCACATTTACAAAATCCTGGGGCACACCACCAACCAAAATGACACAAAATGACACTCTAACACAGTATTTATACACTCAGTGTGAAACCTGGGCCTGTTTCGATGAACACAACATGGATATCTTGTAGTTTTATTTTTACTCGTGGTTTTGGGGGCCTTTTAGGTTTTGGGGGGGAAAGTTTCTTTGCTACAAACGTACCTTGCTTGAGGCCTATTTCTGTTGGCAAGTTTTGTGTTTCTGCGTTGTAAGGTTTCTCTCTTTGAGGTAGTCTTCACATGACGACTCTTCCTTTATATAATAGATATATATATAAACACACACACACATGCTGTATAAATTTATTAGCTCTACCCGCCACACGTTGCTGTGGCCAACCTTCCCTCCCTCTTTCCTTCCTTCCCTCTTTTTCTTTTCCTTCTTCTTTCCCTTTTTCTTTCTTCCCTCTCTACCTGTTTCCTTCCTCCCTTTCTTTGCTCTTTGGTTCCGTTCTTCCTTCTCTCTTCCCTTCCTTTCTTTCTTATTGATGCATAAGAACACACACAGAGAGACTGACAGCTGTTGAGCAAGACCTTCGTGTGTGTCTTTTTGCCATTCCTGCCAGGATATCTATGTTGTGTTCATCGAAACAGGCCCAGGTTTCACACTGAGTGTATAAATACATTTAAAAACATATTAACTATATGTATGACTGTGTTAGAGTGTCATTTTGTGTCATTTTGGTTGGTTGTGCCCCAGGATTTTGTAAATGTAAAAAATGTGCCGCGGCTCAAAAAAGATTGAAAAACACTGCCATAGACACAACAACATATATAGATAAAGAGGCTATTTAGCATTCCAGCTTCTGGCCGCCAGGGGAGCTGTCGCTTTCCTTCATTCTTCGCATAGTTCCTGGAGATTTTTATGGCCTCATAAATCAGCTAAATTAGCCTCCCCAGTAAAGTGGTACCTAAATTTCCTACTTGACAGATGCAACTGTCTTTCGGATTGCAAATTACTATATCTCCCTTGGGGAGATAGGGCGGAATACAAATAAATTATTCTGTGTGTGTGTGTGTGTATTAACCAATAATACTATAATAGCTATTATGTCTTCCTTTCTAGCAGAAGAGGATTGGGTTGGATGGCCTTTGGGGTCCCTTCCAACTCTAGCAGACTAATAATAATAATTAACAGATAATAATATAATAGTGATTCTGTATTTCTGCCAGGCAGAAGAGGGTTAGTCTAAATGGCCCTGAGGTCCCTTCCAGCCCCATGATTCTATAATTCTATGACATCTTTAGCAGGGGTTGGATGGCCATCTCTCGGGAGAGATTTAATGGTATTTTTATGGCAGAAGGGGGTTGGATTGGATAACCTTTGGGGTCTCTTCCAACCCTATGATTCTATGAAAGGGGTGCCCATACTTTTTCAGCATGCAAGCTACTTATAATAGAACAAAGTCAGAAAGATCTACCGAGAGAGAAGCAGGCTTGGGGCGGCCTAGCTCCGCCCCCTCTGGCTTCAGCTCTAGCAGCACTGCTCCAGCCTTGAGAAGGGCAGGGCCAAGCCAGTGGTGGCATAGCTAGCACAAGGCTAGCTTGGCCCTGCCCTCCTCAAGGCTGGAGCAGGTGCTGAGAGTGCTGAAGCCGGGGGCGGGGGAGGGGCTTGGCGTGGCCTGGGTCCGCCCCCCTCTGAGAAGTGCCCCATCCGAACGGGATCGACCTCCTTCCGTCCCGCGATCGACTTCCTGGGCAGCCCTGTTCTATGATATGGATCTTTAGCAGGGGTTGGATGGCCATCTCTCGGGTGAGATTAAATGGTATTTTTATGACTGAAGAGGGTTGAGCTGGATGACCTTTGGGGTCCCTTCCAACTCTTTGAGTCTGTGATATAGATCTTTTGCAGGGGTTGGATGGCCATCTGTCGGAAGGGGGCTACTGGTGACTTCCTTTGTGGCAGAAGGGGGTTGGACTAGGTGACCCCTAGCCCCCCCTCCCTGATTCCTTCGGTCTCTGATGCAGTCCCTTCCTTCTCCCATAGGTGGCGTCGGCGGTGGAGAAGTGGAAGGGGGCCATCCGGGAGGCGCAGACCTTCTCCCGGATGCATGTCTTGCTGGGGATGCTGGATGCCTGCATCAAGTGGGACATGTCAGCCGAGAACGCCCGCTGCAAGGTCTGCCGCAAGAAAGGTGGGCCATGCACTCTGAGATCATTCTGGGACATGAGCAAGTGGGGGTGGGTGGGAGGATAGACCCTATTTACTCGAATCTAATGCTCCTCTTTTTGGGATACATGACCTGGCCAGAATGAGGGTGCGACTTAGAGCCATATCATATGGTCTCTCCTCCCAAGTCTAATAATAATAATAATAATATAGTAATAATATAGTAATAGACAACAATAATAATTTATTATAATAATAGACCCCCCCTGGTGACGCAGCGAGATACTGAACTTAATAATAGTAATTGATGGTGATAATAGTAATATAGTAATTCTATCTTTTTGTTTGACCAAAGGGGTTTGGATCGGATGACACTTGGGGTCAGTTCCAACTCTAGGAGTCTAATATAATAATAATAATAAATAAACAATAATAATATATTATAATTATAACAATAAGGCCCCCTGGTGGCGCAGCGGGTTAAACTGCTGAGCTGCTCAACTTAATAATAGTAATTGATGATGAAGATGAGAGTAATATAGTAATTCTATCTTTTTGTTTGACCAAAGGGGTTTGGATTGGATGACCCTTGGGGTGAGTTCCAACCTTAGGAGTCTAATAATAATAATAATAATAATAGACAATGATAGTAATAATATATTATAACAATAGGCCCCCTGGTGGTGCGGCGGGTTAAACTGCTGAGCTGCTGAACTAATAATAGTAATTGATGATGATGCTGATAGTAATATAGTAATTCTATATTTCTGTTTGACCAAAGGGGTTTGGATTGGATGACCCTTGGGGTCACTTCGCACTCTAGGAGTCTAATAATAATATAATAATAATAGACAATAATAATATAACAATAGGCCCCCTGGTGTTGCAGCAGGTTAAACTGCTGAGCTGCTCAACTTAATAATAGTAATTGATGATGATAGTAATATAATAATTCTATCTTTTTGTTTGACCAAAGGGGTTTGGATTGAATGGCCCTTGGGGTCCCTTTTAATTCTAGGATAATAATAATGACACAGTCATTCTCCCTGCTTGGCCAAAAGGGGCTGGAGTGGATGGCCCTTAGGGGTCCCCTCACCTTCCATGTGTTGTAATGCCTCTCTTCCCTCCTCCAGGCGAAGATGACAAGCTCATCCTGTGCGACGAGTGCAACAAGGCCTTCCACCTCTTCTGCCTGAGGCCTGCCCTCTACGGGATCCCAGAAGGGGAGTGGCAGTGCCCAGCCTGCCAGCCCTCCGTCGCCCGGCGCAGCTCCCGCGGCAGGTGAGCGAGTCCACGCACAGAGGGGACGGTGGGGTATGCAGTGGACAGGAAGGGAGCAGGTTTCCTTTCCTTCACCCTGGCGACTGGGGAACAATGGGACCAAGGGTTCAAATGACAGGGAAGGAGATTCCACCTGACGATGAGAAAGAGCTTCCTGGCCCTAAGGAGAGCTGTTCAGCAGTGGAACTCTCTGCCTCAGAGTCTGGGGGAGCAGAGGTTGCATGACCCTGTCGGGGGCGCTTTAATTGTCTGGTTTTTGCCTGGAATCCAAAGGACTAGATGGCCTTTGGATGTCTTTTCCAATAATAATAATAATAATGCTATTGATGATGATAATAATAATATAGTAATTATATAATTTTGCTTGACTGAAGGGGGTTGGGCCGGGTGGCTCTTTGGGTCCCTTCCAACATTTGGATGATGATAATAATAATATAGTAATTATATAACAATAGTGATAATAATAATAATAATATAGTAATGCTATCTTTTTGCTTCGCCAAAGGGGTTGGACCAGGTGGCCCCAGGGGGTCCCTTCCAACTCTAGGAAACTACTACTAGTACTACTACTACTAATAATAATAATATATTTTTGTTTAAATTACAATATTATTATTAAAATCAGATCATTTTGCTTGGGCTCCCTGGCGGCACAGCAAACTAAACCACTAAGCTATTGAACTTGCTGACCAAAGTGTTGGCGGTTCGAATCCAGGGAGCGAGGTGAGCTCCTGCTGTTAGCTCCAGCCAACCTAGCAGTTCGAAAACATGCAAAGGTGTGTAGATCAATGGGTACCGCTTGGGCAGGAAGGTAACAGCGCTCCATGCAGTGATGACCTTGGAGGTGTCTACGGACAACATCGGCTCTTTGGCTTAGAAATGGCTTCGAAATAGAGATGAGCACCAACCCCAGAATAGTAGTAATTCTACCGTCTTGCTTGACTGTAGGAGGTTTGACTGGATGGCCCTTTGGACCTCTTCCAACTCTAGGAACTAATAATAATAATAATCAGCACATTGGGTGCCATGCCAAAAGACCTCAGCCGGCATTTGGAAACAATAAACATTGACACAATCACGATCTGTCAACTGCAAAAGGCCACCTGACTTGGATCCGCACACATCATTCGGAAATACATCACACAGTCCTAGACGCTTGGAAAGTGTTCGACTTGTGATTTTGTGATATGAAATCCAGCATATAGATCTCGTTTGCTGTGACATACTGTATTTTTGTGTCAGTAAAATAATAATAATAAATAGTTATATTTATTATTAATTATTTATTAATAATAATTATAATATTTTAAATAATATAAAAATTCCCATCTGCCAGCTGCAAAAGGCCACTCTACTGGGATCTGCACACATTACCCACCAACACATCACACAGTCCTGGACGCTTGGGAAGTGTCCAACGTGTGATCCAATACAACAGCCTACATTGTGACCTTGTTTGTTGTGTACTAATCTTGTGTTTCAAATAAATTCTACCTTCCTTTTTGGCTGGGGTCCCTTCTATCTCTAGGAGTCTAATAATAATAATAATAATAATATACACCAATGAGGATTTATAAATAAAGATTATTATTATTATTATAAGATTGATCTGCAAAGACTGGCACAAGCCAGCCAAGGTGGTCCCAGTGGTGATTGGCATACTGGGCGCAGTGCCTCAAGACCTTGGCCTGCACTTAAAAACAATTGGTGCTGACAGTCAGCTGCAAAAGGCCACCCTACTCAGATCTGCACGTGTCATTCGCCAATACATTATTTATTTATTTACTTTATTTATATTCCGCTCTTCTCACCCCGAAGGGGACTCAGAGCGGATTACAGGTACATATACTTAGCAGACAATCCCTGCTGTTTTCCACATAACACACATATAGACGAACAGAGGCAAACTCTGGCCACCAGGGGGAGCTGACGCACTCCTCATCTCTCAGCGTCCCTTGTTGTTCCTTCCGCATTCGGTTGAACAAAAAAGAGAGTTCGGGTGTTCTTGGAAAACGTCAAAGGAGTAGAGAAAGAAGGGTTTTCAAGGTATAATTCAATGGTTTAATGTTCAATGGGATATCATAAAGAAAATCATCATTCAAAAATCAACTTGTAAGTGGAATGAGTGTTGCTGTAGGTCACAATTCACACACTTTCCGACAAAACAAAGCCCCGTAAATCATAAATCAGTGGTGAAGCACATCCGTAATAAGAGTCAATTATGGGACAGTCGGAAAGGAAGTGGGTCAACGGTCTGTGAAAGGCCCCGCCGTTTCGCCTATGTAGGCTTCATCCGGACCCAAATGTAAACAAAAATTCAAATGCTGTGACCATTCCACTGTTCCGGGTATCCAATATTATATTTGCATTATCATCATCCTGGAAATGGTGGACGCAGCCACCGATACGCTAAGACGCCCGGACCATTTCCAGGATGATGATAATGCAAATATAATATTGGATTATATATTGGATACCCGGAACAGTGGAATGTGAATGAACACTGAGGCCTGATATACCAAGGCCTCTCGCAGACTGAGATGTGCTCCACCATTGATTTATGATTTACGGGGCTCTGTTTTGTCGGAAAGTGTGTGAATTGTGACCTACAGCAACACTCATTCCACTTACAAGTTGATTTTTGAATGATGATTTTCTTTATGATATCCTATTGAACATTAAACCATTGAATTATACCTTGAAAACCCTTCTTTCTCTACTCCTTTGACGTTCCTTCCGCATTCCTCAGCATTCCTGGAGATCTTTAATGGCCTCATAATTCAGTCAAAATTTGCCTCCCCACTTAACGTGGTACCTTTATCTCCTACTTGACAGATGCAACTGTCTTTCGGGCTGCAAAGGTCGACAGCAGGCTACACTTAAAGGTCGAGCACCCACCTCGACCCGGGCAGGCTGTTTCGCAGTTTTCAAAAAAAAAATTAAATATATATATATTGGTATTTTCGCTTGATTTTCGCAAGACAGGCTGACCGCTGCCCTTGTCGTTGCAGGAACTATGCCGAAGATTCTGTGGAAGAGGAGAGCGAGGCTGGTGAGGAGGAGGAGGAGGAGGAGGCGGAGGAGGAAGAGGAGGAGGAGGAGGAGGAAGAGGAAGACTACGAAGTGGCCGGCTTGAAACGTAAGCTATCTTATCTAGCTCACAGCAGACATCTTGCCTCTTTCCATGCTCACAGGAGTAGAAGAGGGGTCTGGCTGTGTGTGTCTGAGAAGAGAACAGTGACAGGCAGGCAGAGAGGCCAATGGGGAAGGACTTTTCCCTGCCTATCTGAAGTTCTTGATGAGGACTACAAGCTTGTGCAGGATGCGGTTGAGTCCTGACGCCTCGCCGGACGGGCTCTCCCCTCAGCCGGCCTGTCGGCGCGTGCCGTAAATGCTCTAATGGCGACGGAGCATCGTTCTGGCTCTCGGGTGTTGCAGCTGTTTTCTGCCTGTGTTTGAAGTTTGCTCAGGCTCCGTCTCTATAAATATATCCAGAGAGAGAGACCCCGTTGTTTTTGGCTCGGCCGGAGGGTTTGATGTGGGGAATGCGGGGAGCGCCAGGCATCCCTTGCGTTCGTGGCCGCGAAAGATATCCCCGGTGGCGCCCCGCTTGAACGCGAGCCTCGCTATGAAGCGGGTGGCAACTGGGGGCCGCCGTTTGGCTCAAAGCCCCTCTTGTGCTGGAGCCATTGTCCGATTCCCCCTTTGCCAGCTGGCGGGAGACACCCGACACCCACCCGGCGCATGGTTTTGAAGGGTTCGAGCAGCTGCTTGGCCGTCACGGGGCCCGCAAGGCCTTTAGGGAACCTTTTATGTGGAATTCTGTGTCGTATGCTCTCATCTCATGAACAGGGAGTCCAGTGGAAGCTCCCCCTTTGGAGGCTTTGAAACAGAAGCCAGATGGCCATCTGTCGGGGGTGCTTTGATGGTGCTTTTCCTACATAATGGCAGAAGGGGGTTGGACAAGTTTGTCCATGCCTGATCTATCTCTTCTCACGCCAGGCCTGCTAACACCGAGGCCTACCTCACACTGAGGGCTTTCTCCCACTGAGGCCTCTCTCATACTGAAGCCTCTCTCATACTGGTGTGAACTAACACTGAGGCCTTGTTATATCAAGGCCTCTCACAGACTGAGGTCTGCTAACACTTAAGACATGTTACGAATTGTGGGAGTTGGAGTCCAAAACACCTCATACTGAGGGCTTTCTCCCACTGAGGCCTACAGTATCTCATACTGAAGCCTCTCTCACAGTGATGTGAACTAACACCGAGGCCTTTTTATACCGAGGCCTCTCACAGACTGAGATCTACTAACACCGAGGGCATGCTGTTAGGAATTGTGGGAGTTGGAGTCCAAAACACCTCACACTGAGGCCTTTCTCCCACTGAGGCCTATCTCATACTGAAGCCTCTCTCACTGATGTGAACTAACACTGAGGCCTTGTTATACCGAGGTCTCTCACAGACTGAGGTCTGCTAACACTGAAGGCATGCTGTTAGGAATTGTGGGAGTTGGAGTCAAAAACACCTCACACTGAGGCCTTTCTCCCACTGAGGCCTATCTCATACTGAAGCCTCTCTCATAGTGATGTGAATGAACACTGAGGCCTGATATACCAAGGCCTCTCGCAGACTGAGGTCTGCTTAACACCGAGGGCATGCGGGAGTTGGGAGTCCAAAACACCTCACACTGAGGGCTTTCTCTCTTGGGGATTAAACTGGATGACTTTTGAGGTTCCTTCCAAGTCTAGGTGTCTGTCTATCTATCATCCTGTCAAACTCCCTCTATGTATGATTGTGTGTGTCCATATCTATATATATAAATTGTATATTGACATGTAATATTACTAATAATATTGCGATATAATTTGTTATAATAAATACAATGTGATATGTAATTGTTGTACTGTGACAATGACATAGTATGTTGTATTTGATATTATAGCATAATATAGTACGGTATAATATATGGTGTATACATATAATATTGATAATGTTGTAATGTAATGCAATATATTACCACTAATAATAATAATAATATGATACTATAACTATATTTTTGTGTTACATGCATTATTACTAATAATATTGCGATATAATTGTTATAGTTCAATGTGATATTGTTATAGCACAATGTGATATGTAATATTGATGTTGTGTTGTGGCAATAATATAGTTTATTGTATTTGTATAGTTCAATGTGATATTGTTATAGTATGATGTGATATGTAATATTGATGTTGCACCGTGGCAATAATTATAGTTCATTGTATTTGCATTTTGCTTGTGAGCCGCTCTGAGTCCCCTTTGGTGTTGAGAAGGGCGGCATATAAATATTGTAAAATAAATAAATAAAAATATATATCTTATCAATCAGAATCCGAGAGTCGGAAGTGGGATCTATCTCATTTCCCTCCTGCCTTTGGGGACTCCTGCCTTGACCGGTCTCCTCTTCCCCTTTTCTGTTCCCCAGTGCGGCCCCGCAGAGCGGCCAAGGGAAAGCAGGGCGGTCCAGCCGCTGACCCCCCCAGGCGAGGCCGCCACCAGGGCAGGAAACGAGCACCCAGTGCCCCACGGGCCTCGCGGCAACAAGCGGCCTCCTCCATCGTCGACACGGACATTGACGAGCTGGTAAGCGACGGTCCCATTGGCAGAAGAAGCCCCTCCCTCTAGAATACAATAACTTTATTGCAGGGTTGCTGTGACTTTTCCGGACTGCCTGGCCATGTTCCAGAAGCATTCTCTCCTGATGTTTCGCCCACATCTATGGCAGGCATCCTCAGAGGTTGTGAGGTCTGTTGGAAACTTATATATCTGTGAAATAATGTCCAGAGTGGGAGAAAGAACTGTTGTCTGTTGGAGGCAAGTGTGAATATTGCATTTGAGCACCTTGATTAGCATTGGACTTGGACTTGGACTTTATTTATTATTTCTGAGTCACCCTCCACGTTAGTGCTCCGGGCGACTTACATAATAACTTTGAGACAACATATTGCAAAATACACAGGGGAAAAACAAGAGGATGGGGGGGAGAGGGGGTAGTGTCAAAAAGTGGTGCCAATCAAGGCACCACTCTGCCATCAAAGGAGGGCAGGCAAGGATGTCCCCGCGAGAGCATCGGTGCCACCACACCAGTAGGAAGTGGAGACCGCCAACTTCCGGCTGGAGGTCCGCGCTGAGAGGCCCGGCCTGTCAGTGCAGTGTCCTTCCTGATCGTTGTAAGAGACCGGTGAGACCCTTGGAGCGCCGAGCGCTTGTAGCTGGCGCTCCAGAACGTCCTGGATGGGAACGTCCTCGGGGTCGTCGCCTGTCTCGAAGTTGGTCGCCCTTCTGTGGTCGAACCCACGGTTCCAGGGGCGCAGCCTCGTCGGTCTCTCCGGCAGGGGGGTGGGCCCGACCTCCGGTCCCCGACCTGTGACGTCCGGTGGGCGCCTTCCTTCCGCTTCCGGCGTCGTACCCTCCTCCTCCTCTTCTGAGGGCCTCGTTCCGGGTCAGTGCTAGACGCAGAGACTTCCGGGGACGGGACTTCCGGGGGTCGACTGCTTCCGGGCTGCCTTTCTTCATGGGACCCCAGCACATGGGATAGCTGGGCGTCCTCAAGGCCACCCGCCATGTTGGGTCTCGCCTCCTCCAGAAGGCTCCCCCAACTTCTAGCAGGGCCTTGCAGCTTCAAAGCTTGGCTGCTTCCTGCCTGGGGGAATTAGCTGGCCCTCATAGTTGAAGTCTACCTATGATGTTAATTACAGGCCTCTCTCATCTTTTTAAGTGGGAGAACTTGTACAATTGGTATCTGGCTAAATACTTCCCCCCATTGTAATTATATTATTATTATTTATATATACACACACATGCCATCCTCGAGTGACAAACATCCAACTTTCAAATGACTCTTAGTTAAGAACAGGGCTGAGACAACAGGAAGTGAGAGGAATCTTATATACAGTGTTCCCTCGCTACTTCGCAGTTCGCTTTTAACGGACTCGCGGTTTCCAAAAAATATTAATTTAAAATAATATATCACGGTATTTTTGCTGTTTTGCGGGTTTTTTCCGCCACCACTTTCCGAGGTGCTTTCCCTCCTAAGTCCTCCCTCCCTCCCTCCAGCCTTGAAGGGCCTTTCCTTCAATTTATTTTAAGTTTATGAAGACTTAAAATAGTGTAGAACTACCCAAATAATGTATAAATATTAAAATAAATACGTTGCGGTTTTCCACTTATTGCGGGAGGTCCTGGAACGTAACCCCCGCAAGAAGTGAGGGAACGCTGTTCTGTTCCTGGTCCAGAAGTGTGATTCCCTGTTTAATTGTGCGGTCCTGACTTTGAAAGTCGTCGTCCTACTCCAGAAACTGCTGCCCGGCTATGCTTTGGGCTTTGCTAGGCCTCCTGCTGGGTCTGTAAGGCAGGCACCCTTCGAACTACACCCTGCCCCAGACTTCCCAAAGGGGCAGGGCTTGCATCAAAGGGGCAGCTGCCGCAGAGGAGGCGCCCTGCAGCCGGCTCCGGTTTCAGGCCATTCAACGGGAGGGGAGGCAAGCTTCAAAGGCGGCTCCGGCTCCCTTTCTTCTCTGAAAGGCCAAGGGCAATGGGCAACATCCGCACTCCCAGCCCTCCCTGGCTATTTAAAGGTCCTGTGCATCCCTGGGACGGGCACAAGAGTGCCAGGAGAGTTCTTGGCCTATCCATGTAGCATGGCGGGGGTTGGACTAGATAGATAGTCCATGTGGTCTCTTCCAACTCTAGGATTCTACCATTCATTTTTCTCTGTCTTCAACATGAGAAAACATATCCAGAAAATCACATTGTTTGATTTTTAACTAATTTAAAAATAACAGCCAATACTAATAATATATAATATAAGATTGCTATCATTTCCTGTTGTGTCAGCCCCATTCTTAACTAGGAGTCATTTGCAAGTTGGGTGTTTGTCACTCGAGCATGACCTGTGTGTGTGTGATAATAATAATAATAATAATTATTATCATTATATACAATATAATTATATAATAAAGCCAATACTAATAATAGACAATATAAGATTCCTATCACTTCCTGTTGTGTCAGCCCCTTTCTTAAGTAGAAGTCATTTGCAAGTTGGATGTTTAACACTCGAGGATGGCCTGTATATATATATATGTGTGTATATAATGTAATAATAATAATAATATGACAATACTAATAATATGTAATGCAAGATTCAGCAAGTCTCAGCAAACGTTCTTAACTAGGAGTCATTTGCAAGTTGGATGTTTGTCACTCGAGGATAGCCTGTGTGTGTATATAATAATAATAATTATTATCATTATTATATACAATATAATTATATAATAAAGTCAATACTAATAATATATAACAGTGTTTCCCAACCTTTTTTGAGACACTGTTTGTCACACCACCAACGACACAAAATCCTGGGATCTGCACTGGCTGCCAATTGAGCACCGGATCACCTTCAAAGTGTTGGTCCTCACCTTTAAGTAGCGTATAACCGTCTCACCCCATATTGCCCTCCGAGATCACTTAGGACTCCAATCTCCTGGAGATATTCAGCTAAACAATGACTGCTACCGCCGGAGGGCGTTCTGTCATAACCTCGCTGTGGAACGCCCTCCCCAGCCGGAACTACTTGCTAATAAACATGTTTAAGCAGGCCTGGTGAGTTCCCAACCCCGCCATCTTTTCTGAGGATGATGTGCTGTTCATTGTTTTAACTGTGTTATTAATTACTGTACTGCTGTTGTTTTTAATTGTTTTTAACTGCTTATTGCCTGTATTTTTACTGTGCCCTTGGCAGCCACAGGGGAGTCGGCAAGAAGCCAAAATAAATAAATAAATAAATAAATAAATAAAATGACACTCTAACACAGTAATACATATAGTTAATATGTTTTAAAAATGTATTTATATACTCAGTGTGAAACCTGGGCCTATTTCGATGAACTCAACATAGATATCCTGACAGGAACGGCAGAAAGACACAAACTTCCCACACAGAACTCCCATAACCAAGAGAAAACGCTATTAGAGTTTGGTGGGCATTGACCTTGAGTTTTGGAGTTGTAGTTCACCTATATCCAGAGAGCACTGTGGACTCAAACACTGTTGGATCAGGACCAAACTTGGCATGAATACTCAATATGCCCAAATAGGAACGCAGGTGGAGTTCAGGGGAAATAGACCTTGACATTTGGGAGTTGTAGTTTCTGGGATTTATAGTTCCCCTACAATCAAAGAGCATTCTGAACCCCACCAATGATAGAACTGGGCCAAACTTCCCACACAGAACCCCCAGGAGGCAAGAGGAGGTCTCTACTTGGGGAAAGGGAGACGGGCCTTCCCAATGCATGGAGAGGGAGAGACCAAGTAGACAACAGGTGGGGAGGGGGTGTGTTTGTAATTTTGTGCCTTTATCGAGGTAGGTTTCTTAGGGTTTTTATACACTAGACTCTCCCCCCCCCCCCTTCCTGGAGGTTCCAATTTCCCACGGCACACCTAATAATCGCTCACGGCACACTAGTGTGCCCCAGCACACTGGTTGAGAAACACTGATATATAATATAAGATTCCTATCACTTCCTGTTGTCTCAGCCCCTTTCTTAAGTAGGAGTCGTTTGCAAGTTGGATGTTTAACACTTGAGGATGGCCTGTGTGTGTGTGTGTATATATATATGTGTGTGTGTGTTAATAGTGTGTGTGTATATATATATAATGTAATAATAATATAATGCCACTATGTAATGCAAGATTCAGCAAGTCTCAGCAATCGTTCTTAACTAGGAGTCATTTGCAAGTTGTATGTTTAACACTCGAGGATGGGTTATCTCTATATATGTGTGTGTACATATATATTTGTGTGTGTATGTGTGTGTGTGTATTATATTGTTATATATATTGTAATAATAATAATATAATGCCAATACTAATATGTAATGCAAGATTCAGCAAGTCTCAGCAAACGTTCCTAACTAGGCGTCATTTGCAAGTTGGAGGTTTGTCACTCAGGGACGGTCTGTGTTAGGCGATTTGGTGACTGTCTTTGGGAGCAGAGTTCATGGCCTTCATGCTGCTGACAAAGAGTCATCAAAGGACTTCTCCTTGACTGACCTTTGCCCCTTTGCAGGTGCTTCAGACCAAGAAGGTCTCCCGACGTCAGAGCCTGGAGCTGCAGAAGTGCGAGGAGATTCTCAACAAGCTGATCAAGTACCGCTTCAGCTGGCCCTTCAGGTGAGCCATTGACTCTCTGAGGGGTGACTGGGATGGGGGGTGTCCTTCAGTCATACTTTCTGCTTCCATGTACTAGCAGGAGGAACACTTGGTATCTCTAGCAGAGTAGAGGTGTATCTCGGCCCATAACCTGGAGTAGTGTAGTGTAGCCAGTGCAATATATATATGCATATGGTAGGAAACAGGAGAAGAAATACACAGGAAGATGCTCCAGTAAAGTTTTAAAAGGGGTAGGAACTTACTTTTATGGTTGCCGGTGAGATACAGATAGAAGAGGCGAGTCCCTAAGGCTGACTCGCAGGTCTGTGTATCAGAGAGTTTCCCATTGCTTGGCTGGCTGGCCAACCAGTGGCAAGCACCCGCCCCGGGATTGGCCAGGCCCGGCTTCTGGAGCCCTGCGGAGGCCATGGAGACCCAGGGCAACCCTGCAAAGGCTGCCGAGGCAAGGTGGTGAAGCCGGCCCTGGCGCAAACAGGAGAAGAGAAGGCGGCCGCAGAGGGCTCGTTGAAGGTAGTGGCCCGCTAGCGCCAATATGTTCATATTTATTAAAAAATACATTTTTAAAAATGCGAAACAGCGAGTCCGCGTAAGGCGCGCGCCGTCCACGCTTGCTTTTGGGTGAGAGAGAAGCAGAACGGAGCAGGGGGAGGAGGCGTGGCTTGGCATGGCCTGGCTCCGCCCCCTATGGCTTCAGCTCTAGCAGCAGCTGCTCCAGCCATGAGAAGGGCAGGGCCAAGCCAGTGGTGGCATAGCTAGCACAAAGCTGGCTTGGACCAGCTCTCCTCAAGGCTGGAGCAGCTTCTGGGAGTGCCAAAGCCGGGGGAGGGGGCGGGGCCTGGCCCATCCTGGCTCCGCCCCCCTCTGGCCAGCTCTAGCAGCAGCTGCTCCAGCCTTGAGGAGGGCAGGGCCAAGCCAGTGGTGGCATAGCTAGCACAGGGCTGGCTTGGCCCTGCCCTCCTCAAGGCTGGAGCAGCTGCTGGGAGTGCGAAGCTGGGGAGGGGCGGGGCTTGGCCCATCCTGGCTCCGCCCCCCTCTGGCTTCGGGTCTAGCAGCAGCTGCTCCAGCCTTGAGGAGGGCAGGGCCAAGCCAGTGGTGGCATAGCTAGCACAGGGCTGGCTTGGCCCTGCCCTCCTCAAGCCTGGAGCAGCTGCTGGGAGTGCCGAAGCCGGGGAGGGGGCGGGGCTTGGTGCGTCCTGGCTCCGTCCCCTCTGGCTTCAGCTCTAGCAGCAGCTGCTCCAGCCTTGAGGAGCACAGGGCCAAGCCAGTGGTGGCATAGCTAGCACAAGGATGGCTTGGCCCTGCCCTCCTCAAGGCTGGAGCAGCTGCTGGGAGTGCCAAAGCCGAAGCCTGGCCTGGCTCCGCCCCGCCCCCTCTGAGAAGCGCCCCATCCAGCTGGGATCGACCTCCTTCGATTGACTGGTCGATCACAATCGACTTCCTGGGCAGCCCTGCTGTAATGGGTTCCCTCTGACCCTAAGGGATCTCTAATGAGATCAGTATGGCTCTGATGCCAATTTATTATTAGTAGTAGTAGTAGTAGTAGTATTTCTGGCATTTGTACCCCGTCACTCAGGACTCAGGACGGCTTACATTCGCATCACAAGGCCGCTACACCATAATACAAGAGTATAATCACATATCACACTATAATCAAAATCACATATAAGACATTAAAAAAACGTACATAGTCATTAAAACCAATATTTATTTATTTATTTATTTATTTACGTCGTTTATATTCCGCCCTTCTCACCCCGCAGGGGACTCAGGGCGGATCACAATGCACATATACAGGCAAACATTCAATGCCATTGACATACAACAGATATAGACAGACATAGAGGCAATTTAACATTCCAGAAATCAGTTAAATTTAGCTGATAAATCATTAGTTAAAACCATGAGACAAATCACAGTGTCATCTGCCGCTACGCCAGTCCAGTCAATGTCCAAAAGTGCAACTTACATCTGCTGCCCAAAGGCCTGGTCCCAGAACCACGACACTAACTTTTTTCTGAAAGCCAGGAGAGATGGAGTCGATCTTACCTCGTTTGGGAGTGTGTTCCAAAGGCGAGGGGCCACCGCCAGGAAGGCCCTATCTCTCGTTCCCACCAACCGCATTTGCGATGCTGGCGGGAGCGAGAGCAGGGCCTCCCCAGATGATCTTAGGCTGCGAGATGGGACATAGAGGCAGATGTGTTTGGACAAGTAGGCTGGGCTAGAACCGTATAGAGCAGGCCTGGGCATCTTGCGCCCCGGATGCGGCCCGCCGGCCGATTCTGACCGGCCCGGGGAGAAGGGTGTCGGGGGGGCGGGGCCATTTCTGCAAGAGGAAGGGCTGCCGCCATCCCATCACGGGCTGTGGGGCCTGCATGAGCAGACAGCCCGCCGCTACGAAGAACGATCAACGGGGGCAGCGGCTTTGGAGTGCCTGCCATCCCGGGAGACAATCCGGGCCTGCAGTGGGAGCAGTCGGCGAGCTGCGGCGGCTGATCCCCCTGACGACCTGGAAGACGATCAATTCTTCTGGGTCGCCAGGGAGATCAGCTGCCACAGGTTCCCGACTGCTCCCGCTGCAGGACCAGATCGCTTCCCGGGATGGCAGGCACTCCAAGGCAGGGCGATCAGCCGATAGGGAATGCTTCTGATGGAACGGCTGGGGGCGAGAGCGGGCGGAGGCCTGCAGCCTCCGATCGTCTGCTGTTCTGCTCTGTTCTGCTCTGCTCTGCTCTGCTCTGCTGCGGCGGCTGGGTCCGCTTTGTCATCCTCTGGGCTGGGTCCATTGGGCCATTCCATCTTGGGATCCTTCCTCTGTTGAGGATGTCAGCCTCCATCTTGGTTCGCACCTTGTCTTCTTGAATTTCATTTTATTTTATTTTAGTGGTTTTTATTATTATTTTATATTAATTTTATAATAATAATATAATATAGTTATATTATATTATAATTTCAATATATTAGAATGTCTGTACATATATATCAATAAATCAATAAATATTCATATATTATTAGTATTAATATAATAATTATTATATTATATATATATTATAATATAATAATTATGGTATTAATACTAATAATATATGAATATTGATTGATATATTAATATGTTAATATTAATGATGTGTAATATATAGTAAATATAGTAAGTAAGTAAATAATGTAGATTAGAATGTAGTTCAGTCTTTAGGTGCCGCCCTCCATAATATTTTTTGGCTCTTGTGTGGTCACCCCTGGTATAGAGCTTTATACGTCAATACCAGCGCTTTGAGTCCCTCTCTCCCTCTGGCAGGGAGCCGGTGACCACGGAGGATGCGGAGGACTACTTTCAGGTGATTGCCAGCCCCATGGACTTCCAGACCATGCAGAGCAAGTGCTCCTGCGGCAGCTACGCCTCGGTGGGGGACTTCCTGGCCGACCTCAAGCGGGTCTTCTCCAACGCCGAGGCCTACAACCGCAACGGCAGCCCCGTCCTGACCTGCCTGGAGAAGACGGAGCAGTGCCTGGCCGACATGCTTCGCAAGCACCTCCCGGGGCACTCCTACACCCGGCGGAGGCGCAAGGCCGGACCCAACGGACTCCCAGGCGCCGAGGAGGAGCAGGCCCACGCCGCCGACAGCGACCCCGAGGCCGGGGAGCACTTGCGCGGGAGGAAGAGGAAGAAATGAGGAGTGGGCGGGAGCCACACCGAGGAAGGCCCTGCTCCAAAGTGCTTGGCCCCGGGGAAGACGCCAAGCGGCTCCGTATTTATACGCTGGGCAAGCACTTAACCCTGCCAGGGCCATCACCAGCATCTCTACGTATGTTTTGGAGGGGACTTCACCTCCTTTCTCTTTTATCAGGAAGCCCCCTTCCGCTCTTCTCTCCTCCTTTTTTCCCTTCCTTTTCGCCGCCATTCGTATACAGAACAGAAAAACAAACAAAACACCCCTTGTAAGATAAAAAACCACCGTCTCATACGTACTGTACAGTTTCTAATGGGGAAAACGTGTTGGCTTTTGAAGAACCGTCTCTTAGGGACACCCTGTGTTTCCTGGTCAACGTGTTCCTCCCTTTTTGTAGTCTCTGGACACACACAAGCGCGCACTCTGTGCATCTTTCGGGCCCATTTTAGTCCCCCTGCTTTTCTCAAGACGGATGTTTCTTCAAATGGGCAACTTTGACGACACAATAGGACTTCTTTTTTAAATGGGTTGTTTTTTTTGTGGGGGGGGGGAGGCGGGTTCTGCTAAGGGCTGTACTTGTAATAAATCAGAAATACCAAAAAAAAGATACATATACATATATTATATGATTTTGTTTTAATTTTGGTCAAGGATCAGCATTGAGATGTATAACATGGATTTTTTGTAAATTTTCCGGAATGTTCCAGAAGCATTGTCTCCTGACGTTTCACCCACATCTATAGCAGGCATCCTCAGAGGTTGTGCGGTCTGTTGGAAACTAGGAAAATGGAGTTTATATATCTGTGGAATGATGTCCAGGGTGGGAGAAAGAACTCTTTGTCTGTTGGATTCAAGTGTGAATGTTTCAATTGGCCACCTTGGTTAGCATTGAATAGCCTAGCAGTTTTCATGGTGTCGCTTCTTACATACACACACATACACATATACACACTTATTCAATATAAATGGGCCAACAAAATGTTGGATAATGAGGAGGGATTAAAGAAAAGCCAGTTAAATGTCAAATCAGGCCCGGATTACCCATACTATGGGCGCAGGCCTAGGGGGCGGCAGATCAAGCACCTTTTTTTAAAAAAACGCCCCCTCGCAGTGCTCTCCCTCCGCCCTCTCCCGAGAGAGAGGAAATCATCATACCTCGGGAGAGGGCGGGGGGAGAGTGCTGCGAGGTGGCGGGGAGGAGGGTATGGCACCCTCCCATCGGCCGCCTGGCCCGCCCCCTTGTAAAGGAAGGAGGGTGCGAGGAGGAGGAAGGGAAGCCCTGCGAGGGCTGCTGGCGGGCATGCATGCGCGCGCGGCAGGAGGGCGCCTCTTCCTCCTCCGCCATGTTCCTGGGTGCCGCGCATGGCCGGCAGCGTCCCTGGGGGCTTCTTTTCCTCCTCGCGACCGGAAAGAGGACGTGAGGAGGATGCGGACGGAAGCCGCACAACCAGGGCCGCTGCCGCACATGTGCCCTGGGGGCGGGACTTCCCTCCTCCTCCTCTTCGCGACCAACTTCCAGTCTTGGGAGGAGGCGGACGGAAGCCCCACGGCCGGGGCCGCTGCCGCGCATGCGCAGCAGCGCCCTGGGAGGCAGGACTTCCCTTCCTCCACCTCCTCCCCGCGACCAACTTCCGGTCGCGGGAGGAGGCGGACGGAAGCCCCGGGGGTGGCCCTGCTTCTTTTGGCCTAGAGCGCCAAAAGGAGTTAATCCGGGCCTGCGTCAAATTATGTTATGATTTTACAAACTAACCCCCAAAACGTTACGTTTTACAACAAATCAACAGAAAAAGCAGTTCAATACGCAGTAATGTTATGTAGTATTTATTAATTAATTTCACAATATTTATATGCCGCCCTTCTCAACCCCGAAGGGGACTCCGAGCGGCTTACAGCAAACTGTAAATACAACAAACTACATTACTGCCATAGCACAACATCGGTACTACACATCACATTGCACTATAGCATTATATCGCAATGTCATTACCAATATTGCATGTAAAACAAATATACAATTATAATATCACAATATCATTAGTAGTATTATATTGTATCAATTTATATACAATATATTATACCGTACTCATATTATACTATTTTATACTGCAATATCATTAGCAATACTGCATGTAAAACAAATATACAATTATAATATCACAATATCATTAGTAGTATATTGTATCGATGTATATTCAATATATTATACCAAATTCATATTATAATATATTATATCATAATTATCTTATACTACATTATAATTATTATATTATAATATATTGACATTATAATATAACATAACATATCATATATTATTATTATAAAATAATATATTACATTACAATTATACTATAGCATAATGCAATATATTGACATTATAATATATTATATCGTTATATTATATTATACTATTATATAAAATAATAAATAAAATTAGTAATTGCTGTATTTACGAATTTAGCACCAACACATTGCAGTGTATTGAAACAGCTGTGGATCTGGGCGGGAGGCAGACAGCGTTGCATAATACAGAACGCTGGATGAGCGAAGGTCAGATAAGCAAGACTACTGTATATACATACACGCACACACACATATATACATACACTAACTAACTAACAGCATTGCACAGGTTATTTGAAAAAGTTAATTTTTCTATTGCACTAAATGCATAAGGTTGTGGGTGAACTATAACTCACATCATGCCAGGTCAAACGCCTGAAACTCCATTGGTACTTAAAGTTTGTTCTGTCGGGCAAGTTTGCTCTAGATGCATCACTTGTGGGGTTCAGTGTGCTCTATGGCTAGAGGGTAAACTACAACTCCCACTATGGTGTGCCAGTCCCTTCAAACCTCTCCAATACGTTGAATTAATCTTGAGTTCTGTGTGCCAAGTTTGTTCCCAGTTTATTGTCGGTTGTGGTCACAGTGTCTCCAGGTATAGGTGAACTACAACTTCCAAAACCTAAGGTTGAACCTTCACAAACCCCTCCAGTAATCAAATTTCAGCATATTAGGTCTGTATGCCAAGTTTGGTCCAGATCCATTGGTGTTTGGGTTCACGGTGCTCTCTGGATGTAAGTGAACTACAACTCCCCCAAATCAAGGTGAATTTTCCCCAAAGACCTCCAATATTTTTTGCTGATCAAGGGGACTCCGTGTGCCAAGTTTGGTCCACGTCCATCTTTGGTGAAGTTCAGAGTGCTCCTTGATTGCAGGTGAACTATAAATCCCGATACTTCCAACTCCAAAATGTCGAGGCCAATTCCCCTCAAAACCCACCAGTATTCAACATAAGAACATAAGAAGAGCCATGCTGAAACGGGCCTCAGCCCATCTAGTCCAGCATTCTGTGTCACACAGTGGCCCACTAGTTTTACACGGGGATCTCTAGCAGAAAGGAGGGCAAAACCCTCACCTGCTCCCGACCCCCCACAACCAGTACCCGGGGGAAATCCTGCCTGCCTCCATCAACACAGAGGTGGCACTTGGATGTCCATTTCAGTAGCTACTGATTCCCTTGGTATCCATGAATCTGTCTAATCCTGCCTTGAAGCTGTCCAGGCTGACCGCTGTCACAACCTCCTCTGGAAGTGAGTTCCATAACCCAATGACCCTCTGGGTGAAGAAATATTTCCCTTTATTAGTCCTAACTTTCCTACCTTGGAGCTTCAGGAGTGCCCCCTAGTCCTAGTGTTGTGTGACAGAGAAAATATTTTTCTTTATTCACCTTTTCTATCCCATGCATGATTTTATACACTTCGATCAAGTCACCTCTTAAACGCCGTCTTTCAAGGCTGAAAAGACCAAGGCGTTGCAACCTGATTTCGTAAGGGAGCTGCTCCATCCCTTGGATCATTCTTGTTGCCCTTTTCTGTACCTTTTCCAGTTCCGTTATATCCTTCTTGAGGTGTGGAGACCAGAATTGTACACAGTACTCCAGATGTGGCCTCACCATAGATTTGTAGAGAGGTAATACAACATTTGTCGACCTATTTTCGATTCCCTTCCTGATCATGCCAAGCATAGAATTTGCTTTTTTCACTGCTGCTGCGCACTGGGTTGACATCTTCATTGAGCTGTCCACCAAAACCCCGAGATCCCTTTCCTGGTTTGTCTCGGAAAGCTTTGACCCCATCAATTGGTAGGTGTAGTTGGGGTTCTTTGCCCCGATGTGCATGACTTTACACTTGTTTAGGTTAAAATGCATTTGCCACTTTGTTGCCCATTCACTCAATTTCGAGAGATCTTTCTGGATCTCTTTACAGTCAGTTTCATTTTTAACTACCCTGAACAGTTTAGTGTCGTCTGCAAACTTTGCTACCTCAGAATTCACTCCTACATCCAGGTCATTAATGAATAAATTAAAAAGTAACGGACCCAAAACTGAACCTTGGGGTACGCCACTTCTCACCTCTTTCCACCCAGAGAAGTGTCCGTTTATTACCACCCTTTGTTTCCTACAGTTTAGCCAGGTTCCAATCCAGGACAAGACCTGTCCCCTGATTCCATGGCTGAAGAGCTTATTTAGGAGCCTTTGGTGAAAGACTTTGTCGAAAGCCTTTTGAAAGTCAAGGTAAACAATATCGACTGGGTCCCCTTTATCTATGTGTTTATTTACACCCTTCAAATATCTGCATATTGGGTATGCATGCCAAATTTGCTCCATATCCACTGGGTTTGGGTTCACAGTGCTCTCTGGATGTAGGTGAACTACAACTCCCTCAAATCAAGGTGAATTTTTCTCAAAGATCTCTAGTATTTTTTGCTGTGTGCTCAAGTTTAGTCCAATTCTCTCTTTGGTGGAGTTCAGAGTGCTCTTAGATTGCGGGTGAACTATACATCCCAGAACCTATAACTCCTATAAGTCATGGTGAATTCTCCCCTCTGTAGTATGTTCAGTTGCTGACCAATTCCTCTGTTGGCTGTATGCCATAGAAAAGAATAGGAAAGGGTTAAGGGACGGGCAGTGGGCGGGATTATGCAAATTCCACACAAATGGAAGGAATCAGTGGGATGTCAGTGGTGGGAAAAAAACAGAAAATCTACGATGGAATTGTCCCCGAATGAAAGCCTTGACTTGGGTGGTGGGTAGTATGATGTTGGTGGAGAACATTGGCAGGGCTCATGGACATGTTTACCCCATTCTGCCACATACATAGACACCATCCGATCCCTCCCAACAGATGGCCATCCAATCTCTGCTCAAAAATGCGCAGAGAAAGAAGGAGACTCTAGCAGATTCCCAGGTATAAATGCACAGATAAGGATAATAACAACAATGGGGTTGGACCAGCTGGCCCTTGGTGTCTTCTCCAATTATAGGATACAATTAGTAATATTATTAATAGCCATTACAGCAACAATAATCAGGCAGAGCTTGGACTGGATGACCCTTGGAGTCTCCTCCAATTCTAGAATTCTATAGAATATATATAAGCTTGGGAACCCGGCCCTGCCCGGGTTATTTGAGAAAGGCATTGTGTGTCAAGGTTGGTCCTTATCAGATGTTTATGTGGCTCGCAGTGGTCTCGGGACCTTAGTGAAGGTACTGCAAGTCCCATCGGCCGTGATCCATCCCCTTCCAAACAGCACCAGGATGTAGAGTGGGTCATGGGGGCTCTGTGTGTCATGTTTGGTCTTGAGCATTCATTCATTGGATGAGGGTTGCTGCAGTCTCGGAAGGTGAGTGAAGGTACCTCAAGCCCCATCAGCTGTGGTCCATCCTCCTTGAATCTGCACCAGGGTGTAGAGTGGGTGATGAGTATCCTGTGTTCCAAGTTTGGGACTGGTCTGTGATTTGTAAGGGCTACAATGTTCTGTGGGAAATGAGTCGGTTGAAGGTACTGGAAATCCCATCATATGTGGGCCATCCTGCCAGAAACCGCACCAGGTTGTAAAGTGGGTCATTGGGTCTCTGTGTGCCAAGTTTGGTCCTGATTTGTCATTGGTGTGGGCCACAGTGCTCTAAGGAAGTGAGTTAAAGTACTGCAAGTCCCATCATCCATGGTCCATCCTCCTTCAAACTGCACCAGGATGTAGAGTGCATCTTGGAGGGTTTGTGTGCTAAGTGTGGTTTTGTTCTGTCATTGTTGGGGGCCTAGTCAGGAAAATCACGTTGAGGAAGCCTTACTGTCAGTTCAGGCCCTAAACAGTATCCCATGATCTGAGGCCTAGTCAGGAAAATCAAGTTAAGGAAGCCTAGTTGTCAATTTTGGGCCTGGTCTGTGAGTTATAGGGGCACAGTGTTGTTTGAGAAGTGAATCAGGTGAAGGTACTGCATATCCCATCATTGGTGGCCCATCCTGATCTAAACCACACCAGGTCGTGAAGTGGGCCATTGGGTCCCTGTGTGCCAAATTTGGTCCTGATCCGTCATTGCTGTGGGCCGCAGTGACTGACTGCTTGAGGCTTTTCCTTTTCCCTCTGTGTCACCTTAGAATGTTGGAATGTAGATGGCCAATCGAAGTTCTTTATGCAAATACTCCTTCAGTGGCAGCCAATCCCCTCTGTGTGGTGCCTTACAATGTTGGAGTTATGAGGCTGGCCAATCAGAGTCCTTTATGCAAATAATCTCACAGTGGCAACCCATAGAAACGCTGCCACATATTCCTCCGCACCGCCGCAAACATTCTCTTTTATTATAGTGATAGATAGATAGATAAAAACCTCATAACACTGGCTATCTATCTTTGGCTGGACACCCATCTGTTAGGAGGGATTGGGTGGTGTCTTCATCTATGGAAGAAGGAGGTTGGACTGGATGGCCTTTAGGGGTCCCATCCAACTCTGAGTAGTAATAATAATAGGCAATAATACAATAGTAATTCTATCTGGCACAAGGGAGTTGGACTGGATAGTCTTTGGGGTTCCTTCCAACTAAATAATAATAGATAATAATAAAATAGTAATCGTACCTTCCTGGCTGGCAAAAAGAGGGTTAGACTGGGTGGCCTTTGGGGTCCCTTCTAAATCAGTAATAATAATAGTAATAATAATAGATAATATAATAGCAATTCTATCATCTTCCTTTCTGGCAGAAAGGAGGTTGGGCTGGATGGTCTTTGGGGTTCCTTTCTAAACTCAATAATAATAGCAGATAATAATATAGGAGTAATTCTGCCTTATTTGTCTTGGGATCCCTTCTAACTCAATTATAATCGATAATAATAAAATATTGTCTGTCAAAAAGAGGGTTGGACTGGATGGCCCTTGGGGTTCCTTCCAACTAAATAATAATAGATAATAATAATAATATAGTAATCCTATCTTCCTGTCTGGCAAAAAGAGGGTTGGACTGGGTGGCCTTTGGGGTCCCTTCTAAATCAGTAATAGTAGTAGTACTAGTAATAATAATAATAATAGATAATATAATAGCAATTCTATCATCTTTCTGTCTGGCAGAAAGGGGATTGGACTGGATGGCCTTTGGGGTCCCTTCTAAATCAGCAATAATAATAGTAATAGCAATAATAATAATAGATAATATAATAGCAATTCTATCATCTTCCTGTCTGGCAGAAAGGGAATTGGATTGGATGGCCTTTGGGGTCCCTTCTAAATCAACAATAATAATAGTAATAGTAGCAATAATAATAATAATAGATAATATTATAGCAATTCTATCATCTTCCTGTCTAGCAGAAAAGGGATTGGACTGGATGACCTTTGGGGTTCCCTTCTAACACAACAACAACAATAATATAGTAATTCTGTCATCTTCCTGTCTGAAAGAAAGAGGGTTGGACTGGATGGTCATAGAGGTCCCTTCTAAATCAACAATAATAATAGTAATAGTAGCAGTAATAATAATAATAGATAACATAGCAATTCTATCATCTTCCTGTCTAGCAGAAAGGGGATTGGACTGGATGGCCTTTGGGGTTCCCTTCTAACACAGTAGTAGTAGTAGTAGTAGTAGTAGTAGTAGTAGTAGTAGTAAATCTATCTTCCTGCCTGGCACAAGGGGCCTCTTCTAACTCAATAATAATAACAGATAATATAATAGTATTTCTCTCTCCCTTCCTGACACAAAGGGGGTTGGACTGGATGGGCTTTAGGGGTCTCCTTCCAGCTAAGGATTCTGGGAACGCTACTTGTTAGCGGTCTATATTTAAGTCCCTCTGGCAAACCCTACGCCAAGTGGCACATGGCCTTTGGGCCGTGCATTGCATTGCATTCCAGGCGGTTTTTCCACTGAGGAGGGCTTTGTGCGAGGCAGGAATCCGGGAGCGGAAATAGAGAGAGAGAAAGGGGCCTTTGTGGCCTTGTACCCCTCCCTCCAAAACCCAAGAACCTGGAAGAGCCTTCCCAACACAAGCGAAAGGGGCTGCAGCTCCCATCACCCCCTGGATTCTGGGAATTGTAGTCCCAACGGAGCCGCATTTTTGCATGCGCTTGACCCTAAGTGGCCTCTTCCTATCAGATGAGGCCTAGATGGGTCAGACTCTTTCTAGCCTATTGCTATCTATTGGTTTCTAAAAGGAATTAATTAGAAATGTATAAGTGTGCTTACTTGGAGACTTACTAGATAATCATATTTAATTGGAGACTTTAAGTATACTTATTTGGAGACTTACTACATACTCATAAGTGTATTTGCTTGGAGACTTATTAGATAATCATAAGTGTACTTACTTGGAGACTTATTAGATACTCATAAGTGTACTTACTTGGAGACTTATTAGATACTCATAAGTGTACTTACTTGGAGACTTATTAGATACTCATAAGTGTACTTACTTGGAGACTTATTAGATACTCATAAGTGTACTTATTTGGAGACTTATTAGATAATCATATTTACTTGGAGACTTTAAGTATACTTATTTGGAGACTTATTAGATACTCATTAGTGTACTTACTTGGAGATTTATTAGATACTCATAAGTGTACTTACTTGGAGACTTATTAGATACTCATAAGTGTACTTACTTGGAGACTTATTAGATACTCATATTTACTTGGAGACTTTAAGTATACTTATTTGGAGACTTATTAGATACTCATTGGTGTACTTACTTGGAGATTTATTAGATACTCATAAGTGTACTTACTAGGAAACTTATTAGATACTCATAAGTGTACTTACTTGGAGACTTATTAGATACTCATAAGTGTGCTTGGAGACTAATTAGATACTCATATTTACTTGGAGACTTTATACTTACTTGGAGACTTATTAGATACTCATAAGTGTGCTTGGAGACTTATTAGATACTCATTAGTGTACTTATTTGGAGATTTATTAGACACTCATAAGTGTACTTATTTGGAGACTTATTAGATAATCATATTTACTTGGAGACTTTAAGTATACTTATTTGGAGACTTATTAGATACTCATAAGTGTACTTATTTGGAGACTTATTAGATACTCTTATTTGGAGACTTATTCGATACTCTTATTTGGAGACTTATTAGTTAGATACTCTTATTTGGAGACACAGATACTCTTATTTGGAGACGTTAGATACTCTTATTTGGAGACATATTAGATACTCTTATTTGGAGACTTATTAGATACTCATAAGTATATTTATATACTTGGAGACTTATTAGTTATTATTAGACTCCTCGATTTGAAGGGACCCCTAAAGACCATCCAGCCTTATTTGATTTGCCAATAGGGGCCTCGTTTGCCTTTAAAGCCCCCCACTCCAGTCTTTTTTTGGCTGCGGAGGCCACCGTTTTCCTGCCCTATTTATTTACTTATTTCGGTTGGAAAGGTAATAAAAAAAACCCCGGCAGGAAATGGATCTGGTGCCACGGAAGGCTTTTGCTGGGAAAGGCGAACAAGGAGCCACTTTGTGTGCCGAGGGAGGAGGAGGAGGAGGAGGAAGAAGGGGGGAACGAAAGAGGAGGAAAAGGAGGAGGAGGAGGAGGAGTGCCAACGTTCCCATTGAGGTGCCCATTGGGGCCAAAGGGGAGAATTTGAGGTTCTGGAGAGGCCTTTCGAAGGACAAGTTTCCACCCAATGCTAACCATATTATAGAATCTAAAAGAGTTGGATGGGGCACCCAAAGAGCATCCATTGATCGTGAAATTTTAGAGTTGGGACACTGACTGACTTTATGTCCATCCCATCCATCCATCTATTCATCCCTCCATTTGTCTATGTTTCTATCTTATCCAGCCATTCGTCTCTCTGTCTATCTCTCCATCCACCCATCCATTTGTCTGTCTATCTCTCCATCCACCCATCCCTTTGTCTGTCTGTCTATCCATCCACCCATCCCTTTGTCTATCTATCCATCCATCCACCCATTCCCCCCATCCCTTTGTCTGTCTGTCTATCTATCTGTCTATCTATCCCTCCATCCCTCCATCCCTTCGTCTATCTATCCATCCATCCTTTCATCTATCTATCTATCTACCTATCTATCCACCCACCCCTCCATCCATCCATTTGTCTGTTTGTCCATCCATCCATCCATCCACCCATGATGAAATCCTAGAATGGGAAAGAACCCGAAGGGCAATATCTCTCTCTGTCTCTGTCTCTCTCCATCCCTCTATTTGTCTTTCTATCTATCCCTCCCTCCATTTGTCTTTCTATCCATCCATCCATTTGTCTGTCTGTCTACCCACCCACCCCTCCATTTGTCTATCCATCTGTCTACCTACCTACCTATCTAGCTCTTTCTCTATGTCTAGCTAGCTAGCTGTCTATCTATATGTGTCTATATCTGTCTATATATCGATCTATATATATATCAAGTGTGTTCCATAGGCGGGGAGCCACCTCTGAGAAGGCCCTGTCTTGTCCCCGCCAGGCGTATTTGAGCTGTAGAAGGGAGCGAGAGCAGGGCCTCCCTGGATGATCTTAGATTTCGGGATGGGACGTAGGGGTGGATGCGTTCGGACAAGTAAACTGGGCCAGAACCGTTTAGAGCTTTAAAGGTCAAAACCAGCACTTTGAATTGGGCTCGGAGATGGACCGGCAGCCAATGCAGCTGACACAACAGGGGAGGTGGTATGCTCCCTGTATGTCGCCCCAGTTAGTAATCTGGGTGCTGACCGTTGTACTAGTTGAAGTTTCCAAACCGTCTTCAAGGGCAGCCCCATGTAGAGCGCGTTGCAGTAGTCTATTTGGGATGTAACTAGAGTGTGGACGACCGTAGCCAGATCATACTTCCCAAGGCGCACAAGTCTTAACTGTGCAAAAGTTCCCCTGGCCACCGCCGAGACCTGCGGTTCCAGGCTCAGCGATGAGTCCAGGATCACTCCCAATATCTATCTATCCATCCTAGAATCCTGGAGGGACCCTCAAAGGCCATGTAGTCCAGCCTCATTTCTGCATGGATTGAGTCCCTTTCCTAACCTCTTCCCTGCCCAAACCAGGAGGCCCCCTTGCCCCCCCCCCCTTGTTCTGTACGGTGCCGCCACGTTTGGCGCATGGAAGGCCCCTTCAGGCCGCACAGCCAACTCTTGACAAAAAGCCCTCCTTTCAGCTCCAAGTTTGGGTTGGAAAGAGGCAGCGGGAGCAGCGCCCGCCCATCCGGCTCCTTCAGAAGGAGGCCCTTGTGCTCCTTGTGTTTTTCTTTCCTGGGTTGGAGGAGAGCGGCAGGAAGAAGGGGGGCCCCTACTACTCCCATCAGAGGGAATGGGAAAGCAGGAAAGAAAGACACACTCATAGCATCCTAAAGTCGGAAGGGACCTCCAGAGGCCATCTAGCCTGACCCCAATCCCTTCCTGACATCATTACAGTTACAGTCCTCGGTGGCCTCTATTTCCTTATAGAGCCGGGAAGGGAACCCCAAAGGCCAGGGGTCAGGAACCTATGGCTTGGGAGCCAGGTGTGGCTCTTTTCATGATTCCGTCTGGCTCTCCAGAACAGCCCGCGCCTGGGTTTCCTAGCATGCAGCAGGGAGGAGTGACACATTCTCCATTCTCCCTCTTCCTTCCTCTTCTTTTCTTTCTTCCCCTTCACCCTTTCCTTCTTCCGTTTCCCTCCCTCTCTCCCCTTCCTTCTTTCCTCCATTCTCCCTCTTCCTTCCTTCCTTCCTTCCTTTCTTCCCATCACCCTTTCCTTCTCCTTCTCTCCTTCCTTTTCCCTCCTTCTCTCCCCTTCCTTCTTTCCTCTATTCTCCTTCCTCTTCCTTTCTTTTTCCCCCTTCACCCTTTCCTCCTTCTCTTCCTTTTCCCTCCCTCTCTCCCCTTCCTTCTTTCCTCTATTCTCCTTCATTCCTCTTCCTTCCTCCCCTTCACCCTTTCCTTCTTCTCTCCTTCCTTTTCCCTCCCTCTCTCCCCTTCCTTCTTTCCTCTATTCTCCCTCTTCCTTCCTTTCTTTTCCCCCCTTCACCCTTTCCTTCTTCTCTCCTTTTCCCTCCCTCTCTCCCCTTCCTTCTTTCCTCTATTCTCCCTCTTCCTTCCTTCCTTTCCTTCCTTCCTCTTCCTTTCTTTTCCCTCCCTCTCTCCCCTTCCTTCTTTCCTCTATTCTCCTCTTCCTTCCTTCCTTCCTTCCTTCCTTCCTTCCTCTTCCTTTTTCTTTTATTCTCCCTCTTCCTTCCTCTCCCCTTCCTTTCTTTCCTCCATTCTCCCTTCCTTCCTTCCTCTCCCTCTTCCTTCCTTCCTCTTCCTTTCTTTTCCCTCCCTCTCTCCCCTTCCTTCTTTCCTCTATTCTCCCTCTTCCTTCCTTCCTTCCTCCCCCTTCACCCTCTCCTTCTTCTCTCCTTCCTTTTCCCTCCCTCTCCCCTTTCCTTCTTTCCTCTATTCTCCTCCTTGCTTCCTTCCTTCCTCTTCCTTTCTTTTTCCTCTTCACCCTTTCCTTCTCCTTCTCTCCTTACTTTCCCCCTCTCCCCTTCCTTCTTTCCTCTATTCTCCATCTTCCTTCCTTCCTTTCCCCCTTCACCCTTTCCTTCCTTCTCTCCTTCCTTTTTCCTTCCTCCCCTCCTTTCTTTCCTTCCTTTCCCTTCATTGTTTTACTTTTTCCTCCCTCCCTTTCCTTTCTTCCCCCACCTTTCCTTTCCTCCCTTCCCATTTCCTTCTTTCTTTTCCCCTCGTCTCCTGCTTTTCTGCCTTTTCCATAGTTCATTCTTCTTTTCTTTCTTCCTTTCCCCCTCCCTCCTTTATTTCCTCTTTCTTTCCCCCTTCCTTCTGTCTTCTCTTCCTTCCCATAAATCAGTTAAATTAGCCTCCCCACAAATTGGTACCTAAGTTTCCTACTTGACAGATGCAATTGTCTTTCGGGCTGCAAAGGTCGACAACAAGCTACACAATTTTGGTCGGGAGCTCACTCCAATCTGGGCTGGCTTCGACCACATGACCTTTCGGTCAGTAGTGATTAATGCAGCTGACTCCCAACCAGCTGCGCCACAGTCCCGGTGCAGTCCATCCATCTCTTCTCTCTATATCAGGCCTGGGCAAACGTCGGCCCACAAGGTATTTTGGACTCCACCTCCCACAATTCCTAACAGCCAGTAGGTTGTTAGGAATTGTGGGAGTTGGAGTCCAAAATACCCGGAGGGCCGACGTTTGCTCAGGCCTGCTCTATATACTCTGTGTGTATATATACTATAGAATCTTAGGAGTTGGAGTTTGCAAGTTTGGGGAGAATTCACCATGATTGATAGGAGTTGTAGGTCCTGGGATGTATAGTTCACCCGCAATCTAAGAGCACTCTGAACTCCACCAAAGAGGGAATTGGACTAAACTTGAGCACACAGAGCCCCAGCAAAAAATACTAGAGATCTTTGTGGAAAATTCACCTTGATTTAAGGGAGTTGTAGTTCACCTACATCCAGAGAGCACTGTGAACCCAAACACCAATGGATATGGAGCAAATTTGGCATGCGAACCCAATATGCAGGAATTTGAATACTGGTGGGTTTTGAGGGGAATTGGCCTCGACATTTTGGAGTTGGAAGTAATGGGATTTATAGTTTGCCTGCAATCAAGGAGCACTCTGAACTTCACCAAAGATGGACCTGGACCAAACTTGGCACATAGAGCCCCTGTGATCAGCAAAAAAATATTGGAGGTCTTTGGGGGGAAATTCACCTTGATTTGGGGGGAGTTGTAGTTCACTTACATCCAGAGAGCACTGCGAACCCAAACACCAATGGATCTGGACCAAACTTGGCATACTGACCTAATACGCCGAAATTTGATTAGTGGAGAGGTTTCGGCGGGATTCACCTTAGGTTTTGGAAGTTGTAGTTCACCTACATCTGGAGACACTGTGACCAACCACCGACAATAAACTGGGACCAAAACCTGGCACACAGAACTCAAGATTAATTCAACGTATGATTGATAGGAGTTGTAGGTCTTGGGATGTATAGTTCACCCGCAATCTAAGAGCACTCTGAGCTCCACCGAGTTGTAGGTCTTGGGATGTATAGTTCACCTGCAATCTAAGAGCACTCTGAGCTCCACCGAGTTGTAGGTGCAATCTAAGAGCACTCTGAGCTCCACCGAGTTGTAGGTCTTGGGATGTATAGTTCACCTGCAATCTAAGAGCACTCTGAGCTCCACCGAGTTGTAGGTCTTGGGATGTATAGTTCACCCGCAATCTAAGAGCACTCTGAGCTCCACCGAGTTGTAGGTCTTGGGATGTATAGTTCACCCGCAATCTAAGAGCACTCTTGAGCTCCACCGAGTTGTAGGTCTTGGGATGTATAGTTCACCCGCCATCTAAGAGCATTCCGAACTCCACTAAAGAGGGAATTGGACTAAATTTGGCACACACAACCCCCATGACCAACAAAACATACTGGGAGGGATTTAGAGGAGTTATAGTTCACCTACACCCAGAGAGTACTATTATTGATCTGGACCCAACTTGGCATGCGTACTCAATATGCCCAAATGAGAAGGTTGGTGGGTTTGGAGGGGAATTGGCCTGGGCATTGTGGAGTTGTAGGTCCTGGGATGTATAGTTCACCTGCAATCAAGGAGCACTGAACACAGCCCCCATGAGTAGGAAACTCAAAGCCCTGGGCCTCCCTCCCTCTGTTGACTCACCAAAATGGGGAAACAGGGGAGGCTTTGTGGGAAATGGAAAAGGTGGCAAGATTATTTACACTGGGGGGCGGGGTCTAGGGATTGGAGGGCGGTGATTGGATAGAAGGCTGAGCGGTGGGCGTGCCTTCATACTCTTGACTCTTCCTTTGTGGGCGGGGCTAGGAAACTGAAGAGCTCCGATTGGGGGCAGACTCTGCAGTGGGCGTGCCTTCATACTCCCTTTGAGCGCCCTGATTGGATTGAGAGCCAAACGGGGCGGGGCCTGAAGGTTAGAGTTTCCCTTACACTCCATTTATCCCTCCTATGTGGGCGTGGCTTGCGGCTTGCAGAGGGGCGTGTTTTCGTATCAATATCCTTGAATGGGGCGGGGCTTGAAGTCTGCAGCACAGTGGTTGGCTTAGAGTAGGCAGTGGGCGTGCCTTCAGGCTGTTTACTCCGCCTATATGGGCGGGGCTTGGGGATTGCCGAGTGCTGATTGGCGGCTCCTCCCCCGTGGGCGTGGCGCAGCAGAGGGGGCTGGCTGACCCTGCAAAGAGAGCTCAGTCTCAGCCGGGGTGCCATGGCGAGTGGGTGGCTCTCCCTCCTCCTCTCCCTGCTGGCCTCTCTCCTTGGTGGGACTTGGGGCTGGTCTGGGCCAGGCTTCCATGTGGCCTCGCCCCCTCCTCGCTGCGAGCCCATCTCCATCCCCATGTGCTTGGGCATTGGCTACAACCTGACGCGGATGCCCAACCTGCTGGGCCACACGGGCCAGGCCGAGGCCTCGCTGGCGCTGCAGGCCTTCGCCCCGCTGGTCTCGTACGGCGGCCACGCGCGCCTGCGCTTCTTCCTCTGCTCGCTCTTCGCGCCCATGTGCACCGAGCAGGTCCCGCGCGCCATCCCGGCCTGCCGGCCCATGTGTGAGGCGGCGCGCCGGCGCTGCGGGCCGGTTCTGGCCCACTTCCGCTTCGAGTGGCCGCCCGCCTTGGACTGCGCCCGCCTCCCCACGCGGCACGACCCCCACGCGCTCTGCATGGAGGACCCAGACGCCCAGGACGAGGAGGAAGGAGACGCCGTCCCCGCGGATACGGAGGACCGCCCCCAGCACTCCCCACAGCGCCGCGGATACGGCATGCTCCCTGTCGCGCCTCCGCCACCGCCTGCCGTGACGTCGTCCGGACCCGTGTGCGCTTCCGCCAAGCTGCTCGTTGTCCGCAGCCTGGGCGCCTGCCTCCCTCGCTGCACTCCAAGCGTGGACGTGTTTTGGTCGCGTCACGACAAGGCGCTGGCGTCCTCGTGGGCGTGCGCCTGGGCCGCGCTCTGCTTCGCCTCCACCGCCTTTGCGCTGCTGACTTTCCTCCTCGAACCGCGCCGCTTCCGTTACCCGGAGCGGCCCATCGCGTTCCTCTGTGTCTGCTACAACGCCCACTCGGCAGGGTTCCTCTTGCGCGGCTTAGCCGGCGGCGAGCGCCTCTCCTGCGGGGAAGACGCCGACAGCGGGGTGCGCTTCCTGCTCCCGGCGGGGACGGCTCTGGCGCACGCGCCGTGCGCTTTAGCCTTCTTGTTGACGTCCTTCCCGGGAATGGCATCGTCGTGCTGGTGGGCCGTGCTGGCTTTGGCGTGGTTCCTGGCGGCGGGGAAGAAGTGGGGCCACGAGGCCATCGGTGCGCTGAGTCGCTACTTCCACCTCGCCGCGTGGGGGCTGCCCGCGATCCAGTCCGCCGCGGCGTTGGCTTTAGGCGCCGTCTCGGCCGACGAGCTCACCGGCCTCTGCGCCGTCTCCGCTTCCGGCGAAAGCGCCCTCTCGTTGGTTTTGGTGCTGGCTCCCCTCGCGGCCTGCCTCTTCGCCGGGACTTCCTTCCTCCTGGCAGGCTTCACCGCCCTCTTCCGTATCCGCCGCACCCTCAAGACCGAGGGATCCGACACACAGAAGCTGGAGAGGCTCATGCTCCGACTAGGCCTCTTCTCCCTCCTCTATGCACTCCCCGCTTCAGCAGTCCTGGGCTGCCTGCTCTATGAGAGCGCGCATGCGCAGCGCTGGGCCGAACTAGCCTGGGCCCGCGCCTGCGCGGAAACAGAAGGGGAGGAGCCTGACTGCCGGTTGCCGGCCTCAATTCCCGCCGCCCCCGTCTTCCTCCTCAAGATCTGCATGTCCTTCGCCGTCGGGATCTCTTCCGGCGCCTGGGTCTGGAGCCCTAAGACGCTGCAGGCCTGGCAAGGGCTCTGCCGGAAGAAGGCCCGGGGGCCGCCCCGGAAGGAATCCCAGGACAACACGCACTTCCGCCGGAAGGCCTTCCCCAAACCGGAAACAGGGCCCTAGAGACAGGCCCCCACTCTTGCAAGAGAGACATTGTGCCATCCTTGGGGCCTTCCAGTGTTTTGGACTCCCACAATTCCTAGCAGCCTCAGGCCCTTCCTCTTCCCCCCTTCAGCCGGTTGCCTATGCACTTCTACCGGAAGGCCGTCCAAACCGAAAAGCCGGGCTGTAGAGAAAGGTGCCACATGTTTTGGACTACAACTCCCACAATTCCTAGCAGCCTCAGGCCTCCTCCTCATGCAGCTCTGCTGGAAGGCCATCCCCAAACTGAAAGCCGCGCTTTAGAGGCAAGCACTCACTTTAGAGGCCTTTTCTCCAAGTGTTTTGGACTCCAACTCCCACAATTCCTAACAGCATGTCCTCAGTGTTAGCTGACCTCAGTCTGTGGGAGGCCTCAGTGTTAGTTTGCCTCAGTACGAGAAAGGCTTCAGTACGAGGTAGGCCTCAGTGGGAGAAAGGCCTCAGAGTGAGGTAGGCCTCAAGTGTTAGTAGGCCTGGTGTGAGAAGAGATAGATCAGGCATGGGCAAACTTGAGCCCTCAAGATGTTTTGGACTCCAACTCCCACAATTCCTAGCAGCCTCAGGCCTCTTCCTCATGTAGTTCTGCTTGAGGGCCCTCCCCAAAGTGGAAGCCGCGCTTTAGAGGCAAGCACCCACTTGAGAGGCGTGCTATACTTAGGTGTTTTGGACTCCAACTCCCACAATTCCCTCAGACCCCTTTCTCATGCACTGCCGCCGGAAGGCCCCTCCCAAACCGGAAGCCGAGCCTTAGAGACAGGTACCCACTTTGTTTCTGAGGGAGAGACATGGTGCTATACTTGGGCCTTCTCTCCAGGTGTTTTGGACTCCAACTCCCACAATTCCTAACAGCATGTCCTCAGTGTTAGCAAACCTTAGTCTGTGAGAGGCCTCAGTGTTAGTTTGCATCAGTGTGGAAAAGGCCTCAGAGTGAGGTAGGCCTCAGTGGGAGAAAGGCTTCAGAGTGAGGTAGGCCTCAGTGGGAGAAAGGCTTCAGAGTGAGGTAGGCCTCAGTGGGAGAAAGGCCTCAGAGTGAGGTAGGCCTCAGTGGGAGAAAGGCCTCAGAGTGAGGTAGGCCTCAGTGGGAGAAAGGCCTCAGAGTGAGGTAGGCCGCAAGTGTTAGTAGGCCTGGTGTGAGAAGAGATAGATCAAGCATGGGCAAACTTGGGCCCTCCAAGTGGTATGGACTCCAACTCCCACAATTCCTAACAGCATGTCCTCAGTGTTAGTAGACCGCAGTCTGTGAGAGGCTTTGGTATAAGAAAGCCTCGGAGTTAGTTTGCTTCAGTGTGAGAAAGGCCTCAGTGGGAGGTAGGCCTCAGAGTGAGGTAGGCCTCAAGTGTTAGTAGATCAGACATGGGCAAACTTGGGCCCTCCACGTGTTTTGGACTCCAACTCCCACAATTCCTAACAGCATGTTCTCAGTGTTAGTAGACCGCAGTCTGTGAGATGCATCAGTGTGAGAGGCTTCAGTATGAGGTAGGCCTCAGCGTGAGAAAGCCCTCAGTGTGAGGTAAGCCCTGGTGTTAGTAGGACTGGTGTGAGAAGAGATAGATGGTGCATGGGCAAACTTGGGCCCTCCAGGTGTTTTGGACTCCAACTCCCACAATTCCTAGCAGCCTCAGGCCCTTTCCTTTTCCCTCTCAGCCGCTTGCCTACGGACTTCCACCAGAAGGCCCTCCAAACTGGAAGCCAGGCTGTAGAGACAGGTACCAACTGAGAGACATATACTTGGGCCTTCTTTCTAGGTGTTTTGGACTTCAACTCCCACAATTCCTAGCAGCCTCAGGCTTCTTCCTCACATACTTCCGCCGGAATTCCCTCCCCAAACTGGAAGCCGAACCTAACTCTTTCTTCGGGAGAGGCATCATGCTACACTTTTGCCCTTCCTCCAGGTGTTTTGGACTCCAACTCCCACAATTCCTAGCAACCTCAGGCTCATTCCTTTCCCCCTAGTTTCTTAGGAATATCTCCCATATGAACCAATAGAAACCAATATTCCCAAATTCTATATTTTCATAGAATTCTAGAATAGGAGGGGACCTCCAAAGTCCATCTAGTCCAACCCCCTGCTTCCATAAAAACCCTCTTGATAGATGGCCAGCCAGCTTCTGAACTACTTAATATGCTTCCCTTATTGAGTTGGAAGGGACCCCAAAGGTCAATCCAGCTTAAGCGGGTGAGGCGGAAAAGCCTTGAGGCTGCCAGGAATTGTGGGAGTTGGAGTCCAAAACATCTTCATTGGCGCCCAGGACTCCAGGAAATAATTTCAAGGTCAAGGGGTTCCCATCTCAAAGAGATACTTCCGAAATTCGAAAGTATCCGAAATTCGTAAACAGCCCAGAGACTATCAAGCTAGAGACTATCAAGCTAGAGACTCCAAAGGAAGACCAATGGAACTTAATGGACACCAAAGAGACACTAAAAGGGATCCCTACCCACCCAAGAGACACTCAGTGACATGGGTTTGCTATGCAAAGGGGGCTTCTTTTTGGGGAAGAGTGGGGCGGGGGAAAGTTTGCACAATTTGGAGCGAGGTAGGAGACACCCCCCCCCATTTCCCCCCCATGTCTCCGCACTTGTTTTATTTAATGCTGTAATTTATTATTATTTGGGGGAGGGGGGGTAAAGAGTCTAAAGGGCATTGGTTTGGGCCTTGTGTTTCCTACCGAATAAAAAGAGCCCCTTTGTGACACTTTGGAGCCACGGCTGTGTTTTGAAGGAATGTGGGGAGTGGGGGAAGAAGGGGAAGGGGCTCTCTTCCTTCCAAACAGCTGCCCTGCTTTCCGGGCTTCGGGCCAGGGGGCAATTTATTCTAGGTTGAATTAACATTATGAGATTAAGACAAGGACTTCCCTCAATCTGGACACACTTATGTTTCTATTATTATTATTAGTAGTAGTAGTAGTATTGGATTAGATTGGGATGAGGACTTCCCTTGATCTGGAGAGACTATCTTCCTATTATTATTATTAGATATTTATTTTTTTATTAGATTGGGATGAGGACTTCCCTACACTCTGTCTTCCTATTATTATGAGATATTTATTATGAGATTGGGACGAAGACTTCCCTCGATCTGGACCCTCTGTCTTCCTATTGTTGTTGTTGTTATTAAATATATATTTATTATTGGATTCGATTGGGATGAGGACTTCCCTTGATCTGGAGAATCTATCTTCCTATTATTATTATTATTAGATTATTATTATTTTTTAGATTGGGACAAGGGCTTCTCTCAATCTGGATGTTTATATTTCCATTGTTGTTGTTAAATTATTATTATTAGATATTTATTATTAGATTGGGACAAGGGCTTCCCTCAATCTGGGTGCTTATCTTTCCATTATCATCTTAATTAGTATAATTATTATTAGTAGTAGCAGTAGTAGAAGAAGATTGGGACAAGGACTTCTCTCAATCTGGGTGCTTATCTTTCTATCATTATTATTATTATGAGATTGGGACAATGACTTCCCTCAATCTGGGTGCTTCATCTTTCCATCATCATTTTCATTATTATTACTACTACTACTAGTAGTAGTAGTGGTGGTGGTGGTAGTAGTAGTAGAAGATTGGTATGAGGACTTCCCTCAATCTGGGTGCTTCATCTTTCCATAATCATTTTCATTATTATTATTATTACTACTACTAGTAGTGGTGGTGGTTGTAGTAGTAGTAGAAGAAGAAGATTGGGGTGAGGACTTCTCTCAATCTGGGTGCTCATTTTTCTATTATTATTATTATGAGATTGGGACAAGGACTTCCCTCAATCTGGGTGCTTCATCTTTCCACCATTACCTTCATTATTATTATTATTAGTAGTAGTAGTAGTAGTAGTAGAAAAAGAAGATTGGGACGAGGACTTCTCTCAATCTGGGTGCTTATATTTTCATTATTATTAATAGCATTATTATTATTATTAGATATGTATCATTAGATAGTTATTATGATGGGATTGGGACGAGGACTTTCCTTAAACTTGGTTGCTTCATCTTTCCATTATTATTATTATTAACACAAAAAGATTCGTCCACAGCAAACAAGGCCACTCTGCTGGCTTTTGTATTGGATCACACGTGTCTAGGACAGTGCGGTGTATTGGCGAATAATGCGTGCAGATCCCAGTACCGTGGCCTTTTGCAGCTGACAGATGGTGATTTTGTCAGTGCTGATTGTGTTTAAGTCCAGGCCAAGGTCCTGAGGCGCAGCGCCCAATGTGCCGATCATCACTGGGACCTCCCTTGACTGGCTTATGTCAGTCTCTTTGCAGTTCAATCTTTATTATGTTAAGAAGAGGGAACTAGAATGAGTGTGGCATTTAGAGCCCAACAAGTCAGACCAAAGACAGCTGTGTGCCTACCTGTGTGGCAATCGACGCCGCAAAAAAATCTCTCTTTGAGGCTAATAATGTGTCTGCAAATTAATATTTTTCGAAATCCGCAAAACAGCGAGTCCGCAATAAGCGAATCGCAAAGTAACAAGGGAACACTGTATTTCCATTAATATTCTAGTATTTATATTATAATTATTATTAACTTATATTAGGAATATTATAATTATTCCTATTATTATAACTTAATTATGAATCCTGTTATTATTTCATGCCTTTGGAAGAGGAAAAGGCACAGAGTAATGCTTGTGGCGTCGTCAACGCGCTTTGGGAAGGCAAACGAAATATGACCTTGCCCTTTTTTTTTTGCCGCAAGAAGGGTCTCTTTCTGAGGACGGAAAAGTGGGCGAAGTTGGGGGAAGTTAGGAAAACATTTTCCGAAGGAAAACATTCCGGAGACAGAGACCCCTTTCAGGGCATCCTGGCCGCAGAAGCCAACACAAACTTTGGGGCTGGCATTGCACACTGGATCCCTTTGTGTAGCTTTTGGAAAGAGCCAAAAAGAAAGGCCAGCCTTGGGCCCAAAAGAGAGGGACGGGTGGGAAACGACACCGGCCCCCTTAGTTAGAATAGGGCCCTTGTGTCAGCATCTTAATACATTACGATCTTCGAAGGTCTTTAAGCCGAGGATGGGAGGGCGGTCGAGATGGCCTTTGGGGATGCTCTTCTGACGTGATGACCCTTGAGCAAAAACTATTGTATGTTCCTACTAGTCGGTGTGGCCGCCGTTGCCTTCCTCCGAGGCTGAGAGTGCGTGACTCGGCCCAGGTCACCCCAACCCACACAGCTCTGATTTCCAGAGCTGGAAAAGTCTTCTCGGGAAGCAAAGGCAAGGAAAGAATGGGAGTGAGTGTTGAAAAGTCTTGGTCTCCGTCTGCCCTCTGCCGGCCCTTGCAAAAAGACCGCCGTCCAAAAGCCTGGCAACCACATTTATTTCCTTATTGCAGGAGGGAACAGAGTGTGTGGTGGACTGCAGCTCCCATCGCTGCTTGTTATGGTCAGGGCTTCTCTTTCCATTCCTTTCCCCTTCCCTCCCTTTCATCGATCCATCGATCGTCTATCTTTCCATTCTCTTTCTCCTTCCTCTCATCTCCGATTCTTTCCTTCCCTAAGTCAACCTGTCCTTCCCCTCCACCCATCCATCTATGTATCTACCTACCTACCAATACATTTCTCTATCTATCCACCTGTGTCTCCATCCATCCATCCATCAATACATTTCTCTATTCACCTGTGTCTATACCCAACCATCCATCCATCAATACATTTCTCTATTCACCTGTGTGTCTATCCATCCATCCATTTATTATTATTATTATTATTATTATTATTAGTTATTCGCTCTTATATACCGCTCCTTTCAGTGGGCTCGGTGTGGTTCACATAAAACACATAGCATAAACAGCAGTAAAATCTAAAAACATACAACATCTAACCAGGCATCTACATAACAATATCAACTACATTCCAGGGAGCGCTAACTCAAGGGCCAGAAAGGTTGAAGGCTTGCCTAAATAGAGCTGTCTTGCAAGCTCTCCGAAATGGGCCCAACTCCCTAATTTATCTATTAACTTGTGTGTATATCCATCCATTTATCTATTCACCTGTGTGCCTATCTATCCATCCATTCATCCACCCACCCATCTATACATTTATCTATTCACCTGTGTGTCTATCCATCCATCCATCCACCCACTCATCCATACATTTCTCTATTCACTGTCTCTATCCATCCATCGATATATATCTCTATCTATTCACCTGTGTGTCTATCTATCCACCCACCCATCCACCAATCAATACATTTATTCCCCTGTGTGTATCTATCCACTCATCAATACATTTCTCTATTCACTGCGTCTCTATCCATCCATCCATCCATCAATACATCTCTCTTTCTATTCACCTGTGTGTCTATCCACCCACCCACCCACCAATCAATACATTTATCTATTCCCCTGTGTGTGTATCTATCCACTCAATACATTTTTCTATTCACTGTGTCTCTATCCATCCATCCACCCATCCATCCACCAATACATCTCTCTTTCTATTCACCTGTGTGTGTATCTATCCACCCACCCATCCATCAATACATTTATCTATTCACCTGTGTATCTATCTATCCATCCATCCATCCATCCATTTCTCTATTCACCTGTGTGTCTATCCACCCACCCATCCATCAATACATTTATCTATTCACCTGTGTATCTATCTATCCATCCAGCCATCCATCCATTTCTCTATTCACCTGTGTGTCTATCCACCCACCCATCCATCAATACATTTATCTATTCACCTGTGTATCTATCTATCCATCCAGCCATCCATCCATTTCTCTATTCACCTGTGTGTCTATCCACCCACCCATCCATCAATACATTTATCTATTCACCTGTGTATCTATCTATCTATCTATCCATCCATCCATCCATCCATCCATTTCTCTATTCACCTGTGTGTATCTATCCACCCACCCATCCATCAATACATTTATCTATTCACCTGTGTATCTATCTATCCATCCAGCCATCCATCCATCCATCCATTTCTCTATTCACCTGTGTGTCTATCCACCCACCCATCCATCAATACATTTATCTATTCACCTGTGTGTGTATCTATCCACTCATCAATACATTTCTCTATTCACCTGTGTGTCTATCTATCCACCCACCCACCCATCCATCAATCAATACATTTCTCTATTCCCCTGTGTATCTATCCACTCATCAATACATTTCTCTATTCACTGTGTGTCTATCCATCCATCCACCCACCCATCCATCCATCCACCCATCCATCCACCAATACATCTCTCTTTCTATTCACCTGTGTGTCTATCCATCCATCCATCCATTTCTCTATTCACCTGTGTGTGTATCTATCCACCCACCCATCCATCAATACATTTATCTATTCACCTGTGTATCTATCTATCCATCCAGCCATCCATCCATCCATTTCTCTATTCACCTGTGTGTCTATCTATCCATCCATCAATACATTTCTCTATTCACTTGTGTGTCCATCCATCCATCCACCAATACATCTCTCTATCTATTCACTATCCACCCACCCATCAATACATTTCTCTATTCACTTGTGTGTCCATCCATCCATCCACCAATACATCTCTCTATTCACTTGTGTGTCCATCCATCCATCCATCCATCCATTTATCGATTCCCCTGTGTGTCTATCCATCCATCCACCAATACATCTCTCTATCTATTCACTATCCACCCACCCATCAATACATTTCTCTATTCACTTGTGTGTCCATCCATCCATCCACCAATACATCTCTCTATCTATTCACTATCCACCCACCCATCAATACATTTCTCTATTCACTTGTGTGTCCATCCATCCATCCACCAATACATTTCTCTATTCACTTGTGTGTCTATCTATCCATCCATCCATCCATTTCTCTATTCACCTGTGTGTCTATCCATCCATCCATCAATACATTTCTCTATTCACCTGTGTGTCTATCCATCCATCCATCAATACATTTCTCTATTCACTTGAGTGTCTATCTGTCCGCCATCTTTTGTTTCCCTCCCTCGGCTCATTATCCTTCCTTCCTTCGCTTTTATCTATCCCTCCACTTTCTCCTCTATCTTCCTTCCTTCACCCCGTATTTATCTCTCCTTCCTTTTCTTCTTTTCACTCCTTCCTTTTCTTCCTTTATCCTTCCTTCCCCTCCATCTCTCTATTCCTAGTCCTTCTCCTATCTTTCTTGCATTCCTTTCCTTCTTTCCATGTCCATTTCTTTTTCCTCCCTCCATCTTCCTTCTACTATATCATTTTCTTCCTCTATCTATCCACCTGTGTTCCTTCTATCTTTATTCTTTTCCTTCCTTTCCTTCTTTCCATCTCCACAGGCTTTCTTTTCTCTCCCTCTCTCTGTTTATTATCCTTCCTTCCCTCCCTCCGTCTTCTCCTCTATCCTTTCTTCCTTCCAAGGGAGGGCTGTGGAAGGCTACAGCTTGGTGTGCTGCTGCTGGGGCTCCCCTCCACCCTCCCCTTTCTCTTCCTCTTTCTCCTCTTCTTCCTCTTCCTCTTTTCCTTCTTCCTCCTCCTTCTCCTCCTTCTCCTCTTCCTGCTCCTCCCAGTCGTGCTGGCGGATCATGGCGGGGGAGGGTAAGAGGATGGGCAGGGCTCCGGGCCCCTTCTGGTGCCAGGGGCCCATGTCCAGCACAGGGAAGAGAGTGCCCTGGAAGCCCCCGCGGAAGGTGTAGAGCGGGACCAGCTCCCGGGGGCCCTGGGTGGCGTCAAAGAAGGTCAGCTCGCCCTTCTCGTAGTGCAGGAAGAGCCCCAGGCGCCGGGGAAGAGGACCGCTGGGCGGGAGGGCCACACGGGGCCCCGCAAAGGCTTCCAGGACCCGGCCCTCTTTCAGGCCCAGCAGCCAAGCTCCCTGCTGGGGGGTCTTGGGTAGTTTAGTTCGCTGCTGCTGCTGCGGGTGGCGGGCACTCAGGGCCGAGGCCTTGACCAGGCCCAGCCGCCAGTGGCTGCGTGCTCCCACCACCACCTCCCAGTAGTGGCGCCCCCAGGAGAAGCCCCGGCTGGTCAGTACCCAGGCGCCTGGCTCCGTCCGCTCTGGAAGGCTGCCCCGGCGCAAGGAGGGTGACCGGCCCCAGCGCACTACTGTCCCGCCCTTCGACAGTTCCAGTGCTGGGTGCGCCGCCGATGAGGGGTCCAGTGTCAGTGCCTCTGGGGCTGTGGGAGGAAGGAAGCGGGGAGTCAAAAAGGTGTCTAAGACAGTGTTTTTCAACCTTTTTTGAGCCGCGGCACATTTTTTACATTGACCAAATCCTGGGGCACACCACCAACGAAAATGACACAAAATGACACTCTAACACAGTAATACATATAATTAGTATGTTTTTAAAATGTATTTATACACTCAGTGTGAAACCTGGGCCTGTTTTGATGAACACAACATCGATATCCTGGCAGGAATGGCAGAAAGACACAAACTTCCCACACAGAACTCCCATAACCAAGAGAAAATACTATTAAGAGTTTGATGGGCATTGACCTTGGGTTTTGGAGTTGTAGTTCACCTATATCCAGAGAGCACTGTGGACTCAAACAATGTTGGATCAGGACCAAACTTGGCATGAATACTCAATATGCCCAAATGTGAACACAAAGATGGAGTTTGGGGAAAATAGACCTTGACATTTGGGAGTTACAGTTTCTGGGATTTATAGTTAACAAACGAAGTGCATCCTGAACTCTTGCAACAATGGAATTGAACCAAACTTGGCATATTGAACTCTCAGCACCAACAGAAAGTACTGAAAGGGTTTGCTTGGGAATTGACCTTGAGTTTGGAAGTTGTAGTTCACCTACACCCAGAGAGCACTGTGGGCAGGAGGGGGAAGAAAGGGTATTGGAGGTTCCAATTTCCCACGGCACACCTGATGATCGCTCACGGCACACTAGTGTGCCACGGCATACTGGTTGGGAAACACTGGTCTATGGGGTGAGGAAGGAAGGACTGAAAGAAGAGAGCAAGCAAGGGAGGGCAGGCCGACCCCAAACTGCCCCTAGAAGTCAAGGGGGCCCAACTGTTGCACTTTGGCCAGATCAGGAGAAGATATGGATGGACTTCACCAAGGGAATAGGAAGAGGAGGAGAAAGAAAGGAAGAACATAAGGAGCAAGGGGAAGAAGAGGAGGAGGAATAGAAGATCCTACCTGGGAGGATTTTGCGTAGCAGCCGCTTCCACACCATCATCTGGACATCGTCCTGGTGGAAGTCGAGCTTAAAGGACACCGGGGGGAAGGCACCCGCTTCGGGTGGACGCTGGTGGGTCAGTTCAGACCTAGAGACAGAGCAGAGGGATAGGGAGAGGTGGAAGGGAACCAAGGGCCAGGCGGTCTGCTGTGGGCACCACCTGACTCGTCCCGACAGACGGCCATCCAGGGAAGGAGACGCCAATGGACCCCCAGGCGACGGTTCCCTGGGGCAAATGATCTGATCAGATATTGGGGAGACGATGATGGTGATTATGGTCATAGGTCTCACAATAATACTAATAACATTCACAATAATAATCATAATAGGTCCCACTGTAATAATGCAGTAAAAATCATCATCATTGGTCCAATAATAATAATAACAATAACAACAATAGGTCCCATAATAATAATAGATCCCACAATATTACTACTACTACTACTACTAAGAATAGGTACCACTTTAAACACCATCATCATTGGCCCCACAATAATAATAGGTCCCACTGTAATAATAAAGTAAAAATTATCATCATCATTGGTCCAATAATAATAATAATAACAACAATAGGTCCCATAATAATAATAGATCCCACAATATTACTACTACTACTACTACTACTACTACTACTAAGAATAGGTACCACTTTAAACATAATCATTGGCCCCACAATAATAATAATAGGTTCCACAATATTACTACTACTACTACTAATAATAATAATAATAATAGGTACCACTTTAAACATCATCATCTTTGGCCCCACAATAATAATAGGTCCCACTGTAATAATGCAGTAAAAAAAATCATCATCATTGGTCCAATAATAATAATAGATCCCATAATAATAATGGATCCCACAATATTACTACTACTAATAATAATAGGTCCCACTTTAAACATCATCATTGGCCCCACAATAATAATAATAGGTCCCACAATAATAAAAGTAATACTACTATGAATACACCCCATGGTAGTAGTAGTATAATGTCCCACTGTAATCATAACCATAATAATATGTCCCACAATAAGAAGTCCCACAACCATAATCATTATCATTGGTCCCACAACAACAACAATAGATCCCACAATCATCATAGGTCCCACAATAATAATATTTAATAATAGGTTCCACAAACAACAACATCATCATTGGCCTTGCAATAATAATAAGAGGTCCCATAAAATAATAGGTCCCACAATACTACTACTACTAATAATAATATTGATAATAATGTGTCTCACTTCAATTATCATCATCATAGGTCCCACAATAAGTCCCAGCATACTACTACTACTAGGTCCCGTAGTAGTAGTAGTAATGTCCTGTAATAATCATCATCATTGATCCCACAATAATAAGTCCCAGCATACTACTACTAATAGGTCCCATAGAAGTAGTAGTAGTAGTAGTAATGTCCTGTAATAATAATCATCATCGGTCCCACAATAATAAGACCCAGCATACCACTACTAATAGGTCCCGTAGTAGTAGTAGTAGTCATGTCCTGTAATAATAATAATAATAGATCCCACAACCATCATCATCGGTCCCACAACCACCACCACCATCATTAGTCTTGCAATAATAATAATAATAGGTTCCATAATAATAGGTCCCACAATGCTACTATTAATTTGTCCCACTTTAATCTGTATACCTTAATAAAACGGAATGTTTGTATGTGTGCGGAGGGTGGGAGGGCGGAAGGGCGGAAATGTGGCAGCTATTTGCATAAAGTCCTTTGATTGGCCAGCCTCGCCACTCCAAAATTCTAAGGCACCAGACAGAGGGCATTGATTGCCACTGATTAGCCAGCATCCCAGAATCCAGGCCGCTACATACAAACAACAGGATTTCTTCCACTGAGGGAAAAATGCACCATCAACATTCCCTCCCCACTTGGCTCTGTGAAAACAAAATGGAATCCTGTTTTCTCCTCCCCCTCAGCTTTTAGGAAACGGCTGCCTGCCATTTGGCCGTTTAAACTTACCAATTACCAGCAGAGCAGGCCAGAACATTACAGGCCCCAAAAGAGAGTTTAGGACAGGATGGCCCACGAATGATGGGATTTGCAGTACCTTCACCCAATTAACTTCCCAGAAAACACTGTATGCCCTACAAATCACAAACCAGGCCCAAAATTTACAGTACGGCTTCATTAACTTCATTTCCCTGACTAGGCCTCAGTTAATGGGACATTGTGTATGGCCTGAATTAACAGTAACCAACCTTGGCACACTGAGCCCCTATGACCCATGATTCATTCTACTGCAGTTTGGAGTAGGGAGGACCATGGATGATGGGACTTGAAGTACCATTACAGGTTATGAGATTTGTAGTACTTTCAAACTCTTCATTCCCCACAGACCAAGGCAGCTCTGAACCACAAGACCAAACTTGGCACACAGTACCCCCATGTCCCACACTCCATCCTACTGCAGTTTAGAGGAGGATGGACCATGAAGGATGGGATTTCAAGTACCTCCATTCACTTCCCAAGCCCGCTGCGACCCTCATCCAGTGCATAATCATGACCACACTTGGCACAAAAAGCCCCCATGACCCAATGGACGTCCTGATGCAGTTCGGAGGGCGGACCACGGATGATGGGACTTGAAGTACCTCCACTCATTTCACCAGACTATTGCCAACCTCATCCAAACACTGATCAAGACCAAACTTGGCAGACAGAGACCCCATGACTCATTCTACATTCTGGTGCAGTATTGAGGAGGATGGACCATGAATGATGGGACTTGAAGTACCTTCACTCACTTCCCAAGACTGCTGCGACCCTCATTCAATGACTAATCAAGACCAACTTGGCACACAAAGCCCTCATGACCCACTCTACATCCTGGTGCTGTTTGGAGGGGGATGGACCATGGATGATGGGACTTGAAGTACCTTCACTCACCTTCTGAGACTACTGCAACCCTCATCCAATGAATGATCAACACCAAACATGGCACCAAGAGCCCCCATGACCCACTCTACATCCTGGTGCTGTTGGGAGGGGGATGGACCATGGCCAATGGGACTTGCAGTACCTTCACTAAGTTCCTGAGACCACTGCAAGCCACATACACATCTAATAGGAACCAACCTTGGCACACAATGCCTTCCTCAAATAACCCGGGCACCGCCGGGTCCTCAGCTAGTAATAATATAAAAATAATGTGATGCTGATGATGTCCCACAACCATCATCATCAGTCCAATAATAATAATAATAATAATAATAATAATAAGAAGAAGAAGAAGAAGTCCCACAGGAGCCTGGTGGAACTCAACTCACCTGGAGGGAAGGGAGCCATATTTCTGCAAAATGAGAGAAACAGAGGGTGGCCATGAGCCTGTGCCTCCATGCTTGGGCTTCCAAGGCCAATGGGGGTCAAGGGGTGTCCCTACACCTACCCGGATGAAGCCCAGCTGGCCCTGGTCGCTGAGACCCCGCAGGTGTTCCTCCAGCGCCTTGAGCTCCTGCAGGGCCTCCTCGGCCTGCTTGAGCTGGGCCTCCAGGCCAGCCTCCAGGCCCGCCACCTGCCTCTCGATGCGCCCCAGGAAGCGGGCCTTCTCCTCGTCCACAAAGTGGTGCAGCTCCTGGAACTGCTTCCGGATCACCCACTTGAAGACGTCCGACTCGTTCTGGAAGGGAAGGCCGGGCAAAAGAAGGGGTCACCCCAGGACAAGGACAGGACCCCTCCTTTCAAGGGCCTATTGTTGTTGTTGTTATTATGTTAGCATGCCTTGGTCTGCTGGGGGCCCCATGGGTGGCACTCACCGTGATGCGCGTCTTGTTGTTCATTAGCTTCCCGAGATGTTCCTCCAGGTCCCTCTGTTGCTGCTGGACCTCCGTCATGAGTGCCGACAACTCCTCCTGCCAAGTTACAGCCGTTTGGCGCTGCATTAAAAGCGAGCAGTGTGGACACTCCCAGGGTCTCTGCCCTTGAGACACACCTTGTTTCCAGGTAATGGAGAAAGGTCCTTTCTGGCTTTATCTCTTGCCCTTTCTGGCGGCTGCCTGGCGCTCTCCCTGTTGACCACCAACTGCCCTTGACCGCTGAGCTGGAGCCGCCCAACAAACACACCTGATTTGCAGGTGAGGCCTCCCCTCGTGCAAAGGAGGAATAGAGAAGTCCTTCCTGAGGTTAAGATGGGGTGCCTTTCCCTGCCATTTGAGCCCATTTCTCCGTTAGAGTGCAATGGGATATATAACAGCACGATAACAGCACTATAACACTGCAATATAATGGCACTACTGGCGATTTTCGTGTGTGGGACATGTAGTTTTCGCGTCTATTTGCCCCGTTGCACGACCACTCTCGTTTTATATATATAGATAATGTGATATAACATTACCATAAAACTGTGAAATAAGGGTGCTATAAGTGTGATATAACAATGCTATAACAGCATGATATAATTGTGCTACAGCAGTGCAATCAGTGCACTGTTATATCACATTACACTATTACAGCGCTATTACGTCACACTTACACCACCATTATAGCGCACTGTTCTATCATGCTTTTACAGCACTGATATATCACATTACACTGTTGTGGCACTATTATATCACACTTATAGCACCATTATAGTGCACCATTATTGCATGATTTTACAGTACTATTATACCACACTTACAGCACTATTATAGCAACATTACGCTGTTATAGCACTATTATTTCACACTTACAGCACTATTATAGCACACCGTTCTATCATGCTTTTACAGCACTGTTACATCACATTACACTGTTATAGCACTATTATTTCACACTTATAGCACCATTATAGCACACTGTTCTATCTTGCTTTTACAGCACTGTTACACCACACTTTTACAGCACTATTATAGCAACATTACACTGTTATAGCACTATTATTTCACACTTACAGCACTATTATAGCACACCGTTCTATCATGCTTTTACAGCACTGTTACATCACATTACACTGTTATAGCACTATTATTTCACACTTATAGCACCATTATAGCACACTGTTCTATCTTGCTTTTACAGCACTGTTACACCACAATTTTACAGCACTATTATAGCACATTACACTGGTATAACACTATTATTTCACACTTGTGGAACTGTTGTTAAACAGCTCTGTTAAATCATACTGTTACATAACTATAATATTGCACTGTTATATCATAGTACACTGTTGTAGCACAATTATATCACACTTACAGCACTGCTATAGTGCACTATTATATCAAACTCTTACAGCACTATTATATTGCACTGTTATATCACATTACACAGTTGTAGCACTATTACGCAACACTTAAAGCACTGTTATAGCACTATTGTATCACAGTAATACCACTGTTATACCACATCCCAGGGTCTGCTAGTCCATACTGGGCTGTCTTTGCTGTCCCCAATGGCCCTCCTGTCCCCTTCTTTGGCCCCACTTGCCTTCATACGGCTGTAGACGGTGGACAGAGGGGTGACCTTGTGGTGCCGGTGGGCTCCGATGGTGCCGCAGAGCCCACAGATGACAGCCTGGTCACCCTCGCAGAAGAGGCTGAGGGGGTTTCGGTGCTCGGGGCAGGACTCTTCCTCCTCTTCCTCATGCCCATCGCCATCATCACTTTCACCTTGGGGGTCCCCTCCGCCTCCTGCACCACGCAGGGCCTCAATGACACGGGCCAGGCTAACGTTTGGGGGGGAGCTGGCCCCGTCGGCGCTCTGGCGGCAGACGGGACAGAGGAACTGGGCCTCGGGGCCCCCGGAGAGGGAGACCACGCAGGGCTTGCAGTAGGAGTGCCCGCAGCGCAGCATCAGCGGCTCCCGGAAGACCTCCAGGCAGATGGGGCACAGGAGCTGGTCCTCCAGCTGGTCCAGGCTCAGCTTGCGGGCCATCCGGGCAGGTGCCTTCCGAGGGGGAAAAGCGGCGGATCAATGCATGGCAGATAAATAGAATCAACCTAATAGTTGGAAGGGAACCCAAGGACCATTCAGTCCCACCCCCTAAGAGATAGATAGATAGAATAGAATCCTAGACCTAACGGTCATCTAGTCCAACCCCTAAAAGATAAGATGGATGGAATCCTAGACTTGGAAGGGAACCCAAGGGTCATCCAGTCCAACCCCTAAGAGACAAATAAATACATAGGTAGATAGATAAACAGACAGATACATAGATAGTAGGCATGGGTAGGTTCGATCGGAATCCTCGTAAATTGGATTAAAATTGGAATTAATCCATTTTTGAAGCGATTTTGAAGCGATTTGGGAACCCGGAAGTAATCTTGCCCTTTCAAAGCCACTGCCGACATCTTTTTTTTCCGATCCAGGAAGTGAATCAGAAAGGAATCAGAAAGGAATCGGCCTTTAGAGGCAAGCAGCTGGTTGCATGATGGGACCTTTTTGGATTTTTGGGGAAATTTTGGAAATCATTTCAAAATCGAATCGCCAGCGCCCCCTACACCTGAAACGGGTTTTGAACCATTTTTTTCTTGATCAGAGAAAGAGAGAGAGAGAGAGAAGGATAGATAGATACATAGATGGATAGATAGGTAGATGGTTGGTTGGATGGAGATACATGGATGGATGGATGGATAGATCGATACATAGATGGATAGATACATGGATGGATAGATAGATGGATGGATAGGTAGATGGTTGGATGGATAGATGGATGGATAGGTAGATGGTTGGATGGATAGATAGATAGATGGATGGATGGATAGATAGATGGATGGATGGATAGATAGATGGATGGATGGATACATGGATGGATGGATAGATACATGGATGGATAGATGATGGATGGATAGGTAGATGGATGGATGGATAGATACGATGGATGGATGGATAGATAGATACATGGATGGATAGGTAGATGGTTGGATGGATAGATGGATGGATGGATAGATACATGGATGGATGGATCGATATGGATAGATGGATGGATAGATAGATACATGGATGGATGGATCGATACATGGATGGATAGATCGATACATAGATGGATGGATAGGTAGATGGATGGATAGATAGATGGATGGATAGATAGATACATGGATGGATGGATCGATACATGGATGGATGGATAGATAGATAGGATGGATGGATAGATAGATAGATGGATAGATGGTTGGATGGATGGATAGATGGATGGATGGATAGATAGATGGATGGATAGGTAGATGGTTGGATGGATAGATGGATGGATGGATAGGTAGATGGTTGGATGGATAGATAGATGGATAGATACATGGATGGATACATGGATGGATAGATCGATACATAGATAGATGGATGGATAGATAGATACATGGATGGATGGATAGATACATGGATGGATAGATAGATAGATGGATGGATGGATACATGGATAGATAAATGGATGGATAGATACATAGATGGATGGATAGATACATGGATGAATGGATAGATACATGGATGGAGAGATAGATACATGGATGGATGGATAGATACATGGATGGATAGGTAGATGGTTGGATGGATGGATGGATAGATACATGGATGGATAGAGAGATAGATACATGGATAGATAGATACATGGATGGATGGATACATGGATAGATAGATAGATAAATGGATGGATAGATACATGGATGGATAGATACATGGATGGAGAGATAGATGGATGGATAGATACATGGATGGATGGATAGATACATGGATGGATACATGGATAGATAGATACATGGATGGATGGATACATGGATGGATGGATAGAGAGATACATGGATAGATACATGGATGGATGGATGGAGAGATAGATTGATACATTGATGGAATGCTAAACTTGGGACTCCAATGGTCCCTAAGAGAAAGACCAGGAAGGACACCAGATTCATAGACTTCGAAAAAACCCTAAGGGCCATCCACTTGAACCCCTAAGTGATAGAGTCCTAGATATGGAAGGGACCTACCTCAGTCCAACACCAGGAAGGACACCATCGAAACCTTCCTAATAGTCTACTATAGCGTCTTATGAGAATCCTATAGCTGGAAGGGAATCATGGAGCTGGAGGAGACCACCGAGGGTCATCGAACCCATCTCGAATACACCATCTTAATCCCTCCCAACAGATGGAAGGAGGCCCCACCACACATACTCCACTCTCAAGCAACTCAATCATCACAAAGAAGCTGAAAGTTTAGATGAGATCTCTTCCATGTTGCGTCTCTCAATGGGGCCTCCTTCCAGGGATTGAAACATGGCTTCCCTCGGCCTGCTTATCTCCAAGCGAAAGCCACCCAAAGCCAAAGCAGAGAAGGCAAAACTATCACTACCTTCCTTCCCTCCTTCCTTCCTTCTTTGCTTCCTTCCACAGCAGCAACGGAGCAAGGTCTTCTCTCTCTCCTTCAACGGTCCACTTTCCTTCTTCTCCTTTGGGCCAAAGCTCCAGCGATGTAGGCGAGGTGACCACCAAGGCTTTCCTTGTCGAAAACAAAAGCTGGTTTCCCCTTGACCCTAATGGTCAGGATGACCGTCTGGTGGTGAGTCAGCCCTCCCTCCTCTCCCAGCCAATCCTCCCTTGCCTCCTATGTCAACAAAGGCACACCTTGCCCTTGAAGGCTCCCATTGAGAGGTTGACCTTCTTGCAAATGCTCCAATTGGCTGGAGAAGGGACAACCAATGGGAGCCGGACCAGTGCAAACAGGCCCACTTGACCTACTGTAGTATTATTTTAAATAATATATTTAGTTGTTATTACTAATATCTTTATTAAGAATGTTAATATTATTTATAGTAATATAAAATAGAATATAAAACATATGAAATGAAATATAATTTTATTAATAACATGTTAATATATTTATAATATAATATAATTATGAACATTTGTAATATATTTATTATTTCTACTGATAATGTTACCAGCAATATATTACTTTAATATTAATATTGATACATAATTATATTATATATATTTATTAATATGTTAATGTTAATATTATATAAATATATTTATAGTAATATAAAATAGAATATGACATATGAAAAATAAGATATGAAATGAAATATAATTTTATTATTAATGTTAATATATTTATAATATAACTATATATTTGTAATATATTTAATGTTATTTCCCAAGTTAATGTTACCAGCAATATATTTATTATTTTAATATTAATACATATTTATATTATATAATATATATTTATTAATAACATATTAATAATGTTAATATTATATATATTTATAGTAATATAAAATAAAATATAATACATATGAAAAATAAGATATGAAATGAAATATAATTTTATTATTAATATGTTAATATATTTATAATAGAACTAGATATATTTGTAATATATTTACTGTTATTTCTAGTAATGTTACCAGCAATATATTTATTATTTTAATATTAATACATATTTATATTATATAATATATATTTATTAATAACATATTAATAATGTTAATATATAAATATATTTATAATATAAAATAAAATATAATACATATGAAAAATAAGATATGAAATGAAATATAATTTTATTAATATTAATATATTTATAATAGAACTATATATATTTGTAATATATTTACTGTTATTTCTACTAATGTTACCAGCAATGTTTATTATTTTAATATTAATATTGATACATATTTATATTATATATAATAATATATTTATTAATAATATGTTGGTATTATATTGATATTAATTTATTTACAGTGTTTATATTCTGCCCTTCTCACCCTGCGGGGGACTCAGGGCAGATCACAATGCACATATACATGGCAAACATTCAATGCCAGTAGACATACAACATAGTCAGGCACAGAGGCAATTTAACATTCCAGCTTTCTGGCTTCATGAGGGTATGCTCCATTCCGGCCACAGGGGGAGCTGCTGCTTCATCGTCCACTTGTGACACCGGGTCCTTTGATGGAGCACTTCCTCATTCTTGTGCACGCTGCTGGAAGATTTTATGGTGTCGTAAATTAGTTAAATTAGCCTCCCTGCATAAAGTGGTACCTAAATTTCCTCCTTGACAGATGCAACTGTCTTTCGGCTGCATAGGTCAACAGCAAGCTAGACTATTAATGGTCGGGAGCTCACTCGAACTCATGACCTCTCGGTCAGTAGTGATTTAATGCAGCCGGCTACTAACTAGCTGCGCCACAACCTAGTCCAGATATATAGTTATTATATAATAGGCATAGTTATTACAACTAATAATAATAATATATTTAATTATAGTAATATAATTATAATATATTATTTTAATCATCATCTCTTAGATTCAAAGTCATTCCAAACACATGAAAATACTCCAAGATCTAAATAAAAACCCAGTCAAGAGCCTGGGACGATGTATTTATTTAAAAATTGAGGGTGGGGGGAAAAAACAAAACACATTCGACACGTAAAAAATAAACCCTTGGGGGAGAGGAAAAAAAAGACACCTGCGTTGAATACCTGCATGAGAAGCCTTGTGTGAATAGAGTGGGAGGGGCTCCCAGGAGAAAGCCCTGCCCCCTTTTGGCCCCTCCTCAGGTCACTTTGGGGCCCCAATGCACTCCCATGTGTTTATGATGGAACTTGAGGTAGTTTGGGGCCCAGGGGGCGGAGCCAAGTGGGAAGGGGTGGAGCCAAGAGAGAAGGGGCGGGGCTTGGGCCCTTCTCTCTCTTTGTGGCCCCCCATTCGTTCCCCATTGGGTTCTGGCGCCCCTTTGGCAGTGTGCGCGTGTGGAAGGGCCCCCCCAAAGGCCACCCCGTTCAGTCTGCCATGATGCAGGAAAAGCACCGCCTGATCCCTCCCGACAGATGGCCACCCAGCCTCTGTTCCCAATCCCCCAAAGAAGGAACTCCATCAAAACATTACGTGCTTTGAACTGGATTATTATCCGAGTCTACACTGTCATGTAACCCAGTTCAAATCTCTCACTTAGGACATCCTTTCGGATATTTAAACGGCCTTGTCTTCGGAGGCTGAACAGACCCAGCTCTTTAAGAGGGAATAATAATAATGATAATAATAATAATATTCAGGGTCTCCAGACCTTTGACCCTTACTCTCTGGACACTTCCCAGCTTAAGAGTCCATTTCCCTTTTAAATGGTGGGGCCCACCACTGGACGCAGGCGATTATTATTATCATTATTATTATTCCAAGTGAAGAGGAAACATTTTCCATTCGGAGGCTAAACAGACCCAACTCTTTAAGAAGGATTAATAATAATAATACTAATAATAATAATAACATTCAACAGACCCAGGGCAATGCCCCCTTTAAATGCCTTTTAAATGGTGGGGCCCACCATTGGACACATTGGCTATTATTATTATTATTCCAAGTGAAAAGGAAATGTTCTTTTCACACCCAGCTCTTTGAGGGATTAATAATAATAGAAATATTAATTGGACTCAGGGCAATGGCACTTTTAAATGGTGGGGCCCACCATTGGACGCATGGCTTTTATTATTATTATTAGTAGTAGTAGTAGTAGTAGTAGTAGTGAAGAGGAAATGTTCTTTTCAGACCCAGCTCTTTGAGGGATTAATAATAATAATAATAGAAATATTAATTGGACCCAGGGCAATGCCCCTTTTAAATGGTGGGGCCGACCATTGGACGCATGGCTATTATTATTATTATTATTCCAAGTGAAGAGGAAATGTTCTTTTCGGACCCAGTTCTTTGAGGGAATAGTAATAGAAATATTAATTGGACCCGTGGCAATGCCCCTTCTAAACGGTGGGGCCCACCATTGGATGCATGGCTATTATTATTATTATTCCAAGTGAAGAGGAAATGTTGTTTTCGGACCCAACTCTTTGAGGGATTAATAATAATAATAGAAATATTAATTGGACCCAGGGCAATGCCCCTTCTAAACGGTGGGGCCCACCATTGGATGCATGACTATTATTATTATTATTATTATTATTCCAAGTGAAGAGGAAATGTTGTTTTCGGACCCAACTCTTTGAGGGATTAATAATAATAATAGAAATATTAATTGGACCCAGGGCAATGCCCCTTTTAAATGGTAGGGCCCACCATTGGATGCATGGCTATTATTATTATTATTAGTAGTAGTAGTGAAGAGGAAATGTTCTTTTTGGACCCATATTATTAATATTAATAATAATAATATTAATTGGACCCGTGGCAATGCCCCTTTTAAATGGTGGGGCCCACCATTGGATGCATGGCTATTATTATTATTATTTTATTATTCCAAGTGAAGAGGAAATGTTCTTTTCGGACCCAGCTCTTTGAGGGATTAGTAATAATAATAGAAATGTTCATTGGACGCAGGGCAATGCCCCTTTTAAATGGTGGGGCCCACCATTGGATTCAGGACTCTCATCATCATCATCACCATCAGGACTCTCATCATCATCATCATCATTATTCCAAGAGAAGGAGAAAAGTTATTTTCAGACCCAGCTCTTTGAGGGATTAATAATAATAATAATAATAGAAATATTCATTGGATGCAGGGCAATGCCCCTTTTAAATGGTGGGGCCCACCCTTGGATGCAGGACTATCATTATTATTACTACTATTATTATTCCAAGTGAAGAGAGAGAAAGGGAGACTGGACTTCCTTGCCCTCTCTCTCCTGTGGTCAAAGGGTCATCCCAGGTCACAAGGCCGGCCTTAAAGGGGGCAAAGGCAAGGAGGCATAGTCCTAGACCTGGCTTTGAAGGCTTTGGCCTCCGCTTTTGGGGATCCAGCCCCATTATTATTCCCTTTGAGGCTCACAGTGATGGGGAGGGGGGGGGCCTGTGGCATCGCAATGGAAGCCCCCAAGGTTCAATTGCCCAGCGCAAAAGGCAGTGTTGGTCCCCCCCCCCTCCCCTAAAGAATGTCCCAAACACAAAGGCAAGGTCGCTATTTCCCAGAATCCCTTCTCCCACCCACCCCGCTCCCTTTTTAAGACCCTCAGATGTGTATTGCTGGCTGGGAATACAGTAAATGCTTCCAAAGCGGGCCGGTTCCCCCTTTCTTCTTGGTCAACGTAGGCCGTGGCGGTGGTTCTTCCAAGCGGAGGATGGTCCAGAAGGAGTCCCCAAAGGAAGAGGAAGAGGAAGTGGAAGAGGAAGAGGGCTCTCCTCTGGCTGCCTCTTTAAGGGGCGAAATCGGCACCTGCAACAACAACAACAGAAATAATCGTCATAGAAGGGATGTTGTTGGGGATCCGGGAAGGGAGGGTGGGGCCCAAGCCGCGCCTGCCTTTCCTTCCTTCCTCGCCCGGAGGCTTGGGGGCCGTGGTGGGGTGGCCATCTGCCGGGGCTGATTAGCAGGCCTGGATTAACTGTTTGTGGCGCCCTAGGCCACACTTTGGAAGCGCTGCCCCCGCACCAGGGGGCGGGGCCGATTGCGAGCGGGGGCTTGCGGGGGGGCCCTCCTTCCTCACTGATAGGAGGGGAGGGGCCGACGCGAGCGAGGAGGGGGCGGTGGGACATCCCTCCGCCTCCCCCTCACTCGCGTTGGTGTTGGCCCCGCCCCTCCTTCCTTCAGTGAAGGAAGAAGGGCCGACGCCGACGCGAGGGGGCGGCAGGACTTCCCTCCGCCGCCGCCTCCTCGCTCGCGTCGGCCCCGCCCCTCCTTCCTTCACTGAAGAAAAGAGGGGCGGGGCCGACGCGAGCGAGGAGGGGGCGGCAGGAAGGTGTGTCAGAGGCCCTAACGCCTATGGCGCCCGGCGTGCAGGCGCAAGGGCGCCCAAAGAATGAACTTTAAAAAAAAATTAAATGTTGGGGGCTCCGGACCTGCCACCTCCCCATGGTTGCCACCCTTCCTGCTTGGCAAAAGGTTGGTTGGACTGGATGGTCCTTGGCATCCCATCCACTAATTATTATTATTATTTATTGAACTAGAGTTGGAAGAGATCCCAAGGGTCATTTGGTCCAAGCACTCTTCCACCAAGCAGGAAGGTAGAATAATAATAATAATAATAATAATAATAATTCTACCTTCTTGCTTTTGTGATTTTGACCACAATACATTATTATTATTATTAATGATTATTATTACTATTATTGAAATATTATTATTGAAAATCAAAATCCTCTTTTCCATAGATATTCTTCCCTAAAGGAAGGTTGAATTACTATTATTATCAATGATGATGATTGGAAATGGGCCTCCTCCTCTTCCCCGAGGCGGTTTCTCACCGTTCTGCTCCCAGCCTTCGGCCACTCCGGCCAGTTCGTAGTGCTTCTTGCGCAGGCTGCCCAGGCGCTGGCGCTCCTTCTGCAGGTGGCTCTCCAGCTCCAGCACGCGCACCTGAAGCGGAAGGAAGAAGGAAGGAAGGAAGGAAGAAGGAAGGAAGGTGGAGACCCCCTCGCCCATTGCAACGAGCGGCCCCGGGTGAGAGTCCGTTTACCTGCGAGTCCATTTCCTGGCACTTGATCTGGGTGAGCGTCATGGCGGAGAAGTCCATGGTGTCTGCAACAGGAAGGAAGTGTTCGTGAGAGAGGAAGGAAAGGCCACCGCGTCAGAACTCTCTTGCGTGAGGTGGCGTTTCTCCTCTTCCGGCTCATTGGCGATCCTTTCATTTCTTTATCCACCCCCCCCGGCCCCCTCCTCGCAGGGGAAGGGATTCTCCCTAACCCCTTCCACAGAGAAGGAGGAAGAGAGAACGAACAAAGGAAGGAATGAAAGAAAGAGAAAAGGAGGTAGGAAACAGAGAGGGGGGAGGAAGGGAAGAAGGGAGGGAGGAAATGGAAGGAGAAGAGGAAGAAATAACAATGAGGAAGGGAAGAAAGGAAGGAAGGAGTTAGGAAAAGGGAGAAGTAACACTAGGGAGGAAAGGGAGAGGGGAAGAAAAGAAGGAAGACAGAAGGGAGGTAGGAAAGGGGGAAAGGAAAAAGGGAGAAATAATAGGGAGGGAGAGGGAGAGGGAAAAAAGAAAAGAATGAAAGAGAGAGAAAGAAGAAGGGAAGGAGGAAAAAGAGGGGAGGGTAAAAGGAGAAATAACAATAGAGAGGAAAGGGAGAGGGAAAGAGGGGAAAAAGAAAGAAGGAAGGAAGGGAAGGAAGGAAGAAGGAAAAAAGGAAGGAAGGGAAGAAAAAGGGAGAAATAACAATAGGGAGGAAAGGGAGAGCGAAGGAAGAGTAGGAAGAAGGAACAAAGGAAGGAGAGGGAAAGAGGGAAGGGAAAATGAGAAATAATAATATGGAGGAAAGACAGAGGGAAGGAAGGAAGGGAAGAAAAAGGGAAAGGAAAAGGGAGAAATAAAAATAGGGAAGAAAGGAAGAGGGAAGGAAGAGTAGAAGGAAGGAAGGAATGAAGGAAGGAGAGGGAAAGAGAAAAGGAGAAATAACAATACGGAGGAAAGGCAGAGGGAAGGAGGGGAAGAAAGAAAGAAGAAAAAGAAGGAAGGAAGGGAAAAAAGAGGGAAAGGAAAAGGGAGAAATAAAAATAGGGAAGAAAGGAAGAGGGAAGGAAGAGAAGGAAGAAGGAAGGAAGAAGAAGGGAGTTAGGAAAAAGAGGGAAGAAAGGAAAGGAAAAGGGAGAAATAATGACAGAGAGAAAAGGGAAAGGAAGAGAAGGAAGGAAGGAATAAAATAAAAAAGGAGGAAAGGGAGTTAGGAGAAAGAGGGAAGGGAAAAAGGAGAAATAACAATAGGGAGGAAAGGGAGAAGGAAGGAAGAGAAGAAATAATGGGAAGGAAGGAGGGAGGGAGGAAAAGGGGAAAGAGGGAAGGGAAAAGGGAAAAAATAACAATAGGGATGAAAGGGGAAAGAGAAAAGGGAAGAAGATGGATGGATGGAAGGAAGAGAGAGTAGGAAAAAGAGAGGGAAAGAAAAGGGAGAAATTAAGGAAACAGAGAGGGAAGGAAATTTAAAGGAAGGAAGGAGGAAACATCGAGGGATGGAAGAGAAGAAAGGGAGAAAGAAATGCAGGTAGGAAAGAGAGGGAAGGAGAAAAGGGAGGTAGGAAACAGAGACGAGAAAAAAGGGAGAGAGGAAGTGAGGTAGGAAACAGGGAAGGAAGAGAAGAAGGAGAGGAAGGGAAGGGATTGATAAGGTGCTTTGCACCTGAGTGTGGCTAGGGAAGTCGCGCTCTCTCAGCCTCAGAGGGTGAAGACAAAGGGTGATTGATCCCTTTGGAATGAATCTTGACATTGAACAACAACAACAACAACAACAACGACACTGACCAGTCTCCTGGGCTTGGGACTGGGCGGTCTTGGTGGAGGCCACCACTCCGGCCGTGGCCTGGTTAACCCCTCGGGAGGCGGCCTGGAGGCGGCGCAGGTTGCCGCTCTCCTTGTCGGCCTTCACCTGCAGAAGGAGGAAGGCCCGTGAATGTTATCGAATGCTTTCTCTGCATCTAAGGACATTGGCGCTCCTTGCCGGTCTTTATGTCCCAGTAGATATTCGATAGCATTGAGTACTATCTTCATATTATCCTTAATTAGTCTTAATTTGTCAATAAATAAATAAATAAAAATAAAAATTGTCTCACGATTGTATTTTCTCTTCCAGCTCTTCTTTATTGAAAATTACTCTTATTATTATATTTATTTACACTCCACTTTATCTCCCCAAGGGGGACTCAAAGCACCTTGACATAAAAATATTAGTATCCTATTATTATTATATTTATTTATATCCTGCTTTATCTCTCCAAAGGGGACTCAAAGCTCATTATTATTATATTGTTATTATATTTATACCCTGCTTTATCTCCCCACAAGGGGGACTCAAAGCAGCTTGACATAAAAATATTAGTATCCAATTATTATTATATTTATTTATACCCTGCTCAAAGCTCAAAGGGGACACTAAGCAGCTTGACATAAAAATATTAGTATCCAATTATTATTATTATTATTATTTATTTTATTTATTTATTTATACCCTGCTTTATCTCTCCAAAGGGGACTCAAAGTTTATTATTATTATTATATTGTTATTATATTTATACCCTGCTTTATCTCCTCAAAGGGGACTTGACAAAAAAACATTACCATACAATTTAAATTATATTATTATTGTTATATAATAATAATTAATTCTTTTCTATTATTATTAACTATTATTATTATTAATATCTCCCCAAAGGGGATGTGACAAAAAACATTGCCATAAATTAATTTATTATTATGAATAATAATACCCTGCTTTATCTCCCCAAAGGGGACTTTGTGCGGCTTGACATCCAAGCATTGAGCATACAAGTTAAAATGATTCAAGTCTGACCTTGGAAGCGGCCACCAGCTGCGCGGTGCTGGCCGCGATTTCGTGGGAACAGACCATCAGCTCCTCGAACTTCCCTTTGCCCTGCACAACCAGGTCGGCGGCATCTCTAGGAAGAGGGTGGAGTGTCGGGGTCCTTCCTTGCCAAGCCCCGCCCCCCGCATTCATAGCAGTCTGAGAGTAATCATATAGGCTATCGCTCTGATTCGAGGGAGGGAAGTAATAGGGACAGACGGCTTGAGAAGAGGAATAGCCCTGGCCCCGATCTGGGAAGGAAAAGGAGGCAGACTCACCCTTCCGCTCTCCACGATTTCCCGCTGGAGGTCCTTGGAGGCCAAGACGAGGACCTGGATGGCCTGCATGAGGCCCGTGCAGGAGCCCAGGATCCTAACAAGATCGTATTAGGAGTATTAGGAATACTATCAGACTCGTAGACCCTCAAAGGCAACCCACCTTCTGCCAAGACAGAATGACTATATTATTATTATTATTATTAGCCTCTTAGAGTTCAGAGAGACCCCCCTAAGGCCATCCAGTCCAACCCCCTTGCCAAGAAGTAGGAAAATTGCATTCAAAGCACCGCTGACAGATTTATTTATTTACGACATTTATATGCCGCCCTCCTCACCCCGAATGGGAACTCAGAGCGGCTTACAAGTAAAATGTAATACAATATATTATATTATTGCCATAGCACAATATTAATATTATATATTGCATTGTACTATCTTATACTGTAATATTATTAGTCATATTACATGTAATATAAAATATTTAATTATATTATTAGTAGTAGTATTATATTGTATTATAATATTATCAATATTATATGTATATACAATATATTATTATATTATATATTTTATAATATAATATAATACTAGCTTGGGGACCCGGTCCTGCCCGGGTTATTTGAGAAAGGCATTGTGTGCCAAGGTTGGTCCTTATCAGCTGTTTACGTGGCTTGCAGTGGTTTCAGGAAGTTAGTGAAGGTACTGCAAGTCCCATCGGCCATGGTCCATCCCCCTCCCAACAGCACCAGGATGTAGAGTGGGTCATGTGGGCTCTGCGTGCCACGTTTGGTCTTAATCATTCATTGGATGAGGGTCGCAGTGGTCTCGGAAGGTGAGTGAAGGTACTTCAAGTCCCATCATCCATGGCCCATCCTCCTTCAAATGGCACCAGGATGTAGAGTGGGTCATGAGGGCTCTGAGTGTCAGGTTTAATCTTGATCAGTCATTGGATTAGGTTTGCAGCAGTTTTGGGAAGTGAGTGAAGGTACTTCAAGTCCCATCATGCATGGTCTGCCCTCCTCCAAACTGCACCAGGATGTAAAGTGGGTCATGGGGGCTCTGTGTGCCAAGTTTGGTCTTGATCATTCAGTGGATGAGGGTTGCAGTGGTCTGGGGAAGTGATTGGAGGTACTTGGTCCCATCATCCATGGTCTGCCCTCCTTCAAACTGAGACAGGATGTAAACTCCCACCATGGCTGACTGCCTCAGGCCTTTGCCTTATCCCCCTCTGTCAGTTTAGAGTGTTGGAATGTTCGTGTTGGCTGGCCAATTAGAGGCGTTATGCAACTACTCCCTCACTGGCAACCAATCATGTTGTCAGAATGTAGAGGCCGGGAGCCAATCAGAACGCTGCCACATACATACATACATACAAACATACAAACATTCCGCTTTATTATATACCTGGCCCTGGTTATTTGAGAAAGGCATTGTGTGCCAAGGGTGGTCCTTATGAGATGTTTACGTGGCTTGCAGTGGTCTCAGGAAGTTAGTGAAGGGACTTCAAGTCCCATCATCTGTGGTCCAATGTCTTCCAAACTGGAGTAGGATGTGGTGTGGGTCCTTGGGGCTCTGTGTGCCTAGTTTGGTCTTGATCAGTCAGTGGATGAGGGTTGCAGCGGTCTTGGGAAGTGATTGGAGGTACTTCCAAGTCCCATCATCCATGGTCTGCCCTCCTCCAAACTGCAGTAGGATGTAGAGTGAGTCATGGGTACTCTGTGTGCCATGTTTGGGCATGCTCTGTGATTTGTAGGGCTTCAATGTTTTGTGGGAAATGAATCGGGTGAAGGTACTGCAAATCCCATCATTTGTGGCCCATCCTGCCCTACACTGCACCATGTTGTAAAGTGGGCCAGTGGGCATCTGTGTGCCAAGTGTGGTCCTGATCCTTCTATGGTGTGGGCCAGAGTGCTCTAAGCAAGTGAGTTAAAGTACTGCAAGTCCCGTCATCCCTCAAACTGCACCAGGATGTAGAGTGGGTCTTGAAGGTTCTCTGTGCCAAGTTTGGTCTTGTTCTCTCATTGTTTGGGGTCGCAAAGGGGTCTCCCACCATGCCTGTTTTGGCCTTTTCATCCCCCTCATGCCTGACTGCCTCAGGCCTTTGCCTTCTCCTCCTCTGCCAGTTAAGAGGGTCGGAATGTTCGTGTTGGCTGGCCAATAGAGGCGTTATGCAAATACTCCCTCAGTGGCAACCAATCATGTTGTCAGAATGTCGAGGCCGGGACCCAATCAGAATGCTGCCACATACATACAAACATACACACACACATACATACAAAACATTCTCTTTTATTATATATACAGATATAGAGATAGAGATTTTATATATTTTATAATATTATATATATTATATTATATTATAAGCACAGTGCAGGAGGCAAGATGGGACCGCCTTCCTGGCCCCTCTCTCCACTCTGATGGCCATCCAGCCCCTGCTTAAAAGCCTCCAAAGAAGGAGCCTCTTTATGTAAAGCCCACCATCGAACGACACCCACCTCTCATTGACTTCCAGCTTGACTCCGGTGTCCCCAGCCCGCGACTTGCTCAGCATCTCCTGTTTCATTTGGGGGGAAAGGCTCAGGGTCAGTGATTTGGGAGGGGGGGGGTGATATGTCCCAAGCCCCTCCCAGACCCTCAACCCCTGACCTCAATCCTGGCGGCCGCCGCTTCAATGGCCGCTGCGGTGGCCGCCATTTCCTGGTCCACCAAGTCTCCCAGTCGCTCCTGCTCCACATCGAGGCCTTTGGGGAGAAGCTCCTGAAGAGACACACACACACACATACATATTTATTTATTTACAACATTTATATGCTGCCCTCCTCACCCCGAAAGGGACTCGAGAGGGGCTTACAAGCAAAATGGAAATATAATATATTATATTATTGCCATAGCACAATATTATTATTATTATATAGTGCATTGTACTATAACATTATACTGTAATATCATTAGTAATATTACATTAATAAAATATATAATTATAATATATTAATATCATATTATTAGTATTATATTGTATAACATTATAATATTATCAATATTATATGTATATACAATATGTGAGCAGAAAAGGTCTGTGGCAGATCCTGGAACGTTTAGGATGTCCCCCCAAATTCCTCAAAATGATTATCCTGTTACATGAAAGCCAGCGCAGTCAAGTCAGATACGGCGATGCTCTCTCGGAGCCCTTTCTCATAACCAATGGAGTGAAACAAGGTTGTGTTCTTGCACCAACCCTATTTACAATCTTCTTCAGCATGATGCTCCAAAGGGCTACGGCAGACCTCAAAGAAGATGGCATATATATACGCTATCTTCAACGTAAGCCGCCTGAGGGCTCGCACTAAGACTGTAAACTATTTAGTCCGTGAGCTGCTTTTTGCTGACGATGCTGCCCTTGTCGCCCATTCAGAAGCAGCCCTGCAGTGCCTCACGTCCTGCTTTGCAACAGCTGCAGAGCTGTTTGGGCTGGAGGTCAGCCTGAAGAAAACAGACGTCCTCTACCAGCCCGCACCACAGGAAGAACACCATCATCCCCACGTCAGCATAGGCACATCTGTGCTTCAGTCCGTTCAGCAGTTCACCTACCTGGGAAGCATCATCTCTTCAGACGCCAAGATTGACAAAGAGATCGATCACAGATTAGCAAAGGCATAGAGTGCATTCGGAAGGCTTTACAGAAGAGTCTGGAGCTACAAGCACCTGAGGCAAAGCACCAAAATCAGTGTGTACAGAGCTATTGTACTGTCTATTCTCCTCTATGGGTCTGAAACATGGGTCACCTATTGCCAACACCTATGACTCCTTGAACGCTTTCATCAGCGCTGTCATCGCACAATCCTAAATATACACTGGACTGACTATGTGCCGAATGTTGCTGTCCTTGGGCAAGCAGGGATCTCCAGCGTTGAGGCCATGCTATTGAGAACACAGCTGCGCTGGGCAGGGCACCTCTCTAGGATGCATCTTAACACATAGAGTTGGAAGATACCCCAAGTGGCCATCCAGTCCAACCCCATTCTGCCACGAAGGAAGATTATTATATTAGATTCTAATATATATTATTATTATCCTCATCATCACCACCACTACCATCTATTATTATTGTTATGATCACCATCTTCATCATCTATTATTCCTTCTTTCAGGCAAGGACTGACCTCTCCAATGTGGGAGATGCGCTGGAGGCATGTCCGGAGGGCGCTGAAGTCCATCTCCTCCACGGCCTTCTTGTCCTCCAGGCACCCCAGGAAGGCCAGCGCCTTGGCCCCGCTCTCCCGGCCGGCCTCCAGCAGCCCTGCACAAGGGGGAGGACTTATAAGGGGGAGGAGTCACCAAGACGCCCTGCCCCCTTCTCCCCCTCCCCAAAGAAAGGTCACTCACGGTCAGCGGGCTCCATGGGGGTCATGTGCGAAGTGGCGCTGGCCTGCAGGATGGTATCGCCCATAAGGTGGGCAAAATTGGAGACGCATGACAGCAGCAGGCTCACATCTCGGCATAACAACAACAACAGCAACAATAAATACAACAATAGTAGGGCTAAACGTAATAATAATAATTGTAATCAAAATAACCATCATAATAGCAGTAATTGTAATAATAAGCATCATAATAATATGACTAATAATAGTAATAATAGTAATAATAGCAATGATAGTAATAATTCCTCGAAGCCAGGCCTGACAAAAACTCACCTGACGGGTCAGCAAGGTACCAACCATACGCCTCTTCCAGCCAGTCGACGCCTTCGGAAGCTGCCTGGGTCCGGGAGAGAAGGTAATCTGGAAAGAGGCAGGAAGATAGATTTACTAAATAATAATAATAATTATTATTATTATTAGAGCAAACGAAATTATTTTTCACTAAAGCACAAGTCAAACACTTCCCAGTATTGTCAGAGCAATTATTATTAAATAATAATAATAATAATACTATATGCTGCATTGCTCATATCACAAAAAATACAGCATAAGTCAAACACTTCCTAAGGAGGGGGAAAGGAGCCCAGGCTCAGGACCACAGGGTGTGCAGATGGCCAAGATTATTAGGGCCCCCAATAATAATGTCCTAAAAGTTTCTAGATAATAATTAAATTATAATGTATTAATGATTTTATAAGTATTATTAATAACATTATAATTGGTAAATAATTGTTAATAATAAATTAATAATTAAATTTAAATAATAAATAAAAATAATAAGACCAAGCGTCTAGGAGTGCGTGATATATGTTCGAATGATGTGCACAGATCCAAGATTAATAATAATACTAATAATAAATTATAATTGATTAATAATGATATAATTTAAAACTATTATTAATAAATTAATAATGATTAATAATTATTAATATATCTTTAATAAAATTTAAATAATAATAAATAATAAAACCAAGCGTCTAGGAGTGTGTGATATATGTTCGAATGATGTGCATAGATCCAAGATTGATAATAATAATAATTTATAATAATAAAATTATAATTAATAATTTAATAATTTATAACTATTATTAATAACATAATTGTGTGCACTGATCCAAGATTAATAATAATAATTTTATAATAATAAATTTAATAATTTTATAATTTATAACTATTATTAATAACAATATAATTTATTAATAATTGCTAATAATAAATTCATAATAAAATTTAAATAATAATAAATAAAAATAAGACAAAGCATCTTATTTTTGATAATAATATTGATAATAATATTGGTAAATGTTCAAATGATGTGCGTCTTATTACTGATAATAATATTGATAATAATATTGATAATATTATTGATATAAGTTTGAATGATGTGCACAGATCCAAGATTATTATTATTATCTGTATCTGTATACCTTAATAAAACAGAATGTTTGTATGTATGTGTGCGGAGGGCGGAAGGGCGGAAATGTGGCAGCATTCTGATTGGCAGCCACTTTCACAGGCCACACCGACCAGTGCGGGTGATGGACCTGCACCAAACTTGGTACACATAACCCCCCTAACCCCCTTTAAGTCCTGGTGCGGTTCGGGGGACATGACCCACGGATTATGGGATTTGTAGTACTTTCTAACACTTTGGTTCCCACAGACCACTAGGGCCACCAAAAGGACCAATACAGACCACGCTTAGCACACACAGCCCCCATGACCCACTCTACGTCCTGGTGCAGATCGGAGTAGGGTGGACCATGGATGATGGGACTTGAAGTACCTCTACTCACTTCCCAAGTCCATTACGACCCTCATCCAATTACTGATCGAGACCACACTTGGCACACATAACCCCTATGACTGGCTTCACATCCTGGTGAGGTTCGGGGGAGGACTGACAATGGATGATGGGATTTGTAGTACTTTCGCACCCCTCTGTTCCCATACCACTGAGGTCCCCAACAAACACTGATAGAGACCACACTTGGCACACAGAGCCCCAGTGACCCACTCTACAGCCTACTGAAGTTTGGAGGGGGACAGAACATGGATGATGGGACTTGCAGTACCTTCCCTCACTTTCCAAGCCTGTTACAAACCTAATCCAATGACTGATCAACACCAAACCTGGCACACAGAGCCCTCATGACCCACTCTACATCCTGGTGCAGTTTTGTGTGAGACGGACCACGGATGATGGGACTTGAAGTACCTTCACTCACTTCCTAAAAACAATGCAACCCTCATCCATTCACCAACAGAGACCAAACTTAGCACACAGAGCCCCCATGACCCAATCTACATCCTACTACACTTTGGGGGAGGGTGGACCAGAGATGATGGGACTTCCACTACCTTCAGTAATTTCATGATACCACTGCAACTCCCAATAATGATGGATCAAGACCAAACCTGGCACACAGAGCCCCCATGACCCACTCTACATCCTGCTGCACTTCTCAAATCACCCGGGCACCGCCGGGTCCCCAAGCTAGTTAATAATAATTTATAAAAATAATTTTATAATTTATAACTATTATTAATAACATTATAATTGATTAATAATTGTTAATAATAAATTTATATTTAAATAATAATAAATAATAATCAGACCCATAAAGTTGGAAGGGACCCCAAGGGCCATCCAGTCCAAACCACTTATGCCAGACAAGAAAATAGATTTATTATTGCTATTATTATTATTGCTATTCTTCCTGCTGACCTGCGGAACAGGTGCATCCGGCGTGTGCGGGGTCGTCCAAGCGGTTCAGGGCATCTTGCACCACCTGCTGGGCTTCTTTGGTGGCGCAGCAAAGCAGGGCCTGTTGCTGATCCAGGAGCCGCTGACGGAAGGCCTCCTTGTCACTTTCCTATGGACAGAATAAGCCAGAATAAGTTAATGCCCACAATATAAAATGCAATTTAAAAATAATTATATAATAGCAGATAAAAAACATTAAACAATTAACAATAAAAACCAAAAAAATACAAATCTCAGTGTTACTATTACTATATTTATAAAATAAATATAATAGTAATAGAGTAAAATAATAAATATAACAATAAATAAAGTAAAATAATAAATATAATAATCGCAATAACAAATAATAATAATATCATAGAATATATCATAAATAGATATATCAAAGAGTATAGTGTATTTATTTATCATATCTATGGCCGGATCACCATCAGTTAAGATGGCTTTGATTGTGCCTTTCCTTCCTGGCGGAAAGCAGTTGGGGGTCTCTCCCAAATCTAGGATTCTATGATAGATAATAATAATAATAATATCATGAAATATATCATATTTATTTTATTTATTTATTTCAGGTTTTTACCCCGCTTTTCTCAACCCCTGAGGGGGGACTCAGAGCGGCTTACAGTACGGCACAATTCGATGCCCACATCACAACAGCATACATAGCAATATCATATAGTGTATTTATCGTATATCTATGGATGGCTGGATGGCTATCTGTTGGGAAGGTATAGACTGTGCCTTGACTCACCGGCTGAAAAGGGTTGGTCTGGATGCGTTTTGGGGGCTCCCTTCCAAATCTAGGATCATACCTACCATTTCCTGGAGGCGGCTCCGCAGCTCCTGGGCGGCCTCGCTCTCGCTATGCAGGTTGGCCTTCAACTGCTGGACCTGGGCTTCCAGGGCGGCTGCCTGCTGATCCCTCTGGGCCACCGTCTCCGCCAAAGCTGAATGCTCCCCCTGCAAGGTGGCCATCAGGGTGCTCTGCTCCGCTTCCGACTGGGGAAAGACACGCCCCTTTTTATTCAAATGCCCCTCTCTTTCCTCCTCCTATCCCTTTCCTTCTCAGGGACACGCCCCCTTTTATTCTAATGCCCCTCTCTTCCCTCCTCCTATCCCCTTCCTTCTCAGGGACACACCCCTTTTTATTTAAATACATTTCTATTATTATTACTATATTTCTTGATAGAGTAAAATAATCAATGTAATAACAATAATACAGTAAAACAATAAATGTAATAATAACAAGGAAGTAATAAATGTAATAATAATAAAAAATAAATGTAATAATAACAAGAACAAAGAATAAAATAATAAATGTAATAATAACAAGGAAGTAAATGTAATAATAATAATAAATGTAATAATAACAAGAATAAAGAATAAAATAATAAATGTAATAATAACAAGGAAGTAATAAATGTAATAATAATAATAATAAATGTAATAATAACAAGAATAAAGAATAAAATAATAAATGTAATAATAACAAGGAAGTAATAAATGTAATAATAATAATAATAAATGTAATAATAACAAGAATAAAGAATAAAATAATAAATGTAATAACAAGGAAGTAATAAATGTAATAATAACAAAAATAAAGAATAAAATAATAAATGTAATAATAACAAATATAGTAGACTGATATAATAAATATAATAATAATAAATAGAGTAAAATAATAAATGTGATAACAATAATAAATAGAGTAAGACATATGTAATAGTAACAATAATAAATGTAATAATGAAAACTATAATAGACTAATATAATAAATATAATAGTAAGAATAAAATAATAAATATAATAACAAGAATAAATAAATAAAAATAAATATAATAATCGCAATAACAAAGTAAAATAATAACTATAATAATAACATTAATACAGTAACATAATAAATATAATAATAACAATAATAAATAGAGCAAAATAATAAATGTACTTAAAATAATAATAATAACCCAGTGAAATAATAACTTTGACTCGAGTATAAGCCGAGGGGCTTATACTCGAGTATATACAGTATGTACTTATTTGAACAAAGGTCTTTTGTAACGTTTAAAGCCTGGCAGGAAGAGAGAATACCTGTGCGCTGGAGTCCAGGGTGCCCCGCATGGCCTGCACCTCCTGCCGGCTGCACAGCAACTCCCTCCGCAAGGCCTCCAGGACTTCCGCCTGCTCCTGGGTCTGAAACCAGACAAAGTGGGCAAGATGTTCTTCTTCTTATTATTACTATGTTTATTTATACCCGGTTTTTAATCTCCACAAAGGAGACTCACTTCCCAACCCCAGAGCATGAAAAATTTGGTCTCAGTAATAACAACAATTCCAAATGCCACCTAGTGGTTGTTTTCGGTATTGCCTGGGAAATACCATTAATAGTCTAGCTTGCTGTAGACCTATGCAACCCGAAAGATAGTTGCATCTGTCAAGTAGGAGGCTAATTTACGACACCATAAAAAACTCTCCAGCAGCGTACAAAAGAATGAGGAAGTACTCCATCAGTGTCACAAGTGGATGGTGGAGTGACAGCTCCCCCAGTGGACAGAATATAGACTAAAATAATAAATATAATCATCACAATAACAAAGTAAAATAAAAATGTAATAATAATATTAACTAGAGTAAAATAATGAATATAATAACAATAAATAAGAGTAAAATAAATGTAATAGTAACAATAATAGAGTAAAATAATAAATGTAATAATAAAAACTATAATAGACTAATACAATAAATATAATAGTAATAGAGTAAAATAATAAATATAATAATCACAATAACAAAGTAAAATAAAAAATGTAATAATATTAAATAGAGTAAAATAATAAATATAATAATAAAATAATAGAGTAAAATAAATGTAATAGTAATAAAAGAGTAAAATAATAACTGTAATAATAAAAACTATAATAGACTAATATAATAAATATAATAGTAATAGAGTAAAATAATAAATATAATAACAATAAAGTAAAATAATAAATATAATAATCACAATAACAAAGTAAACTAATCAATATAATAATAACACTAATAAATACAGTAACATAATAAATATAATAATAACAATAATAAATAGAGAAAAATAATAAATGTAATTAAAATAATAATTATAACCCAGTGTGTAAAATAATAAATCCGCCCTCACAATAACAAAGTAAACTAATCAATATAATAATAACACTAATAAATACAGTAACATAATAAATATAAATATTTTAGGCATTGACACCAATCTGCAGAAGATGTTCCATAAAAAGGGGTCATGCCGTGGCTTCGCCCATGAGAGCCCCCAACTCACTTTTCGCTGGACCTGTTCACTCAGACGGTGGAGGGAGTCCTCCGTCTCCCTCTTGTCCCGTTCTGCCTCCCCTTGGACCTGCCGGGCCACCGTCACCTGCTTGGTCACCTCTGCATTCTGTGCAGATGGGAAGAGAATGGCTTTATCCCCTTCCCTGTTTGATTGACGCTTCTCAGGGACACACCCCTTTTTATTCAAATGCCCCTCCTTTCCCTCCTCCTATCCTCTTCCTTCTTGGAGACACACCCCTTTTTATTCAAATACCCCCTTTTCCCTCCTCCTATCCCCTTCCTTCTTGGGGACACACCCCTTTTTATTCAAATGCCTCTCTCTCCTACCTTGCGCAGGAGCTCCGCATGGCCCTGCACCAGCCCGCTGTACTTCTCCTTCAGTTTCGCGTAGCGCTGCTCCATCGCCTGCGCCTTCCCTGCAACACAACCCATGTTGAAATATTTCAGAAGACGCCCTAAGGAAGGAGATTCCACACTGGGAACGCGAGGAAGAACCTCCTGACCTGTTCAACAGGGGAACTCTCTGCATTGGTGTCGATGGAGGCTTTGAAGCAGAAGCAGGGTGGCCATTTGTTTGGGGTGCTTGAACTGTCCCCACCCCCCCTGCCTGGGAGGAAGGGATTGTGCTGGGTGGCCTTTAGTGTTCTTCCAACTCTAGGATTCTATTATTACTACGAGTATTAATCATAACCATAATAATAACAACAACAATAAGGTAGGGTAAGGAAGAGGTCTCTGTCGAAAGCTGGCATGGGCAAACGTGGACCTTCCAGGTGTTTTGGACTCCAACTCCCACCATTCCTAGCAGCCTCAGGCCCTTTTCCTCCCCCCCCTCAGCCACTTAAGCAGGAAAGGGCCTCAGGCTGTTAGGAATGGTGGGAGTTGGAGTCCAAAGAACCCAGAGGGCCAAAGTTTTCCCATGCCTGTTTGAGGGACCTTAAAGTGGTCAGCCTCCTTCCAACATTGTGATTCTGGATAGAAAACAAACAACAACATAACATAACATTGGTTGAGTCCACAGTGCTCTCTGGGTGTAGGGGAACTACAACTTCCAAACTCAAGGTCAATTCCCAAGAAAACCCTTTCAGTACTTTCTGTTGGTAATGAGAGTTCAATATGCCAAGTTTGGTTCGATTCCATTGTTGCAAGAGTTCAGGATGCTCTTTGATTGTGTGTTAACTGTAAATCCCAGAAACTCCCAAATGTCAAGGTTTATTTTCCCCAAACTCCATCTGTGTGTTTACATTTGGGCATATTGAGTATTCATGCCAAGTTTGGTCCTGATCCAACATTGTTTGAGTCCACAGTGCTCTCCGGATATAGGTGAACTACAACTCCAAAACCCAAGGTCAATGCCCACCAAATTCTTATAGTATTTTTTTTCTTGGTTATGAGAGTTCTGTGTGGGAAGTTTGTGTCTTTCTGCCATTCCTGCCAGGATATCTATGTTGTGTTCATCGAAACAGGCCCAGGTTTCACACTGAGTGTATAAATACATTTAAAAACAGATTAACTATATGTATTACTGTGTTAGAGTGTCATTGTGTGTCATTGTGGTTGGTGGTGTGCCCCAAGATTTTGAAAGTGTAAAAAGTGTGCCGCGGCTCAAAAAAGATTGGGAAACACTGCCTTAGGCTCTCTTCCAACTCTAGGATACTATGAATAATAATAATAGTAATAATAATAAGGCAGGGAGTGGGCTGGGTGGCCCTTGGGGTCCCTTCCAGCTCTAGGATTCCATGATACACCAAACATATGCCTCTCTTTGTCAATTATATCTATAGCAATCTATCTTTGGCTGAGTGGCCATCTGTCGAGAGGGATCGGGTGGTGTCTTCCTTCATGGCAGGAGGGGGTTGGACTGGATAATCCTTGGGGTTCCCTTCCAGCTCTAGGATTCCATAATATACGTAGCATATGCCTCTCTCTCTCTCTCTCAATCATATCTATAGCCATCTATCTTTGGCTGGGTGGCCATCTGTCGAGGGGGATCGGATGATGCCCCTTTGCGAATCCCAGCTGTGCCTGCCTTCCTCCCTCAACTCATTCAACATGCTGCACAAGGATATAGTCCTCATCAAGGGCTGAAATGAGCATGGAGAGAGGCAAGGTGCCCCCCGAGCGACTCACGCTCGATCTCGGTGAGGCTGCGCTGGGCCTTCTGGGTGTCCTGGTGGCGCCGCTTGAGGTCGTCGGCCTCTGCGCGCAGGAACTCGCTCTCGTCCAGCGCCTGCTGCTTCAAGTGCCGCTGCTCCGCCAGCTCGGCCTCCAGCTCACTGATGCGACCCCTCAGCTGCTCTGCCGCGCAATGGCTCTGGTGGGAGGAGGAAGGAAGGGAGGAAGTTGGGGCCCTCTCTCTAGCCGGCGCCCACCCCATACGGGCCCAAGGCAGGAAACAGCACTTACTTCCGCCTTGAAGTTGCTCAGCTCTTCCTTGAGGGAGCTGATTTCCCGGTGCAGCTGCTCAATCAGGCGGTCCCTGCGAGGAGAAAGGGAAGGAAAGGAGGAAGGAAAGGAAAGGGATAAAGGAAGGAAGGAAGGAAAAGAAGGGAAGGGAAGGAGGAAAAGAGGAAGGAAGAAAGAAGGAAGGAAAAGGGAAGAGAGTGGAAGGAGGAAGTAAAGGGATAAAGGAAGGAAGGAAGGAAAAGAAGGGAAGGAGGAAAAGAGGAAGAAAGAAGGAAGGAAAAGGGAAGAGAGTGGAAGGAGGAAGTAAAGGAAAGGGATAAAGGAAGGAGGGAAAGGGAAAGAAGGGAAGAAAAGGAAGAAAAAGGAAGGAGGAAGAAAGAAGGAAGGAAGGAAAAGGGAAGAGAGTGGAAGGGGGAAGTAAAGGAAAGGGATAAAGGGAGGAAGGAAAGGGAAAGAAGGGAAGGAGGAAAAGAGGAAGAAAGAAGGAAGGAAAAGGGAAGAGAGTGGAAGGAGGAAGTAAAGGAAAGGGATAAAGGAAGGAAGGAAAGTGAAAGGGAAGGAGGAAAAGATGAAGGAAGATAGAAGGAAGGAAAAGGGAAGAGAGTGGAAGGAGGAAGTAAAGGAAAGGGATAAAGGAAGGAAGGAAAGGGAAAGAAGGGAAGGGAAGGAGGAAAAGAGGAAGGAGGAAGAAAGAAGGAAGGAAAAGGGAAGAGAGTGGAAGGGGGAAGTAAAGGAAAGGGATAAAGGGAGGAAGGAAAGGGAAAGAAGGGAAGGAGGAAAAGAGGAAGAAAGAAGGAGGAAAAGGGAAGAGAGAAAGGAAGAAGTAAAAGAAAGGGAAGGAGGAAAAGGGAAGGAAAGGAAAAGGGAAGGAGGAAAAGATGAAGGAAGATAGAAGGAAGGAAAAGGGAAGAGAGAAGGAGGAGAGGAAAGGGATAAAGGAAGTAATGAAAAGAAGGGAAGGAGGGAAAGAGGAAAAGAGGAAGGAAGAAAGAAGGAAGGAAAAGGGAAGAGAGTGGAAGGGATAAGGAAGGAGGATAAGGGAGGAAGGGGGGGAAAGAAGGAAAAAGGAAAAGAGGAAGAAAGAAGGAAGGAAAAGGGAAGAGAGTGGAAGGAGGAAGTAAAGGAAAGGGATAAAGGAAGGAAGGAAAGTGAAAGAAGGGAAGGAGGAAAAGATGAAGGAAGATAGAAGGAAGGAAAAGGGAAGAGAGTGGAAGGAGGAAGTAAAGGAAAGGGATAAAGGAAGGAAGGAAAGGGAAAGAAGGGAAGGAGGAAAAGAGGAAGGAGGAAGAAAGAAGGAAGGAAAAGGGAAGAGAGTGGAAGGAGGAAGTGAAGGAAAGGGATAAAGGAAGGAAGGAAAAGAAGGGAAGGAGGGAAAGAGGAAGGAGGAAGAAAGAAGGAAGGAGAAGGGAAGAGAGTGGAAGGAGGAAGTATAGAAAAGGGATAAAGGAAGGAAGGAAAGGGAAAGAAGGGCAGGGAAGGAGGAAAAGGAAAGGGACGAGGGATAGGAAAGGAATGAGAGGGAAAGGAGGGAAGAAAAAGGAAAAAAGGATGGAAATAAGGAAAAGGAAGGGGAATGAAAGGAGGAAGAAAGAAGGAAGGTAAGAAGTAAGGAAAAGGAAAGAAGAAAGGAAAGGCGGAAGGGGAAGGGAAAGAAAGGAGAAAAAGCAATGGGAAGGGAAGAAGGAGGGGAAAGGGAAAAGGGGAGGGAAAGGAGGAACAAATAGGAAAGGAAAGGAGGAAAGGAAAGGGGAGGGGAAGGATAGGAAAGGAAAGCGGCGAAAGGAGAGAAGAAAAAGGAAAGAAGGGTGGAAAGGAAGAAAAGGAAGGGAAATGAAAGGAGGCAGGACAGGGGGAAGGTAAGAAGGAAAAGGGGAAAAGGGAAGAAGGAAATGAGGAAGGAAAGGAGGGAAAGGGAAGGAAAGAAAGGGAAAGGGTAGAAAAGGGAAAGAGGGGTAGAAAGAAGCAAAATAAATGGGAAGGAAAGAAGGAAGGGAAAAGAGAAGGGAGGGAAAGGAGGAAGGAAGGAAAGAAGAAAAAAGAAAAAGAAAAGGGAAGGAAAGAAGAAAGAGAAACGGAAAAGGGGAGGGTGAGAAAGGAGGAGCAAAAGGAAAGAAGGAAATGGGAAAGTAAAGAGAGGGAAAGAAGAGAAGAAAAAGGAAAGAGGGATGTAAATGAGGAAAAGGGGAAGGAAAGAAGGAAGGAAAAGGGAGGGAGGGTAAAAAGTAAGGAAAAGGAAAGAAAAGTTTAAAAAAGAATGACGGAATATGAAAGGAAAGAAGGAAGAAGAAAAAAGGAGGATGGAAAGGAGGAATAGGAAGGAAAAAGAGAGGGAAAGGAAAGGAGGAAGGTAAATTGAAAGGAGAAGGAAGGAAGGAAAAGGAAACAAAACAAAAGGAAGGAAGGGAAAGGAAAGGAGGAAAGAAAAATAAGGAAAGGAAAGAAGGGTGCAAGGAAAGAAAGGAAAGAAGGAAAAGGAGAGGAAAGGGAAGCGGTTTTGTGCGGTGACCCCCACCGCGAGGGGCCCGCCTCCCTCCCACTGGACCGGCACTCACTTCTCGTCCCGGCTCATCCCGTTTTGGGCGTTGAAGTTGAAGGGCCCGCTGCCAAAGGAAGTGCCGAAGATGTCGTCGAACTTGTTGTCGAAGAGGCTCTGGAGGAAGCGAGAGGGGAGCAAGTGCCTGAGGTCAACAGGAAGAGCTTCCAGGGAAGGAGGAAGGAAGTCCCGGGAGAGGCTCCTCACCTGCTGCGAAGTGGTGTCCCCCTCGACCAGGTCCATGATGGGCTCGCTGTCCGGGGATGAGGCCTCCACTGGGATGACCACCACTGGGCTGATGTGCTCCGAGAGGGCCGAAGCCCGCAGGAAGTTAGGGGGATTCTGGGAAAAGACAGGAAGTGGCATTTGAATAAAGGGGGGGGGGTTCTAGAGAAGGAAGTGGATAGGAAGGGGAAAGAGAGGAGCATTTGAATAAAAAGGGGCGTGTCCCTGCGAAGGAAAGGGATAGGAGGAGAGAATACAGGGGCATTTGAATAAAAAGGGGCGTGACCCTGAGAAGGAAAGGGATAGGAGAGAATACAGGGGCATTTGAATAAAAAGGGGTGTGTCCCTGAGAAGGAAAGGGATAGGAGAGAATACAGGGGCATTTGAATAAAAAGGGGCGTGTCCCTGAGAAGGAAAGGGATAGGAGGAGAGAATACAGGGGCATTTGAATAAAAAGGGGCGTGTCCCTGAGAAGGAAAAGGGATAGGAGAGAATACAGGGGCATTTGAATAAAAAGGGGCGTGTCCCTGAGAAGGAAAGGGATAGGAGGAGAGAATACAGGGGCATTTGAATAAAAAGGGGCGTGTCCCTGAGAAGGAAAGGGATAGGAGGAGAGAACACAGGGGCATTTGAATAAAAGGGGCATGTCTCTGAGAAAGGGATAGGAGGAGAGAATACAGGGGCATGGAGGAGAGAACACAGGGGCATTTGAATAAAAAGGGGTGTGTCCCTGAGAAGGAAAAGGGATAGGAGGAGAGAACACAGGGGCATTTGAATAAAAAGGGGCGTGTCCCTGAGAAGGAAAAGGGATAGGAGGAGAGAACACAGGGCATTTGAATAAAAGGGGTGTGTCCCTGAGAAGGAAAAGGGATAGGAGGAGAGAACACAGGGGCATTTGAATAAAAAGGGGTGTGTCCCTGAGAAGGAAAAGGGATAGGAGGAGAGAACACAGGGGCATTTGAATAAAAAGGGGTGTGTCCCTGAGAAGGAAAGGGGATAGGAGGAGAGAATACAGGGGCATTTGAATAAAAAGGGGTGTGTCCCTGAGAAGGAAACAGATAGGAGGGAAGAGAGGGACATTTGACTTAAAAGGGGCGTGTCCCTGAGAAGGAAAGGGATAGGAGGAGAGAATACAGGGGCATTTGAATAAAAAGGGGCGTGTCCCTGAGAAGGAAAGGGGATAGGAGGAGAGAATACAGGGGCATTTGAATAAAAAGGGGTGTGTCCCTGAGAAGGAAACAGATAGGAGGGAAGAGAGGGACATTTGACTTAAAAGGGGCGTGTCCCTGAGGAGGAAAGGATAGGAGGAGAATACAGGGCATTTGAATAAAAAGGGGTGTGTCCCTGAGAAGGAAACAGATAGGAGGGGAAGAGAGGGACATTTGACTTAAAGGGGGCGTGTCCCTGAGAAGGAAAGGGATAGGAGGGAAAAGAGGGGCATTTGAATAAAAAGGGGTGTGTCCCTGAGAAGGAAAGGGATAGGAGGAGAGAATACAGGGGCATTTGAATAAAAAGGGGTGTGTCCCTGCGAAGGAAAGGGATAGGAGAGAATACAGGGGCATTTGAATAAAAAGGGGTGTGTCCCTGCGAAGGAAAGGGATAGGAGAGAATACAGGGGCATTTGAATAAAAAGGGGTGTGTCCCTGCGAAGGAAAGGGATAGGAGGAGAGAATACAGGGGCATTTGAATAAAAAGGGGTGTGTCCCTGAGAAGGAAACAGATAGGAGGGAAGAGAGGGACATTTGACTAAAAAGGGGCGTGTCCCTGAGAAGGAAAGGGATAGGAGGGAAAAGAGGGGCATTTGAATAAAAAGGGGTGTGTCCCTGAGAAGGAAAGGGATAGGAGGGAAAAGAGGGGCATTTGAATAAAAAGGGGCGTGTCCCTGAGAAGGAAAGGGATAGGAGGGAAAAGAGGGGCATTTGAATAAAAAGGGGTGTGTCCCTGAGAAGGAAAGGGATAGGAGGAGAGAATACAGGGGCATTTGAATAAAAAGGGGAGTGTCCCTGCGAAGGAAAGGGATAGGAGGAGAGAATACAGGGGCATTTGAATAAAAAGGGGTGTGTCCCTGAGAAGGAAAGGGATAGGAGGAGAGAATACAGGGGCATTTGAATAAAAAGGGGTGTGTCCCTCAGAAGGAAATGGGATAGGAGGAGAGAATACAGGGGCATTTGAATAAAAAGGGGTGTGTCCCTCTGAAGGAAAGGGATAGGAGGAGAGAATACAGGGCATTTGAATAAAAGGGGTGTGTCCTGAGAAGGAAAGGGATAGGAGGAGAGATACAGGGGCATTTGAATAAAACGGGGTGTGTCCCTGCGAAGGAAAGGGATAGGAGGAGAGAACACAGGGGCATTTGAATAAAAAGGGGTGTGTCCCTGAGAAGGAAAGGGATAGGAGGAGAGAACACAGGGGCATTTGAATAAAAAGGGGCGTGTCCCTGAGAAGCATCTGTCTAAGAAAGGGGATTTTTTTCCCAGGGGATGCCCAGGCGTTTTGATGTTTGACCATCCTTGAGGGAAGCTTCTCTCATGTCCCTGCATGGGGAGCTGGAGCTGACAGAGGGAGCTCATCCGCATTCTCCCCGGATACCCATTGCACCACCAGGGGTGCCAAGGAAGAGGGTAGGAGGAGAGAATAGAGTGACAGGCAGGCAGAACTCATCTGCCTGTCCAAGTCATCTGCTGAACTCCTCTGCCTGTCCAAGTCCTCAATGAGGACTACAAACATGTGCAGGACGTTCACCTCAGGAAGTTGTGGGATCTGAATCAGCCGCTTGAAATACTGCAGGTTGCTGGAGCGATAGAAGAGATCCTTCAGCCTGCCAAGGAAATAGGGAAAAAGGTCTTGACTGATGCATCTCTGCCAAGGCATGCCCAACAAAAGGGTGGTGTAAACAGGAGCTGGACTCGGTTACAACCGGGATATAAATAAAAATAATAATAACAATATCAGTTACTAATAAACAATAAGAATACATATATATTAACAATATCAATAGCAATAGATATAATATTAAATATAATAATAACAATTACAGTTAATAATAAACAATAAGAATATATATATATATATATATATATATATCAATAGCAATAGATATAATATTAAATATAATAATAACAATTACAGTTAATAATAAACAATAAGAATATATATAATAACAATATCAATAGCAATAGATATAATATTAAATATAATAATAACAATAACAGTTAATAATAAACAATAAGAATATATATATATATTATAATAATAACAATATCAATAGCAATAGATATAATATTAAATATAATAATAACAGTAATAAACAATGACAATAAACAAGAACAATAGATATATTACATATAATAGCAATAACAATAGACATAATATTAAATATAATAATAATAGAAATAATATTAAATATAATAAGAATAACAATATAATAATTAAATATAACAACAACAACAGACTCTGGTTGAGGCCGCACCCACAGCAAGGCCTGCCATTCTCCCAGGCCGTGTTGTTGTCCTATTACTTGTAATATGCCATATACAGAGATAGGGTTACATAACTAAACAAACGAAGACATACTTCTTGAACTGCTCCAGAAAGCGGTCCCGGTGGCCCTGGAGTGTGTCGGCCGGGAGGCCTAGAAAACACGAGAGAGACACACATCAGGATGGAGCAAGGCATTTAGGCCTCAGAAGTGGTGGGACTCAACTGCATCCTGCACAAGCTTGTAGTCCTCATCAAGGACTTTGATAGACAGATTTATTTATTTATTTATTATTTACTTTATTTATATTCCGCTCTTCTCAGAGCGGATTACGGGTACACATACTTAGCAGACAATCCCTGCCGTTTCCACATACACACATATAGACGAACAGAGGCAAACTCTGGCCACCAGGGGGAGCTGGCGCACTCCTCATCTCTCAGCATTCCAGCGTCCCTTGTTGTTCCTTCCATATTCCTCAGCGTTCCTGGAGTTTTTTAATGGCCTCATAATTCAGTCCAAATTTGCCTCCCCACTTAATGTGGTACCTTTATCTCCTACTTGACAGATGCAACTGTCTTTCGGGCTGCAAAGGTCGACAGCAGGCTACACTTAAAGGTCGAGCACCCACCTCGACCCGGGCAGGCCTTGAACTCATGACCTACTGGTCAGAAAGATCTTATGCAGCTGACACTTAGCCAGCTGCGCCACATTCCCGGTGGCTTCTCTGCCTACCTGTCACTCTGTTCCCTCCCCCTATCCCCTTCCTTAGACCCACTCTTCTCAAGGACACGCCCCTTTTTATTCAAATGCCCCCCTCTTCCCTCCTCCTATCCCCTTCCTTCTCAAGGACACGCCCCCTTTTATTCAAATACTGCTCTTCACTCCTCCTATCCCCTTCCTTCTCAAGGACACGCCCCCTTTTATTCAAATGCCCCTCTCTTCCCTCCGCCTATCCCCTTCCTTCTCAAGGACACTCCCCCTTTTATTCAAATGCCCCTCTCTTCCCTCGGCCTATCCCCTTCCTTGTTTGACTGACACGCCCCTTTTTATTCGAATGCCCCTCCCTGCCCTCCCCTGGACTTACAGGAGTGGAGCTTGAAGAGGAGCTTGACCGTGTAGTCGTAGAGATGGCTGCAGTCCAGGATGACCTGGATGAGCGGGGCCAGGCGGCACTGACCGGTGGCCGTGACCGAGACCGAGCGCGACATGTCCAGCGAGCTGAAGACTGGGCGGCAGGACCAGCGGGAAGACATCCAGAGGGGAGAGAGAAGCCCACAAGCATCAGCATCATCATCATCAGTGTATATATGCCTTGTGTTGACTGGGTATTGGAGGGGCCACTGCCTTCTTCCTTCGCCTTCTTTCTCTCCCTCCTCTCATCCTTTTCCTCACTTCCCTTTTTCCTTCTTCCAACTTCCTTCTTCTTTCCCTTTTTCTTCCCTCATTCCAGCCCTAAGAGGTCCTTACAATGTGTTCAAGCCTCCCTTTATTGATCATTCCTTTCTTTCTTTCTTTCTTCCCTTCTCTCTTCTTTTCTTTCTTCCAACTCCCTTCTCCTTTCCCTTCCTTCTTTCTTTCCCTTCCCTACCTGCTTGCTTTCCTTTCCCTTCCCTCCCTCCCTTTCCTTTTGGTCCCTCTTTCTTTCTTTCCCGTCTTTTCTTTCATCCAACTCCCTTCTTTCCCCTTGTTTCCCTTCCCTACCTGCTTTCCTTCCTTTTCTTTCCCTTCCTTTCCTTTTGGTCCTTCTTTCTTTCTTTCCCTTCTTTTCTTTCATCCAACTCCCTTCTCCTTTCCCTTCCTTCCTTCCTTCTTTCCCTTCCCTACCTGCTTGCTTTCCTTTCTTCCTTTCCTTTCCTTTCCCTTCCCTCCCTTTCCTTTTGGTCCTTCTTTCTTTCATTCTTCTCTTTCTTTCTTTCCCTTCTTTTCTTTCATCCAACTCCCTTCTCCTTTCCCTTCTTTCCCTTCCCTACCTGCTTGCTTTCCTTTCTTCCTTTCCTTTCCCTTCCCTCCCCTCCCTTTCCTTTTGGTCCTTCTTTCTTTCTTTCCCTTCTTTTCTTTCATCCAACTCCCTTCTCCTTTCCCTTCTTTCCCTTCCCTGCCTGCTTGCTTTCCTTTCTTCCTTTCCCTTACCTCTTTCCAGCCCTAAGAGATCCTCATTATATGTCCATGGTTCCCTTTGTGGATCTTTTCTTTCTTCCTTTCCCTTCCCTCCCTTTCCTTTTAGTCCCTCTTTCTTCTCTTCTCTTCTTTTGTCCAACTCCCTTCTTCTTTTCTTTCTTTCTTGATTTCCTTCCCTCTTTTCAGCCCTAAGAGATCCTCCCAATATGCCCATGCTTCCCTTTGTGGATCTTTCCTTTTTCCCCCCTTTCCCTTCTCCTGTCTTTCTTTCTTTCTTTCTTCCCTTCCCATTCCTTTCTTTTCTCTCTTTCCAGCCCTAAGAGGGCCGCACAATGTCTCTCTTTGTGGATCCTTCCTTTCCCCTTGTACCCTTTCCCCTGTTTTCCTCCCTCCCTTTTCCCCCCTCTCTGACTCCTTTCTCCTTTCCCTTCTTTTCTTCCTTTCTTCCTTCCTCCGTCCCCTCTTTCCAGCCCTGAGAAAGCCTCACAATATCTCCATGGCCCTCTTTGTGGATCTTTCTTTCTTTCCTCCCTCCCTTTCCCTTCTTTTTTTCTCCCTCCCCTCATACCTGTTCTCCTATTCTTTTCTCTCCATTCCCTTTCTTTCTTACCCCTCCCTTCTCCTTTCCTGTCTTTTCCTTCCCCTTCCCTCTTCCCAACCCTAAGAGGGCCTCCATGGCTCTTTTTACAGTTCTTTCTTTCCTTCTTCCGTTTCTTTCTTCCTTTCTCTTTCTCTTCCTTGCTATTCCTTCCTTTCCGTTTTCGTTCCCTTCTCTCCCTTCTTTCCTTCCCTGCTATTCCTTTCCTTCCTCCCTCTCATACGCAGTGCCTTTCTTTCCAAGTGACATCACGGAGGGGCCACTTCACCTAGCAAAAACTTTGTTGACAAAACAGACACACACAAATGACATGATGCCACAAGAATGCGGGTGTGTGTGTGTATCTATCTATCTATCTTCTATCTATCTATGTATATAATAAAAGTCAGTGTTTGCGGTGGTGCGGTGGGAGGAATATGTGCCAGCGTTTCGATTGGCTACCAATGTGAGATTATTTGCATAAAGCAGGGCTGTCCAACTGGCGGCCCTGGGGCCGTACACGGCCCCCAGCCTGTTGGACACGGCCCCCGCTATGCCCCCGGCCGCCATTTTTTAAAAAAAAAATAATTTTTTTTTAAAATGGCGGCCGGGGGGGAGGGGTAGGCGGGGCAGGGAGGAGGAAGTGAGCCAGCTCCTCCTCCCTGCACCGCCCCTTCGTCCCTCTTTCCGTGCTGCCGCTGCGAGATCGCAGGGGCGGGGGGGGGGGAGGGAGGGGAGCCAGCTCCTCCTCCCTGCACCGCCCTCTTCTTCCCTCTCTGCCGGGCGCCGATGCAAACTGGTTTGCATCGGGCGCCGGTGAGAGAGGGACAAGGGGCAGTGCAGGAGGAGGAGCCAGGGAGGGAGGCGTGCCTAAAGAGGAGGAAGGCAAGCGCTGCCTTCCTCCTCTTTAGGCCTGCCTTCTCCGTTCTGCCTCTCCCACCGGCGCCCTGATTGGTGCGCCGGTGGGAGAGGCAGAACAGAGGAGGAGGCTGGCGTGACACTTTAGGAGGGAGGAGAAGCCATGGAGGGCTCCCTTGGCTTTGCCTCCCTCCTAAAGGGTCACGCCAGCCTCAGAAGCAAAATCGCCGCTTCTGAGGCTGGCGTGACACTTTAGGAGGGGCTGGGGCGTGGCCGGGGGCGTGGCCGGGGTGGGGCCGGGGGCGGCCCCCCAGGTCATCAGTGACTGGAAGTCCGGCCCTAGGTCCAGTAGAAGTTGGACAGCACTGGCATAAAGGGTTCTGGATTGGCCAGCCTCAGAACTCCAACATTCTACGGCCCCAGACAGAGGGGATTGGTTGCCAATGAAATGGTACTTGCATAAAGGACTCCGATTGGCCAACCACATTCCAATACTCTAAAGTGACTCAGAGGGAAAAGGAAAGGCCTCAGGCAGTCAGCTACTGCAGCCACAGCAATGACGGATCAGGACCAAACTTGGCAAACAGGGGCCCAACCTGGTGTGGTTTAGGGCAGGATAGGCCACGAATGGTGGGATTTGCAGTACCTTCACATCATTCACTTCCCAAACAACACTGTAGCCCCAATAAATCACAGGCCAGGCCCAAAATTGACAGCAAGGCTTCCTTAATTTGATTTTCCTGACTAGGCCTCAGCTCATGGGATATTGTTAGGCTTCCTCTACTTGATTTTCCTGACTAGGCCCCCAACAATGACAGAACAAGACCAAACTTGGCACACAGACCCCCCCCCCCCAGATCCACCCTACATCCTGGTGCAGTTTGAGGGAGGATGGACCATGGATGATGGGGCTTGCAGTACTTCAATTCACTTCCTTAGAGCACTGTGGCCCACACCAATGACCAATCAGGACCAAACTTGGCACACAGAGGCCCAATGGCCCACTTTACAAACCTGCTGCGGTTTACGGCAGGATGGCTCACAAATGATGGGATTTGCACTCCCTTCACCCAATTCATTTCCCACAGAACATTGCAGCCCCTACAAATTAGAGACCAGGCCCAAACTTGGCACACGGAGTACCCATGGCCCACTCTACATCCTGGTGCAGTTTTGAGTGGGACGGGCTACAGATGATGGGAGTTGAAGTACCTTCACTCACTTTCTGAGACCGCTGCCATCCTCATCCAATGACTGACCAAGACCACACTTGGCACACAGAGCCCCCATGACCCACTCTACATCCTGGTGCAGTTTGGAGAACGGGGGACCATGGATGATGGGACTTCCAGTACCTTCCCTCACTTCCAGAGACCGCTGCAACCCTCATCCAGAGAATGATCAAGACCAAATGTGACACACACAGCCCCCATGACCCACTCTACATCCTGGTGCTGTTTAGAGGGGGATGGACCATGGCCAATGGGACTCGCAGTACCTTCACTAAGTTCCTGAGACCACTGCAAGCCACATAAACATCTCATAGGAACCAACCTTGGCACACAATGCCTTCCTCAAATAACCCGGGCACCGCCAGGTCCTCAGCTCGTATATATACATAATTGTTGTTGTTTTAAACTGCTTATGATGTTTTATACTTATTATCAATGTATTTGGATTGTTGTTTACATGATTCTAATATGTCGTAAACTACTTTGGGTCCTGTATATATGTGTGTCTGTGTATATATATTGACTGTTGATGACTAGCCTTCCCGGGGGACACTGACCCCTGGGAAGTAGCCTCACCTGTCTGGAAGAGGCTCAGTTCGCATTCCAGGTAGTCAAACATCTCCACGGTGAGCTGGAAACTGACAGAAAGAGAGAGACTCAGAACAGGAGCAGGATTCACAGCCGAAAAAGGCGCAGAAGGGGGTTGGACTGGATGGCCTTTGGGGTCTCCTCCAACTCTAAGAGCCTAATAATAATAGATAGATAATATTATTTCCCTTCCTGGAAAAAAACAGGATTGGACTGAATGGCCATTTGGGGTCTCCTCCAACTCCTGGAGCCTAATAATAATAATAATAATAATAATAATAATAGATTGATAATATTATTTTCCTGTTTGGAAGAATGGTGTTGGACTGGATGGCCATTTGGGGTCTTCCCCAACTCCTGGAGCCTAATAATAACAACAATAATAATAGATTGATAATATTATCTTCCTGTCTGGAAGAATGGTTGGACTGGATGGCCTTAGGGGTCTTCCCCAACTCCTGGAGCATAATAATAATAATAATAATAATAATAATAATAATAGTATTCCTGTCTGGAAGAATGGTGTTGAACTGGAAGGCCTTTGGGGTCTCCTCCAACTCTAGAAGCCTAACAACAACAACAACAACAATGTAATTCTATCTTCCTGCCTGGTAGAAGAAGGTTGGACTGGATGGCCCCTTGGGGTCTCTTCCAACTTTTGGAATCTAATAATAATAATAGTAATAATAAAGATAGATAATATCATATTACTGCCTGGAAGAATGGGGTTGGACTGAATGGCCATTTGGGGTCTCCTCCAACTAGAAGCCTAATAACAACAACAACAATGTAATTCTATCTTCCTGCCTGGCAGAAGGTTGGACTGGACGGCCACTTGGGGTCTCCTTCAACTTTTGGAACCTAATAATTATAATAGTAATAATAATAATAATAAAGATAGATAATATCACATTACTGCCTGGAAGAATGGGGTTGGACTGAATGGTCATTTGAGGTCTCCTCCAACTCTAGGAATATAATAATAATAATAATAATAATAATAATATCATCTCCCTGTCTGGTAGAAGGAAGCTTGGACTGGATGGCCATTTGGGGTTTCTTCCAACTCTAAGATTCTAATAATAATAATAATAACTTTATTGCGGTCCATGGACCCACAACTGTTAAAATAAATAATAAACATACAGGAGTTTAACCGGGGAAATATACTATACAGACGCATACTACGCAGTGTCAGGTATAATAATAATAATAATAGAATAATTGGGGTGAACTAGATGGCCTCTAGGGGTCCCTTCCAATAATAATGATGATGATGATAATAATAATAATAATACAAGTTGTTGACGTCGTTCTCGCCCGTCTCGTCCAGCTGCCTATCTGACATCTGGAGGTTTCCGGGGAACCGGGGGTTCTGTGCAAGAGAAAAAAAGAAGAGGTTATGTGAGGACAACCGAGAGAGGAGTGCCCACCTCTCAGCTGCCAAAAAAGCCCAAGCCTGGGTTTCATCTCCTTTCCTCTTTGCCCAGGGCTCTCCCTCCCTCCTTCCTTCATTCCCTCCCTCCTTCCTTCCCTCTCTCTCTCTCAGAACAAACAGACACTCATCCAGAGCCAGGCTTCCTCCTGCTCCGTCCAGACGGATTCCTTTCTATAAATACTCACTCGCCTTCCCTCCGCTCCCAAAACACTCCCAAAACACGGGAGACTCTCGTGGCCAGAAGGCAAAGGCTGGTGGCTCCACACCCATCGAACACACTGATGTGGTTGTTGTGATTTGATGCTTTCGAGTCATGCCCAAATTATGGGAGGCCTTTGCCTTCCTCCAACGTACCTGGCCATTCAAAGGCCCCAAGGAGTGACAACAATTACAACAATAATAACAATAGTGCTACTACTATTTATTTATGACATTTATATGCCGCCCTTCTCACCCCGAAGGGGGCTCAGAGCGGCTTACAAGTAAAATGTAAACACAATATATTATATTATTGCCATAGCACAATATTAATATATTTCATTGTACTAAAACATTATACTGTAATATTATCTATGTGACTGTCTGTCTATCAATCTATCTTTCTATCAATCGACCAACCAACCTACCTTCCTATCTGTCTACCTTCCTATCTATCCATCCACTCATCTGTGCATCCTTTCCCTCATCTATCTATCTATCTATCTATCTATCTATCTATCTATCTATCTATCTACCGGTATCTATCTATCTATCTATCTATCTATCTATCTACCGGTATCTATCTATCTATCTATCTATCTATCTATCTATCTATCTATCTATCTACCGGTATCTACCGGTATCTATCTATCTATCTACCGGTATCTATCTATCTATCTATCTATCTATCTACCGGTATCTATCTATCTATCTATCTATCTATCTATCTACCGGTATCTATCTATCTATCTATCTATCTATCTATCTATCTACCGGTATCTATCTATCTATCTATCTATCTATCTACCGGTATCTATCTATCTATCTATCTATCTATCTATCTATCTACCGGTATCTATCTATCTATCTATCTATCTATCTATCTACCGGTATCTATCTATCTATCTATCTATCTACCGGTATCTATCTATCTATCTATCTATCTACCGGTATCTATCTATCTATCTATCTATCTATCTATCTATCTACCGGTATCTATCTATCTATCTATCTATCTATCTATCTATCTATCTATCTACCGGTATCTACCGGTATCTATCTATCTATCTATCTACCGGTATCTATCTATCTATCTATCTATCTACCGGTATCTATCTATCTATCTATCTATCTATCTATCTATCTACCGGTATCTACCGGTATCTATCTATCTATCTATCTACCGGTATCTATCTATCTATCTACCGGTATCTATCTATCTATCTATCTATCGACCTACCTCCCTATCTATGTGACTGTCTGTATATCAATTTTTCTATGGATCAACCAACCTACGTAGCTTCCTATCAGTCTGCCTGTCTGTCTACCTATCTTTCCATCCATCCACTCATCTATGCATCTTCTCCCTCGTCTATCTATCTATCTATCTATCTATCTATCTATCGACCTATGTGACTGTCTGTCTATCAATCTATCTTTCTATTAATCGACTAACCAACCTACCTTCCTATCTGTCTCCCTGTCTACCTACCTACCTATCCATCCATCCATCCATCCACTCATCTGTGCATCCTTTCCCCCGTCTTTCTATCTATCTATCATCTATCTATCTATCTATCTTATCTATCGACCTACCTCCCTATCTATGTGACTGTCTATCAATTTTTCTATGGATCGACCAACCTACCTTCCTTCCTATCTGCCTGTCTGTCTACCTACTTATCTTTCTATGCATCCACTCATCTATGCATCCTCTCCCTCATCTATCTATCTATTTATCTTATCTATCTATCGACCTACCTCCCTATCTATCTGTCTACCTATCCATTCATCCATCCATCCACTCATCTATACATCCTCTCCCTCATCTGTCTATCTAATTATTTTATCTATCTATCTATCTCTCTTTCTATTGATCAACCTACCTCCCTATCTATGTGACCGTCTGTCTATCAATCTACCTACCTACCTATCCATCCACCCACTCATCTATGCATCATCTCCCTCATTTGTCTATCCATCCATTCAGCCATCCGTCCGTCCGTCCATCCATCCACTCATCTATCTATCTATCTATCTATCTATCTATCTATCCATCCGTCCATCATTCCATCCATCCACTTATCTATCTATCCTCTCTCTCTCTCATCTATCCATCCTCTCTCTCTCTCTCTCTCTCATTCATCTACCCATCTGACTAGGTCAGGCCTGCTGGCAGAGGGAGGCCTTCCGCTGTGGCTTAAGTTGCAGCCTTTCCAAAGGAAGGAGAGGAGGCTTACTTTGGTGTGGAACTCCATCTTGGTCCTCAGCAGCTTGAGGTAGACGCTGCACAGCTGGCCGTAGCCTTCGCTCAGGTGGCCCTGAGGAGGGAGGGAGGGGTGAGAAGGAGGGGGCCTCAATGGGGGAAGGACTGTGGGGGTCTCCACCTCGGCCTCTCCACGCCTGGGCCTCCCACTCACCCACATCCGGCTCATGTCGCTCAGCTCGCTCTTGAACCTCACCGAGTCCTTCAAGACCTGCGGAGGAAGAGGAAGAGAAGAGTGGAGCGCGAGGGAGTAGGCGGGGCCTTCGAGAAGGAGGCCGGGCATTGGGAAGGAGGCGGGAATACGCCTAGAAGAAGGTGGGTAAATTCTCTGGTGAGATATCATGGCTGAAACAGATATATCCACCAGCCTGAAAATATTTTTGTCCTATCGACATGCTGTGTAAAATTTATATAGACCATCTAAGCTTTCCAATCACTTTCATGCTCAACATAGTGGTGGGTTGCTGTGAGTTTTCTGGTCTGTCTCGCCATGTTCCAGAAGCATTCTGTCGAGACGTTTCGCTCACAGAGGTGATGAGGTCTGTTGGAAACTAGGCAAGTGGGATTTAGATTTATTTATTTATTTAACAACATTTATATGCCGCCCTTCTCAACCCCAAAGGAGACTCAGAGCAGCTTACAAAATGTAAATACAACATACTATGTTATTGCCTATAACATCATACCGCAATATTATTAGTAATATTACCTGTTACATAAAATATACAATTATAATATGTTTATTATTATTTATTATATTGTATTACATCACAACATTATCAATATTATATGCATATACAATTTTATACTATATCATATCATACTACATTATATCATATTATATAACAACCTCTCCATTGGCACGCTACGGCAGACCTCGAAGAAGAAGACAGCATATATATACGCTCTCGTACTGATGGCAGCTTGTTCAACTTAAGCCTCCGGGGGCTCGCACTAAGACTCTAAAGCTATCTAGTCCATGAGCTGCTTTTTGTTGACGATGCTGCCCTTGTCGCCCATTCAGAAGCAGCCCTGCAGCGCCATACACATCCTGCTTTGCAACAGCTGCAGAGCTGTTTGGGCTGGAAGTCAGCCTGAAGAAAACAGAAGTCCTCTACCAGCCCGCACCACAGGAAGAACACCACCATCCCCATGTCAGCAGAAGCAAATCTGTGCTTAAGTCCGTTCAGCAGTTCACCTCCCTGGGAAGCATCATCTCTTCAGACGCCAAGATTGATAAGGAGATAGATCACAGATTAGCAAAGGCATATCGTGCATTCGGAAGGCTTCACAAAAGAGTCTGGAGCAACAAGCACCTGAGGCAAAGCACCAAAATCAGTGTGTACAGAGCTATCGTACTGTCTATTCTCCTCTATGGGTCTGAAACATGGGTCACCTATCACCAGCACCTACGACTCCTCGAACGCTTTCATCAGCGCTGTCTTCGCACAATCCTAAATATACACTGGACCGACTATGTGACGAATGTTGCTGTCCTTGAGCAAGCAGGGATCACCAGCATTGAGGCCATGCTATTGAGAACACAGCTGCGCTGGGCAGGGCACGTCTCTAGGATGGAGGACCACCGCCTCCCAAAGATACTACTCTATGGTGAAATCACCATGGGCCAGCGCAAGAGAGGCGCTCCCAAAAAGAGATATAAGGACTCCCTGAAAAACATCTCAGGCTCGGCCAGATTGATCACCAACAGTGGTCCACCCTGGCCTCACATCGGGAGGCATGGAGACGCACTATCCACAATGCTGCGGCCTCTTTTGAGAAGACCCGCCGAATGGGTCTCGAAGAGAAATGACAATGCAGAAAGAACTGCCACTTGGAAACAACATCACCCAAGGAGACTTTCTGCTGTGCTTTCTGCAACCGAACTTGCCTATCTCAGATTGGCCTTTTTAGTCATCAAGGCGCTTGTAAAAAGTGTGGGATGAGTCCTTCCTGAATCTTCGTTCGCGAAGTAATGCCGAGATATGTTATATTCTTGCCATAGCACAATATTAATATTATGTATTACATTGTACTATAACATTATACCGTAATATTATTAGTAATATTACATATAATATAAAATATATAATTATAATATCATATTATTATTAGTAGTAGTATTATATTGTATTACATTATATTATAATATTATCAATATTATATGTAAATACAATATATTATATTATTGCCATAGCACAATATTAATCTTATGTATTACATTGTATTATAACATTATACCATAATATTAATAATATTGCATGTAATATAAAATATTATTATTAAGGGCCGCGCTCAGGAAACAGGGACCTTCTCCGCATCCCAGGTGTGAGTGAGGCCCGCCTCGACACCACGAGACGGAGAGCTTTTTCCATCGCGGCCCCTGTCCTTTGGAACTTGATGCCGGCGGATCAGAGAGCTATCCGGGACATGCCCCAGTTCCTGACCGCACTGAAGACCTGGCTCTTCCAAAAGGCTTATGGCTAAGGACACCTCCCAGACTTAGCCTGAGCTACTGGAACTATTTTAATTAATCTTTTTATTCTTTTAGCTTTTAACTATTGAATTCTTTTATGTGTTTTTGTGTGTAAGTCGCCCGGAGCACTGACGTGGAGGGCGACTCATAAATAATAAAATCAATCAATCAATCAATCAATATTGTATGATATTGTATTACATTATATTATCAATATTATATGTATATACAATATATCTTTCTTTACTGTGCTGATTTTAGATATTTTTTTCTAATACTGGGAGCCAGATTTGGTTCATTTCCACCATTTCCTCCTTTCATGCTTCAAACATCATTCCACGGACATATAAACCCTACTTGCCTCGTTTCCAACAGACCTTACAAGCTCTGAGGATGCCTGCCATAGATGTGGGTGAAATGTCAGGAGAGAATGCTACTGGAACATGGCCAGACAGCCCGGAAAACTCACAGCAACCCAGTGATGGTGTCCATGAAAGGCTTAGACAACACCTTGTAGCGGTGTTCTTTTTTTCTTATGCAAGTAGTGAAGACAATACAGTGTTCCTTCGCTACTTCGTGGTTCGTTTTTGGCGGACTCGCTGTTTCGCGGGTTTTCAGTGGGTTCGATTGGTCTTCAATGCTTACGTTGGGGTGCCCGTCGCGCAGGAGCTTGTGGAAGACGTGGCAAAACTTCCAGCAGAGGACGGCATTGCTGGAGAGCGGTAGGCGGTTGACGGCCGACCAGAAAGTGTGGGCTCCTTTCTCATGGTGCGTGCCCAGGATGCAGGGTGCCAGCGGGGAACGGCGCTAAGGAAAGGGAGGGTGGGCGATCGGAGGGAGGGAGGGTGGCCTTCTCATGGGACCCGGTGGAACAGATAGAGGGATGGCGGCCTGCACTCTCCCTCCTTCCTCCCCTCTCTGTGTACGCCTTGCCCTCACTGAACCTCCCAAGGCAGCCAATGTGGAAGGAGGAGAGGAAAAGGAAGGAAGGAAAGAGAAAGGAGGAAAGGAAGAGGCAGAAAGGAATACAAGAAGGAAATAGGGAGGAAACCAAAAGGAGGAAAGAAGGTGGGGAAGAAAAGGAGGGAAGGAAAGAAAGGAAGAGGGGAGAAAGGAAAGGAAGAGGCAGAAAGGCATAAAAGAGGGAGGGAGGGAAGATACAAAAAGGAGAAAAGAAGGGGGGAAGGAAAAAGAAGGGGAGAAAGGGATGGAAGGAAGGAAGGAAAGGGAGGAGGAAAGGAAGAGGCAGAAAAGAATACAAGAAGGAAAGAGGGAGGAAACCAAAAGGAGGAAAGAAGGTGGGGAAGAAAAAGAGGGAAGGAAAGAAAGGAAGAGGGGAGAAAGGAAAGGAAGAGGCAGAAAGGAATAAAAGAGGGAGGGAGGGAAGATACAAAAAGGAGAAAAGAAGGGGGGAAGGAAAAAGAAGGGGAGAAAGGGATGGAAGGAAGGAAGGAAAGGGAGGATGAAAGGAAGAGGCAGAAAAGAATACAAGAAGGAAAGAGGGAGGAAACCAAAAGGAGGAAAGAAGGTGGGGAAGAAAAGGAGGGAAGGAAAAAAAGGAAGAGGGGAGAAAGGAAAGGAAGAGGCAGAAAGGAATAAAAGAAGGAGGGAAGATACAAAAAGGAGAAAAGAAGGGGGAAGGAAAAAAAGAAGGAGGGGAGGAAGGGAAGGAAGGAAGGAAAGGGAGGAAAGGAAGAAGCAGAAAAGAATAAGTGAAGTGGGGGAGGAAACAAAAAAGGAAGGAAGAAGGAAGGAGGGAAGAAAGGAAGAGGAGGAAAGGAAATAAATTAGTTAATTAATGTTTTGAAATATCTCCTAGTTAGAGACTAAGATAACTAAAGTAGAATTGGGTAATAAATACTAGTAGTATGTTATAAATGTTTTGATAAATCTCCTAGATAGAGATACAGCTAACGGAAGAAAAGGCAGGTAATAAATTATTATTAATATTATTAAATAAATTTAATAGTATTAATATTATTAAATAATCCAATTAATAATATATTAATATATGATATATATAAAATAATATATACTATTTATTTAAAAACTTGTATATATTATGGTATTATATTATTATTAAATTATAATATAATATATATTAAATAATATAATATATTAAATAAATAAAAATTATGGTGATGATAATGACAATGATGCTGTTTTATGTGTTTTTGAAACAAAATAAAAATGTTTAATATATATATATATATATAGAGAGAGAGAGAGAGAGAGAGAGAGAGAGAGAGAGAGAGAGAGAGGTAGTATGGGAAAGAGAAAAGGATGGTAGGAGTGACTCAGGCCCTATGGCTTTTCCCCTGGACCCTGTAAACACTGAACACAGAGGAAGGGCCGTCTTGCCTTGGAGCATGTGTAGAGTGTATTCCCCCCTCCCCCCATCTAGTATGGATCCTTCCGGAAACTATACGCTCCAGCCCTCTCCTGAAAGGATATTCCTGGCATGCTTCTCCTTGACCGCTACTTCCTGAGCATTGATGGCCTTGTTGATGCTGACCGTCTGGAAAAGAAAGAAAATAAGAAAAGGTCAGGAGGAAAAATTGCGGTTCTGGGGATTGTGGGGGATGTAGGAATTCTTTGACAGGAAACAATCAGGGCCAGATAACACCTCCCAACAAAGGATTCCTCCAGGCAGGAAGCAGCCAGGCTTTGAAGCTGCAAAGCTATTCAATGCTAATCAAGATGGCCAATTGCAACATTAATTATCAAACAGGCAAGAGGGTTTTTTTTCCTCCCACCCTGAACATCATTCCACAGGTATATAAACCTCATATAAACACACAGCAACCCCAAAACACCCATCCTTGCACAGTCCTTAATGGCAATGTGTTGGTGAATGGATGGATTAAATGATGAGATAGATGGGTTGGTGGATAAATAAACAGACAGATAGATAGAGAAAGACACGGGTGAATAGATAGAGAAGAGAAATGGATTGGTAGATGGATGGATAGATAGAAAAATAGATAGATGGAGAGATAGATAGAAAAATAGAGAGAGATCGAAAAATAGATAGATGATAGATAGACAGACAGACAGACAGACAGACAGGGAAATAGAGAAGAGAAATGTATTTGTAGATGGATTGATGGAACGAGAGGCAAAGACAGAAATAGAGAGAAGAGAAATGTATTTGTAGATGGGATGGAAAAAGATGGACAGGATGGAGAGATAGATAGAAAATGGATAGATAGAGGATGGATGGAGAGATGGATAGAAAAATAGATAGATGATAGGATAGACAGGCAAAGACAGGTAAATAGATAGAGAAGAGAAAAATGTAAATTTGTAGATGGATGGATAGATGATAGATAGAAAAATAGATAGATAGATATGTGGATGGAGAGATAGATGGATGGATGGATAGATGGATAGACGGATGGATGGATGGAGAGATGGATAGAAAAATAGATAGATAGATGGATGGATGGATGGAGAAATAGACAGAAAAATAGAGAGAGAGAGAGAAAAACAGATAAATGATAGACAGATAGACAGACAGAGACAGGTAAATAGAGAAGATAAATGTACTTGTAGATGGATGGATAGATAGATAGATGGATGGATGTAGATATAGATAGAAAAATAGATAGATACATGGATGGATGGATGGCTGGATGGACGGACGGAGAGATAGATATATAGAAAAATAGAGAGATAGAAAAATAGATAGATGATAGATAGACAGACAGACAGAGGGAAATAGAGAAGAGAAATGTATTTGTAGATGGATTGATGGAACGAGAGAGAGAGAGAGAGAAATACATGTATGGATGGATGGACAGATGGAGAGATAGATAGAAAAATAGAGAGAGGTATAGAAAAATAGATAGATGATAGATAGACAGGCAAAGACAGGTAAATAGATAGAGAAGAGAAATGTATTTGTAGATGGATAGAACGATAGATAGAAAAATAGATAGATAGATATGTGGATGGAGAGATAGATAGATGGATGGATGGATAGATGGATAGACGGATGGAGAGATGGATAGAAAAATAGATAGATAGATGGATGGATGGATGGAGAAATAGACAGAAAAATAGAGAGAGAGATAGAAAAACAGATAAATGATAGACAGATAGACAGACAGAGACAGGTAAATAGAGAAGATAAATGTACTTGTAGATGGATGGATAGATAGATAGATGGATGGATGTAGATATAGATAGAAAAATAGATAGATACATGGATGGATGGATGGATGGCTGGACGGACGGACGGAGAGATAGATATATAGAAAAATAGAGAGATAGAAAAATAGATAGATGATAGATAGACAGATAAAGAAATATACAGATAAATAGATAGAGAAGAGAACTATATTTGTAAATGGATGGATGGAACGAGAGATAGATAGATAGATGGATGGATGGATGGATGGAGAGATGATAGAAAAATAGATAGATAGATGGATGGATGGATGGACGGACGGAGAGATAGATATATAGAAAAATAGAGAGATAGAAAAACAGATAGATGATAGACAGATAAAGAAATATACAGATAAATAGATAGAGAAGAGAACTGTATTTGTAAATGGATGGATGGAACGAGAGATAGATAGATAGAAAGATAGATCGATGGATGAATGGATGTAGAGATGATAGAAAAATAGATAGATGGATGGATGGATGGACGGACGGAGAGATAGATATATAGAAAAATAGAGAGATAGAAAAACAGATAGATGATAGATAGACAGATAGAGAAATATACAGATAAATAGATAGAGAAGAGAACTGTATTTGTAAATGGATGGATGGAATGAGAGATAGATAGATAGATAGATAGATAGATAGATAGATAGATAGATAGATAGATCGATCTAGGAGGGGGATGGATAGATCGATAGATGGGAGATATGCGGATCGGTGGATGGATAGAAGGTCAAAAGAGAGAGATGAATGGTAGAGGGATGGAGAAATAAGTAGATAGATGGATGGATAGAAAGATATGTGGATAGGTGGATAAATAAGTAAAGAGGGAAAGATTAATACATAGCTGGAAGAAGGGATGGGTGGAGAGATGGATCAATAAGTAGATGATAGAGGAAGATCGAGAAAGAAAGGGATAAGTAGGTAGAGAAAGAGAGAATCGAATAGTACATGGTGCAGCGTGCAACGAAATTAAATGCACATTCTATATGTGCCGGTCTGAGTCCCTCTTCGGAGGTGAGAAGGTCGGGATATAAAAGTTTTAAATAAATAATAAATAAATAAATATGTAGAATTAATATAGTCACACCTCTACTGGGAGAAAAGCTCTATAACACCCTATTTTGATAATAATTATTATTATTATATCATTTAGACTCTTAGAGTTGGAAGAGACTCCCAAGGCAATACAGTCCACCCCACTATATTATTATTATTACTACTATTATTACATTATTATTTATTATTATTATTAATACATTTATATATTTATTTACTATATTTGTATATCGCCTTTCTCAGCCCAAATAATCTATGTATATAATAAAAGTCAGTGTTTGCGGGCGGTGGGTGGGTGGTGCGACCGAGTGAATATGTGCCAGCGTTTCGATTGGCTCCCACTGTGGGATAATTTGCATAAAGGACTCCCATTGGCCAGCCAACACGAACATTCCGACCCTCTAAAGTGCCAGAGGGGGGTAAGGAAAAGGCCTGAGGCAGTCAGGCATGGTGGGAGTTTAAGTCCAAAACACTTTGCAGCCCCCAACAATGAGACAACAAAACCAAACTTGGCACACAGAACCCACAAAACCCACTTTACGTCTTGGTGCAGTTTGAGGGAGGATGGGCCATGGATTGGCCAGCATTCCAACATCCCAAATCTCAAAGGTGCCAGAGTTCTTTACAAAAAGGCTTTCTTTACCTGATTTTACAAACTAGGCCTCAGCCTGAATTGACAGTAAGGCTTCCTCAACTTGATTTTTGAGATTAGGCCTCAGCCTGAATTGACAGCAAGGCTTCCTCAACTTGATTCTCCTGACTAGGCTTCAGCCTGAATTGACAGTAAGGCTTCCTCAACTTGATTCTCCTGACTAGGCCTCAGCCTGAATTGACAGTAAGGCTTCCTCAACTTGATTCTCCTGACTAGGCTTCAGCCTGAATTGACAGTAAGGCTTCCTCAACTTGATTCTCCTGACTAGGCCTCAGCCTGAATTGACAGTAAGGCTTCCTCAACTTGATTCTCCTGACTAGGCTTCAGCCTGAATTGACAGTAAGGCTTCCTCAACTTGATTCTCCTGACTAGGCCTCAGCCTGAATTGACAGTAAGGCTTCCTCAACTTGATTCTCCTGACTAGGCCTCAGCCTGAATTGACAGTAAGGCTTCATCAACTTGATTCTCCTGACTAGGCCTCAGCCTGAATTGACAGTAAGGCTTCCTCAACTTGATTCTCCTGACTAGGCCTCAGCCTGAATTGACAGTAAGGCTTCCTCAACTTGATTCTCCTGACTAGGCCTCAGCCTGAATTGACAGTAAGGCTTCCTCAACTTGATTCTCCTGACTAGGCCTCAGTCTGAATTGACAGTAAGGCTTCCCAACTTGATTTTCGAGACTAGGCCCCAACAATGACAGAACAAGACTACAGTTGGCACACAGATCCCCCCCCCCCAAGACCCACTCTACATCCTGGTGCAGTTTGAAGGAGGGTGGACCATGGAGGATGGGACTTGTTGTACCTTCACTCACTTACTCTCCAGGTGACGGACCTGGAACAAACTTGGCACACATAACCCCCATGATGCCCTTTACGTCCTGGTGCAGTTTGGGAAAGATGGACCATGAATTATGGGATTTGTAGTACTTCCAAGTGCTTTGCTTCCCAGAGACCACTGTGGCCCCCAACAAAGACCGATAAATATCAAACTTGGCACGCAGAGCCCCCATGACTCACTCTTAGTCCTGGTGCAGTTTGGAGAAGAGCAGAGCATGGATGATGGGGCTTGAAGTACCTCCACTCACTTCCCGAGACTGCTGCAACCCTCATCCAATGACTGATCAAGACCAAATTTGGCACACAGAACCCCCTACATCCTGGTGCAATTTGGAGGAGGATGGACCATGGATTTTGGGACTTGAAGTACCTTCACTTACTTCCCGAAACCACTACGAGCCAAATGAACAACTGATTCGGACCAACCTTGGCACACAATGCCTTCCTCAAATAACCCGGGCAGCGCCGGGTCCCCAAGCTAGTGTATAATAATAATATTAATATAATATAATAATAATTCTATTTTTCTGCTTGGCAGAAGGGTGGCTTTTGGGATCCCTTCCAACTCTAATGTATAATAATAATAATAATAATACAATAATATAATAATAATTCTATTTTCCTACCTGGCAGAAGGGGGTGGGTCTGGATGGCCCTTGGGGTCCCAACTTCTACTCTAATACTACTACTACTACTAATAATAATAATGGATAACAATAACAATAATAAATAGTAATATAATAATTCTATCTTGATAATGAGAGGAATGGAATCTCCTTCTCTGGAGGCTTTGAAGCAGAGACTGGATGGCCATCTGTCAGGAAGGTTTTGATGGTGCTTTTCCTGCCTGGCTCTAAGATTTGCCTTTGGTCTTGCACAAGGCCTGGACCAAAGAGCAGAGGGAGAGGTCAAGGGCCTTGCAACACTGACCACAAGCTTCCTCTCCAAGAAATAAGAAGAAGCTGCTCTGCCACTGCCTCCGCCTCTGGGTTCGGTTCCCTATTTTGAGCAGAGAGCAGTGCAAAGAGAGCACTTTGGTGGTACGTTTCCTGCATACAGCAGTACGGGGTTGGACTGGATGGCCTTTGGGGGTCCCTTTTCCACTCCACATCTAAATACATTCTCTAAATAATTCTTAACTGGATCTTAATTATTATAACGTTTTCTGTTTTGTCTATATTGCGCAATTCCCCGAAGGATGAGAATAGAAGGAAGAGGAGGAAGAACAGAGGAAAGAAGAGGGGAAGGGAGGAAGGAGCCCCCAGGGAGTGGCGGCCTATACATTTGAAATAAATTTGAAATAATAATTTACAATTTGTTATCTCGTTTTAGTGAGGGGTTGGAAAGATGAAACAACAACAACAACAACGCCAGCATAGTGATTTTCTTTGCGGTGAATGAATCTTGTTATGTATCTAATAATAATAATAATAATAATAATAAAATAGTAATTCTATCTTCCGTTATGGCAGAAGTAGGTCAGACCGGATGGCCTTTGGGGGTCCACTTTCAACTCTAGAAGTTTTTATATATATATATATATATATATATATATATATATATATATATAGTAATATATTAAATTATGCTATGCTAATAATATAATATAGTGTTATTACATTTATATATATATATAATACATATAATATTGATAATATGCAATATAATACTATAATGTAGTACAAAATAATACAATAGAATATATATATTATATACTATACATATAATATTGATATTTAATGTAATGCAATATAATACTATAATGTAGTACAAAATAATAATACAATATTATAATGTAATACAAAATAATAATACAATATAATATATATATTATATACTATACATATAATATTGATATTTAATGTAATACAATATAATATTATAATGAAGTACAAAATAATGATACAATATAATATTATAATGTAATACAAAATAATAATACAATATAATATATATATATATGATATACTATACATATAATGATATTTAATGTAATACAATATAATACTATAATGTAATACAAAATAATAATACAATATAATATATTATATTATACATACTATTGATATTTAATAATATTAATATTATAATGAAGTATAATGATACAATATAATATTATAATGTAATACAAAATAATAATACAATATAATATTATAATGATATTTAATGTACAAAAATACTATAATGTAATACAAAATAATAATACAATATAATATATATTATATACTATACATATAATATTGATATTTAATGCAATACAATATAATATAATGCAAAATAATAATAATTTCTAATAATAATATTCTAATATACTAATCTATTAAATGTGATTACTACTGATAATATACAGGTGGCTGTGAGTTTTCCGGGCTGTCCGGCCGTGTTCCAGAAGCATTCTATCCTGACGTTTCGCCCATATCTATGGCAATACGTATATCTATCTCAGAGGTTGTGAGGTCTGCTGGAAACAATATAATAATAATATATAATGGTAATACTGTTTTGTGACATTTGCATATTTGAATTTGTCATGTTTTCGATTGTGTGCCGCTTTGGAGTCTCCATAGGGAGAGATAAAGCGGGATGTAAATAAATAATACATACACAGATAGATAGATAGATAGATAATTAGATAGATAGATAGATAGATAGATAGATAGATAGATAGATAGATAGATAATATTATTATTATTCTCCTGGCTCAGCTGTCTCTCCTTCCTTCCCGGCGCTAATTGGGGATTTCGGCTGTGATGTCACCGGCAGCCAATCAGGGAGGGGCAGGGACTCCCCTTTGCCCCCCTCCCCATTTCAGAAGAGGGCGCTTCCCCCAAGAATGGAGGATGGAGGAGGAAGAAGAAGAGAAGGAAGAAAAGGATGAGGAGGAAGAAGAAGAAGGGAAAAAAGGATGAGGAGGAGGAAGAAGAAGAGATGGGGAAGAGGTCTTCCCCGAAGGACAAGAATAGAAGGAAGAGGAGGAAGAAAAGAGGAAAGAAGAGGGGGAGAAAGGAAGAAGAGGAGGAATAGCACGAAGAGAAGAAAGAGGATGGGGATAAGGAGGAGGAGATTCCACAGATGGAAGGAAGGAGAAGACCAGCCTTCCTCTTCTTCTTCCTCCTCTTCCTTCTCATAATCTTCCTCCTCCTCTTCTTCTTCCTCCTTCTCTTCTTCCTCTTCATCAGAGGGACCCGGCTGCTTGTGACTTACCGTCTTGCCCACCTCCATGGTCCTGCTTCCCTTCCTCGGGCGACTGCGGGGCGGATGCCCATGCCCGGCCCACCCTCCTCCTCTTTCTCCTCCTCCTTCTCCTCCTCTTTCTCCTTCCCTCCTTCCTTCCTCTTCCAGGAGCTGCTGCCGCGCATCATCATCTCATCAGAAGCAAGCAAGCAAGCAAGCGGGGGCGCGCCTGGGAGGACAAAAGGCCGCTGGTGGAGGGGAGGAAGGAGAAGAAGAAAGGAAAGAAGAGGAGGGGGAGAAAGGAAGGAAGGAAGAGAGAGAGAAAGAAAGAGGGATTCCCTGCCCCCAAAGGCAGCAAACCAAGGAGACAATGTAAAGGGTCCCTCAGGCTGTATGAAATATAGCTCCTCTAAAGGCACCCTTTCTTCTCTTCCTTCCCTTTGTTTTCTATATCCCTTCCTTCCTACTTTCCCTTCTTCTCTCCCTTTGCTTTGTACCTCCCTTTCTTTCTTTTCTTTCTCCCTTTCTTCTTTTCCCCTTTTCTACCTCCCTCACTTCCTATCTCTCTCTCTCTTCCTTCCTGCTTTCCTTTCTTCTCTCCCTTCCCTATCTGCTTTCTACCTCCCTTTCTTTTTTCTTTCTCCTTTACCGCTATTCCCTTTTTACTATCTCCCTCCTTCTTTTCCTTCCTTTTCTATTTCATTCTTTCTTGCTTTTCTTTCCTACTTCCCTCCTTTTCTTTCTATCTTCCTTCCTTCCCTTCTTCTCTCCCATCCCTTTCTTTCTTTCTCCCTTTTTTCACTTCCCTGTTTTCTACCTCCCTCCCTTTCTTCTCTTCCTTCCCTGTTTCCTACTTCCCTTCCTTCCTTCTTTCCTACTTCCCTCCTTTTCTTTCTATCTTCCTTCCTTCTTTCCCTTCTTCTCTCCCATCCCTTTCTTTCTTTCTCCCTTTTTTTCATCCTTCCCTCCCTCCCTTTCTTCTCTTCCTTCCCTGTTTCCTACTTCCCTTCCTTCCTTCTTTCCTACTTCCCTCCTTTTCTTTCTATCTTCCTTCCTTCTTTCCCTTCTTCTCTCCCATCCCTTTCTTTCTTTCTCCCTTTTTCACTTCCGTTTTCTACCTCCCTCCCTTTCTTCTCTTCCTTCCTTCTTTTCCTACTTCTCTCCTTTTCTTTCTATCTATCTTCCTTCCTTCTTTCCCTTCTTCTCTCCCATCCCTTCCTTTCTTTTTCCCTTTTGTCACTTCCCTGTTTTCTACCTCCCTCCCTTTCTTCTCTTCCTTCCCTGTTTTCTACTTCCCTTCCTTCTTTCTTTCCTGCTTTAAGTTCTTCTCTCCTTTCCCTCTCTGCTTTCTACCTCCCTTTCTTTCTTTTTTCCTCCCTCCCCTTTCTTCTATTCCCTCTTTTTTCTCCCTCCCTCTCATCCTTCCTTTCTATTTCCTACTTTTTTCTTTTTTCTATCCTGTTTCCTCCCTCCCTTTCTTCCTTCTCCGTTTCCTACCTGCTTCTCTTCCTTCTTTCCCTTCCCTTTCTGTTTTCTACCTCCCTCTTTCTTCCTTTCTCCTCTTCCATTTTCTCCTTCCCTCTCTCCCTCTCATCTCTTCCTTCTCTTTCTGATTTCTAGCTACCTTTCTCCTATTCTTCCATACCTCTCTGTCGTCATCATCATGACTCAATTCTAATGCGCCATCGAATCTAATGCGTAAATTTCAAATTTCCCAAATTGAAACCCAACTTCGGCCCTCCAGGTGTTTTGGACTTCAACTCCCACAATTCCTAGCAGTCTACCGGCTGCTAGGAATTGTGGGAGTTGAAGTCCAAAACACCTGGAGGGAAGGCCCAAAAGGTGAGCTAATTAGATTGGGGTAAATATGGTAGAATTGGGCCTCCGTCGTCTTCGTCCTCCTCCCTTTGCTTGCCATCCAACCCACTGACCCAGTTTGATGGCTCCCCGCAGGGCTCCTTTCCTCCCCAGAAAAGGAAGGGAGGGAGGGAGGCTGGAAGTCCTGCCTGCCGGGAAGGCCAAGGGCAAAAGGGAAAGAAGGCTCTGCGCCAGGAAAGAAGGAGAAAGAGCCCTCGCCCTGCTTTCCCCGCCATCGATCCCGTTATTTTTAGTCTCCTTTCCGACCAGCTTGTTCTTGTCAGGGAGCCCAGCATCCCAGCAGGGACTGTGAATGGCTTCAGAACCAAGGAAGGAAGGAAGGAAGGAAGGAGAGAGGGAAGGAAAAAAGGAAGGAAGGAAGGAAGTAGGGTGGGAGGGAGGTAAGGAAGGATGGATGGATGGAAGGAAGGAAGGAAGGGAGGAAGGGAGGAAGGAAGGAAAAAAGGAGGGAGCGAGGGTGGAATGAAGAAGGCGGGAGGGAAGGAAGGAAAGAAGGAAGGAAGGAAAAAAGGAGGGAGCGAGGGTGGAATGAAGAAGGCGGGAGGGAAGGAAGGAAAGAAGGAAGGAAGGAAAAAAGGAAGGAGCGAGGGTGGAATGAAGAAGGTGGGAGGGAAGAAAGGAAAGAAGGAAGGAGGGAAGGAAGGAATGAAAGAAAGGATAAAGGAAAGGAGGAAGAGTGAAGAAGGAAGGGAGGGAAGGAAGGATGGAAGAAAGGAAAAAAGGAGGGAGGGAGGGAAGGAAGGAGGGAAAAAAGGAGGGAGGGTGGAATGAAGAAGGAGGGAGGGAGGGAAGGAAGGAGGAAAAAAGGAGGGAGCGAGGGTGGAATGAAGAAGGCGGGAGGGAAGGAAAGAAGGAAGGAAGGTGGGAAGGAAGAATGGAAGAAAGGATAAAGGAAAGGAGGAAGAGTGAAGAAGGAAGGGAGGGAAGGAAGGATGGAAGAAAGGAAAAAAGGAGGGAGGGAGGGAAGGAAGGAGGGAAAAAAGGAGGGAGGGTGGAATGAAGAAGGAGGGAGGGAGGGAAGGAAGGGAGGAAAGAAGAAAGGGAGGAAGGAATGTGGGAAAGAAAGAGGAAGGGAAGGAAGGATAAGGGGAAGAAGGAGGGAGGGAAGGAATTAAGGAAGAAAGGAGGAGGGAGCGAGGGAGGGAGGGAAGGAAGGAAAAAAGAACCAAGGAGGGAGGGAAGAGTGAAGGAGGAAGGGAAGGAAGGATGGAAGGAAGGAAGGAAGGAAAAAAGGAGGGAGGGTGGAACGAAGAAGGAGAGAGGGAGGGAGGGAAGTAGGGAAAGAATGAAGGGAGGGAGGTGGGTAAGAAAGAGGAAGGGAAGAATGGAAGGAAGGATAAAGGAAAAGAGGAGGGAGGGAAGGAAAGAAGGAAGGAAAAAAAAAAGGAGGGAGGGTAGAATGAAAAAGGAGGGAGGGAGGGATGGAAGAAAAAAGAACGAAGGAGGGAGGGAAGAGTGAAGGAGGAAAGGAAGGGAAGGAAGGATGGAAAGCAGGAAAAAAGGATGGAGGGAGGATGGAACGAAGAAGGAGAGAGGGAGGGAGGGAAGGAAGGAAAGAAGGAAGGGAGGTGGGAAAGAAAGAGGAAGGGAAGGAAGAATGTAACGAAGGATAAAGGAAAAGAGGGAGGGAGGGAGGGTGGAATGAAAAAGGAGGGAGAGAGGGAGGGATGGAAAGAAAGAAGGGAGGGAGGAAGGAAGGTGGGAAAGAAAGAGGAAGGGAAGGAAAAGGAGGGAGGGAAGGAAGGAATTAAGGAAGAAAGGAGGAGGGAGGGAGGGAAGGAAAAACGAACCAAGGAGGGAGGGAAGAGTGAAGGAGGAAGGGAGGGAAGGAAGAATGGTAGGAAGGAAGGAAAAAAGGAGGGAGGGAGGGTGGAATGAAGGAGAGAGGGAGAAGGCGGGAAGGAAAGAAGGAAGGGAGGGAGGGAGATGGGAAAGAAAGAGGAAGGGAACGAAGAATGGAAGGAAGGAAGGATAAAGAAAAAGAGGGAGGGAAGGAAGGAATTAAGGAAGGAAGGAGGAGGAAGGGAGGGAAGAAAGGAAGGGATAAAGGAACGAAGGAGGGTGGGAAAGAAGGAGGGAGGGAAGAGGGAGGGAAGGAAGGAAAACGGAAAGGGGGAGGGACGGAGTGAGGGAAGGAAGGAAGGAAAAAAGGAGGGGGGAAGAAAGGAAAGAAGTATGGAAGAAAGGGAGGAAAGAAGGAAGGAAGGAAAGAAGGAGGGAGGGAAAGATGGAGGGAGGAAGGGAAGAGCAAAGTGATTCTAAGGGAGGCCCAACCCTTCCTCTTACTGTAAGTTCACTTGAAAAGTAGAGAAGTGCCTTCCTTCCTTCCTTCTTCCTTCTTCTCTTCCCAGGGGCAGTAACTTTCAAAGGACTCCAAGAATGACAACAACCACAACAACAACAACAACTTACTTGCCTCTTGTTATGGATCGAGGTGGGAGACAACATGGTTAAAATGCCCATCTCTCTCTCCACCCATCCATCCATCCACTCATCTATCCATCCTCTATCTCTCTCTCTCTCAACTATTCATTCTTCCAGTCTGTCTATCTATATGTCTGTTGCCTGTCTGTCTATATCTATTCATCCATTATCTATCTAGCTTTATCACTATCTATCTGTCTATTCAGTCTTCTACCCATCCTCTATTATATTATCTGTCTATCCATCTATCTGTCCATCTACTCCTCTATCTATCTACTGTATCTATCTATCGATCAATCAATCTCATTCATCCTTGCAGTCTATCTGTCTGTATGTCTGTCTTATATATCTATCTATTATCTTTTATCTGTCTATCCATCCGTTCATCTCTATCTATCTAGCTTTATATCTATCTATCTATCCACTCGTCTATCCATCCTCTATCTATTATCTACCTTTATGATGCAGCGCCTCACATCCTGCTTTGCAACAACTGCAGAGCTGTTTGGGCTGGAAGTCAGCCTGAAGAAAACGGAAGTCCTCTACCAGCCTGCACCACAGGAAGAACACCATCATCCCCACGTCAGCATAGGCACATCTGTGCTCAACTCCGTTCAGCAGTACACCTCCCTGGGAAGCATCATCTCTTCAGACGCCAAGATTGACAAAGAGATAGATCCCAGATTAGCAAAAACATAGAGTGCATTTGGAAGGCTTCACAAAAGAGTCTGGAGCAACAAGCACCTGAGGCAAAGCACCAAAATCAGTGTGTACAGAGCTATCGTACTGTCTATTCTCCTCTATGGGTCTGAAACATGGGTCACCTATTGCCAACACCTGCGACTCCTCGAACGCTTTCATCAGCGCTGTCTTTGCACAATCCTAAATATACACTGGACCGACTATGTGACGAATGTTGCTGTCCTTCAGCAAGCAGGGATCACCAGCATTGAGGCCATGCTATTGAGAACACAGCTGCACTTGGCAGGGCACATCTCTAGGATGGAGGACCACCGCCTCCCAAAGAGACTACTCTATGGTGAACTCGCCACAGGTCAGCGCAAGAGAGGCGCCCCCAAAAAGAGATACAAGGACTCCCTGAAACAACACCTCAGACTCGGCCAGATTGATCACCAACAATGGTCCACCCTGGCCTCACATCGGGAGGCATGGAGACGCACTATCCACAATGCTGTGGCCTCTTTCGAGAAGACATGCTGAATGGGTCTCGAAGAGGAATGACAACGCAGAAAGAACTGCAACTTGGAGACAACATCACCCAAGGAGACTTTCTGCTGTGCTTTCTGCAACCGAACTTGCCTATCTCAGATTGGCCTTTTTAGTCATCAACACGCTTGTAAAAAGCGTGGGATGAGTCCTTCCTAAAGAATCTTCGTTTGCGAAGTAATGCCGAGATCTATCCATCCACTCCTCGCTCTATCTATCTATCTATCTATCTATCTATCCATCCAATTATCTATACATCCTCTATCTATTATCTATCTTTATCATCTATCTATCTATCTATCCATCTACTCCTCGCTCTATCGATCGATCGATCTATCTCAGCCATTCATCCTTCCAGTCCGTCTATCTGTATGTCTGTCTGTATACCATCTATCTATCAATCTATCTATCCATCCACTCATCTATCCATCCTCTATCTGTTATCTATCTTTATCATCTATCTGTCTATCCTTTCTCTCTCTGCACTCGTCTAAATGCCATTCTAAATTGGATTACTGTACTTCTAGCTATAACCACCATCTGAACATTTAGCTGCTGAGTCTAAGCACACCATAATATCACTTGATGAGTATCGTCATCATCTATCCAGTCTATCTGTGTGTCTATCCATCCACTCATCTATCCATCCTCTTATCTTTCATCTGTCTGTGTTTATCTATCCATCTTCTATCTATTATCTATCTTTATCACTATCTATCTATCCATCCAGTTGTTAATCCATCCTCTATCTATCTATCTATCTCAGCCATTCATCCTTCCAATCTGCCTATCTAATCTATCGATCATCTATCCTGCCAAACGATTGTGTTTCCATAAACCCTTTTGCCCTCTCCACCCTACAGGAATTGGCAGCCATGTTGGGGAGGGAATGCTGGGAGATGTCATCCAGGGATAGGAAGGAAGGAAGATAAGAACATAAGAGGAGCCATGCTGAATCGGACCTCAGCCCATCTAGTCCAGCATTCTGTATCACACAGTGGCCCACCAGTTGTACACGGGGATCTCGAGCAGAAGGGAGGGCAAAACCCTGACCTGCTCCCGACCCCCACAACCAGTACCCAGGGAAATCCTGCCTACCTCAACCAACTCCGAGGTGGCACTTGAATGTCCTTTTCAGTAACTACCGATACACTTGGTATCCATGAATCTGTCTAATCCTGCCTTGAAGCTGTCCAGGCTGACAGCTGTCACAACCTCTTCTGGAAGTGAGTTCCATAACCCAATGACCCTCTGGGTGAAGAAATATTTCCCTTTATTAGTCCTAATTTTCCTACCTTGGAGCTTCAGGAGTGCCCTCTAGTCCTAGTGTTTTGTGACAAAGAAAATAGTTTTTCTTTATTCACCTTTTCTATCCCATGCATGATTTTATACACTTCGATCAAGTCACCTCTTAAACGCCGTCTTTCAAGGCTGAAAAGACCAAGGCGTTGCAACCTGGTTTCATAAGGGAGCCGCTCCATCCCTTGGATCATTCTTGTTGCCCTTTTCTGTACCTTTTCCAGTTCCGTTATATCCTTCTTAAGGTGCGGAGACCAGAATTGTACACAGTACTCCAAATGGGGCCTTACCATCGATTTGTAGAGAGGTAATACAACATTTGCTGACCTATTTTCGATTCCCTTCCTGATCATGCCAAGCATAGAATTTGCTTTTTTCACTGCTGCTGCGCACTGGGTTGACATCTTCATTGAGCTGTCCACCAAGACCCCAAGATCCCTTTCCTGGTTTGTCTCGGAAAGCTTTGACCCCATCAATTGGTAGGTGTAGTTGGGGTTCTTTGCCCCGATGTGCATGACTTTACACTTGTTTAGGTTAAAGTGCATTTGCCACTTTGTTGCCCATTCACTCAATTTCGAGAGATCTTTCTGGAGCTCTTTACAGTCAGTTTCATTTTTAACTACCCTGAACAGTTTAGTGTCGTCTGCAAACTTTGCTACCTCAGAATTCACTCCTACATCCAGATCATTAATGAATAAATTAAAAAGTAACGGACCCAAAACTGAACCTTGGGGTACGCCACTTCTCACCTCTTTCCACCCAGAGAAATGTCCGTTTATTACCACCCTTTGTTTCCTACAGCTTAGCCAGGTTCCAATCCAGGACAAGACCTGTCCCCTGATTCCGTGGCCATCTATATTCCAACAAGGAAGGAAGTCAAACTTTATATCTCTCCTGCCCTATCTCCCTATGGGGCCTCAGGGTGGTTCACAACATAAAAGGCTACCATTCAATGCCATATAATACAAGAATAGACCAAAATGATTTGAAATAAACACAACAGAGCATTCAACAATAATATGGTCTGGTCAATATTTCACTGGTGGAGCCACATAGGCTTTCGTTGCAGCCTCCTCCTCCTCCGTACAAAGGAATTGGGCCTAGACAAGACTTCAAACTAGTGTCATTCTTTTAGTTATTTTTGTTTGTTTGTTTGTTTTGTGTATGCCCTTCTTCCTTTGTCCTCTTTGTTTTTGTTCTTATTGGAACTCAATAAAAACACTTAATAAGGCATGGAGGGCACCCTCCCGTCCGTAAGCGTCCCTTGCCAATGGCAAATAGTGCTCCGTTTCCCATGTCTTTAAATAGCCAAGAGATAGATAGATATATATAGCCCTGCCGCAGCACTTTGATAGAACTCCAATCCCAATATATCAAAACCTATACATATACATATATACACACACACACACACACACACAGAACTTTGTTTTTAAGACATGTTATATGCGGAAAATTGACATGTTAGTATCAGCAATAATTGTTATTATTATTATTGTTATTCTACTGACACGAAAACACAGTGTGCCACAGTAAACAAGATATCTATGCTGGATTCATATCACAAAAGCACAAGTCGAACAATTCCTAAGCGTCTAGGACCGTGTGGTGTATTTTCGAATGATGCGCATAGATCCAAGTCAGGTGGCCTTTTGCAGTTGACACATCATGATAATAATTTATTAATAATTATAATTAATTATTATAATTAATTATTAATTATTATTATTATTACTATTACAACCCTCTTCCAGCGTCTAGAGCCTTGTTAAGAGAGTCTTGTTAAGAGATGAAAGCAAAACATTATTATCTATCTATTCATCTATTATATAAAAGTCAGTGTGTACGGAGGTGCGGAGGGCAGGAGGTGCGGAGGAATATGTGCCAGCTTTTCGATTGGCTGCCACTGTGGGATTATTTGCATAAAGGACTCTGATTTGCCAGCCTCAGAACTCCAACATTCTAAGGCACCAGACAGAGGGGATTGGTTGCCACTGAGGGAGTATTTGCATAAAGGACTCTGATTGGCCATCTACATTCCAACATTCTAAGGTGACACAGAGGGAAAAGGAAAGGCCCCAGGCAGTCAGTCAAGGACTCTGATTGGCCAGCCTCAGAACTCCAACACTCTAAGGCACCAGATTATTTGCATAAAGGACTCTGATTGGCCAGCCTCAGAACTCCAACACTCTATGGCACCAGACAGAGGGAATGGGTTGCCACTGAGAGACAATTTGCATAAAGGACTCTGATTGGCCAGCAAAACAGAATGCAACTGAATGCTTGAGTTAGCCAAATGAGTTTTTTTTCCCGTTGGAAATGGAATGTTCATTTTCTGGGAGGTGCGGAGGTGCCAAGGAATATGTGACAGCGTTTCAATAGGTTGCCACTAAGGGAATATTTGCATAAAGGACTCTGATTGGCCAGCCTCAGAAATCCAATATTCTATGGCCCCAGACAGAGGGGATTGGTTGCTAGAGCGCATGTGGAGGAAGCTCTGTGACGGACCTTCGGAATCAGCTTATGAGCTCTTTAGGAAGGCTTATGAGCAGGCTATCAAGGAGGGGAAAAATTCCCACTATGCCTTCTTGATAGCGTCTGCAGATTCACGCCCGGTTCAATTGTTCAGGATAATTCAGCAGCTGACGATGGTCCCTACCATCCCAAACTATAATATAATAATTATGATATTAATACTAATATATGAATATTTCTTGATATATTAATATGTTAATATTAATGTTGTGTAATATATAGTAAATATAGTAAGTGAATAAATAAATAAATTATGTAGATTAGCATGTAGTTTCGCCTTTAGGTGCGGCCCTCCATAATATTTTTTGGTTCTCGTGTGGCCCCTTGGAAAAAATAATTGCCCACCCCTATTCTAAGGTGACGCGGAGGGAAAAGGAATGGCCTCAGGCAGTCAGACACTGCGGCCCACAGCAGTGATGGATCAGGACCAAACTTGCCACACAGGGGCCCAATGGCCCACTTCACAACGCGACCCTCACCCAATGACCAATACAGACCAAAATTAGCACACAGAGCCCCCTTGACCCACTCTACACCCTGGTGCTGTTTCAAGGAGGATGGACCACAGATGATGGGACTTGAAATACCTTCACTCACCTTCCGAGACCGCTGCAACGCACATCCAAAGAATGATCAAGACCACATGTGACATATAGAGCCCCCATGACCCACTCTACATCCTGGTGCTGTTTGGAGAGGGATGGACCATGGCCAATGGGACTCACAGTACCTTCACTAAGTTCCTGAGACCACTGCAAGCCACATTAACATCTCATAGGAACTAACCTTGGCACACAATGCCTTCCTCAACCCGGGCACCGCCGGGTCCCCAAGCTAGTATAGTTATGACTAGCTGTACCCGGCACGCATTGCTGTGCCCTATTTAGGAGATGCAAGAAAGTCTGAGTATGTAAGGGTTGGAATTGATGTTACTTATGGTCTTGGTGGGGCCATGGCTGTGTTGTTGTGGGTTGTTCTGGTGGGTGGGATGTTGAAGTCCTGGGGAGTTGTCGGTGTGTGGTGTCCCTGGCGTTCTGCAGAGCTTGTGGATATACAATGTTTTTTGTCTTTCCGTCTGCTGTGTTGATGTAGAGGGTCTGTGGTTTCCCAACTCTGGAGCACGCTAGAGCTACGTAGAGTTGTCCGTGGGAGAAGCATTCTGTGTCAAGGTCTATGCCACAGATTTGTAGTGTTTGTCCTTGAGCCTTGTTTATGGTGATGGCAAAAGCTAGTGTAGTGCAGTGTCTTTCTGTTCTGGCGTGTGTTCTGCCCTTTTTTTGTGTGATGTATGTAGCGTTGCGAGTGTGTCGTCCGATGCTGTTCTTTTTAGGAGGCATGGCTTGTCTTTTGGGTCAGCTTATGCCTGTGTGGAAGGAAGGAATGGCATACAAATGGGTTGAGCAGTAGGTTGTGTTATGTGTGTATTGTGTTGTGTGTAGGTATTACTTTTTTTAAAAAATGTATTTATTAAAGATTTTTCAGTTGACAATGATAGTGGTAGAACAATTTTTGGTATAGGACAGTAGGAAATGCGGAAGGGATAGAGAGGGCGTGAGGGATGTAAGAGAGGGCTTGGGGGGGGTAAGGCGGGCGAGGGGTTTGAGAAGGGGGGATGGTGCGGGACAGAGAGAGGGAAGGAAGGGGGTGTTGGTTTCCGGTATGTCCTTGCAGTTTCCATTGTTTAGTTCTTTCAGTGTTCCCATGTGAAAAGATAGTGAGGGGGGGGGGGGATGTGTAGGTATTACTTTTGTGTTATTCTGGGGGTATGTGTTTGTCAGTGGTGCCTGTGTCCCTGGTGCCCTATTTGTCTCCCTCCTAGATCTTGGCTGTGGCAGTTTAACCCTCAACTGAAATCTCTCAGCATTCTAAGTGGCTTTGCCCACCGTTACTATGGTAACTGATGTTGGCCAATGGGTTTTGCTGGCTGCCGCAGAGGATGCTGGGAAATGTAGTTTATTTTTGTATCGTTGTTTTGGGGGCCTTTTAGGTTTTGGGGGAAAGTTTCTTTGCTAAAAAACCTTCCTTGCCTGAGGCCTATTTGTGTTGGCAAGTTTGGTGTCTCTGCCTTGGAAGGTTTCTCCGTCTCTGTCAGTCGTTCGACGACGGGACCTCCTTTATATAATATAGATAATAGAATACAACAATAATAAAATGTTATAATAATAATTAATAATTCATTTAATGGTTTTCGAATTATGTTAATCCACAAACAAATATATATATAAAAAATAAAATGTAACAATATTATGATAAAACAATAAAACATAATAACATAAAGTTATAATACATTTATAATAATAGAATAAAACAATAATAAAATATTATTATAATAATAAATAATTGGTTTAGTGGTTTTTATGTTAATCCCACAAACAAACATGACATTTTTATTTGTATATAGTAGTTGGATGGATGGGAAAGGCTTAGGAGCTTTCCAGCTGTGGGGAACTACAATTCCCAGGCTCCTTCCCCGTTCCCCAGGCTGGCAAAGGCTTCTGGGAGTTGTAGTCCTGAATAAAAGGCCTTCTTCCCATATTCTCAGCAGGAAACCTTTTTTGAGAGGCAAAACTACATTTCCCAGAATGCCCTTCGCTGAAGAAGGCGCTCCCAGCCCTTTCCCGAGGCGCAAGGGACGCCGGGAGTTGTAGTCCGCCCCCCTGCTTTGCGGCCTACCTGCCCCTTCTCGAAGGCTTCGCGCTCCATGGCGGAGTCGCCCACGCCTCCGCCGCTCCCTCCGGCCGCCCCCGGGGAGGCCCCGCGCCGGCTCAGCAGGCCCAAAGGGGCGCCCGCGACGTGGCGGCCCGAAGAGCGCTCCATCGCGGACCCCGCTCTGAGAGGAATCCGCTGCTTTTCCCGATTGGCCCGGGAAGGCGTCAATTATGTCTCCCCCGCGTTACGATTGGAGGAAACTCCCGAGGAAGGCGGGGTGCTGAAGCTCTCCTCGTCCCGCCCTCTCTGTCGCGCCGCTATTGGCTAAGACGCGCCGCCACTCATGCCTTCCCCGCGCCGCTATTGGAGGAACGTCCTAAGTAAAGCGGGGCTTTGGCTTTCCCCTCAGAAAGGTGGAGCTTTGAGTTTTCCCCCGCTTTCAGCCCGCCCCGCCTATTGGCCAAAACGCGTTGCCAGTCATGCCTTTCCCGGACCGCGATTGGACGAATGGCCTGAATAAGGCGGGGCTTGCGGGAAAGTGCTGAACGAGGCGGAGCTTTGAGTCTCTTCTTTTTTTTCACCCCGGCCTTTCTTTCGCCTCGCCTATAGGCCAAGATGAGCTGCCACTCATACATTCTTTGCGCTGCGATTGGACGAATGGCCTAAATAAGGCGGGGCTTGCGGGAAAGTGCTGAACGAGGCGGAGCTTTGAGTCTCTTCTCTTTTTTTTTCACCCCGGCCTTGCTTTCGCCTCGCCTATAGGCCAAGACGAGCCGCCACTCATGCCTTTCTTGCGCCGCGATTGGACGAATGGCCTAAATAAGGCGGGGCTTGCGGGAAAGTTCTGAACGAGGCGGAGCTTTGAGTCTCTTCTCTTTTTTTTCACCCCGGCCTTTCTTTCGCCTCGCCTATAGGCCAAGACGAGCCGCCACTCATGCCTGTCCTGCGCCCCGATTGGACGAATGGCCTGAATAAGGCGGGGCTTGCGGGAAAGTTCTGAACGAGGCGGAGCTTTGAGTCTCTTCTCTTTTTTTCACCCCGGACTTTCTTTCGCCTCGCCTATAGGCCAAGACGAGCCGCCACTCATGCCTTCCTTGCGCCGCGATTGGACGAAAGGCCTGAATAAGGCGGGGCTTGGAGGATAGTGCTGAATGAGGCACTTTTTTTCACCCCGGCCTTTCTCCCGCGCCACTCATTCTTTCCCCGAGCCGCGATTGGAGGAAAGTCCTGAGAAAGGCGGGGCTCTGAGATTACCCCACTTACCGCGCCGGTATTGGTCAAGGAGCACTGCCACTCATGGCTTCTCTGCACTGCGATTGGACGAATGTCCTGAATGAGGCGGGACTTTGAGTTTTTTCAATTGTGGGTGGACTACAACTCCCATCGTTCTACATTAGTGGGTGGGCTACAACGCCCATCATCCTATGCTATTTTGCTCGTGAGTAGACTACAAATCCCATCATGCTTAGCTATTTTGATTGTGGATTACAAATCCCATCATGCTTTGCTATTTTGATTGTGGGTGGACTACAAATCCCATCATGCTTTGCTATTTTGATCGTGGGTGGACTACAAATCCCATCATGCTTTGCTATTTTGATTGTGGGTGGACTACAAATCCCATCATGCTTTGCTATTTTGATTGTGGGTGGACTCCAAATCCCATCATGCTTTGCTATTTTGATTGTGGACTGCAAATGCCATCATGTTTTGCTATTTTGATTGTGGGCGGACAACAAATCCCATCATGTGTTGCTATTTTGCTTGTGGGCGCACTACAAATCACATCACGCTGTGCTGTTTTGCTTGTGGGCGGACTACTTATCCCATCACATGTGTTTTGTTGCGTGTGGACTACAAATCCCATCACATGGTGCTATTTTGATTGTGGGTGGACTCCAAATCCCATCATGCTTTGCTATTTTGATTGTGGACTACAAATCCCATAATGCTTTGCTATTTTGATTGTGTGGACTGCAAATCCCATCATCTTTTGCTATTTTGATTGTGGGCGCACTACAAATCCCATCAAGCATTGCTATACTACAAATCCCATTGTGTTGTGTTATTTTGATTGTATGGGCTACAAATCCCATCATGCTGTGCTGTTTTGATTACGTGTGGACTACAAATACCATCATGCTTTGCTATTTTGATTGTGCGGACTACAAATCCCATTGTGCTGTGTTGTTTTGATTGCATGGGCTACACATCCCATCATGTGGTGCTGTTTTGATTACGTGTGGACTACAAATCCCATCATGTGCTATTTTGTGTGTGGATGGACTACAAACCCCATCATGCTGCGCTGTTTTGCTTGTGTGTAAACTACAAATTCTATCGTTTTGTGTATTTTTGATTGTGGGTGGACTACAACTCTCCCCCCACCCCCCGGCAAAAAGACCTTAGGTAGATACAAACATATTTTCACTTTTATTAATTTATATAGATATAGATAGAAAAAAGTATAAAATATCTCTTTGCCATAAATATATATATAATAAAAAACCAAATATTAGGAGGAAGGTGACTCTTAAATAGAATTAAATTAATATCCGGGACTTCCTGAGGAAGGGTGGAGGGCCTCATCAGACTTCGTGGTTCAGCTCCAGCTCATTGACGTACTCCTGGACCCATCGCTCTGTCGGGTTGGAGCAGACCTCACGGCGTTTGCGGGTGATGAACCTGCAGCAGGGAACAAGCAGCGGGATATCAATACTCATAATATCAATCTTTCCTTTGGGAGGAAAGAAGCAGGATGATAATAAGAATAAGAATACACCACTTTAAGTCTCCTTTGGGAGAAAATAATAATAATAATAGTTAGCCACTTTAAGTCTCCTTTGGGAGAAAAAGCAGAATAATAATATATTAATAATATGTGATCCAATACGTGTGATCCAATACAACAACCAGCATAGTGATCTTGTTTGCTATGTACTAATCTTGTTTTGTTTCAAATAATAATAATAAGCCACTTTAAGTCTGCCGTGATAAAAAAGAAGCAGAATAATAATATATAAAATATTATTATTATTATTATCAGCCACTTTAAGTCTCCCTTGGGAGAAACAAAGCAGAATAATAATAATAATAATAATCAGCCACTTTAAGTCTCCCTTGGGAGAAACGAAGCAGTATAATAATAATAATAAGAAGAAGAAGAAGAAGAAGAAGAAGAAGAATCAGCCGCTTTAAGTCTCCCTTGGGAGAAAAGAAGCAGAATAATAATAATAAATATATAAAATATAATAATAATAATGATAATAATAATCAGGCACTTTAAGTCTCCCTTGGGAGAAAAGCAGAATAATAATAAATATATAAAAATATAATAATGATAATGATAATAATAAGCCACTTTAAGTCTCCCTTGAGAAAAAAGCAGAATAATAAATATATAAAATATAATGATGATAATAATAATAATAATCAGCCACTTTAAGTCTCCCTTGAGAAAAAAGCAGAATAACAAATATATAAACATATAATAATGATAATGATAATAATAAGCCACTTTAAGTCTCCTTTGGGAGAAAAGAAGCATCATAATAATAATAAATATATACAATATAATAATAAGCCACTTTAAGTCTACTTTGGGAGAAATATATAATAATATATAAAATAATAATTATATAATAATACGTCATTTTAAGTCTCCCTTGGGAGAAAATAAGCATAATAATAATAATACTGACAATATATAAAATTTAATAATAATAATAATAATAATAATCAGGTGCTTTAAGTCTCCTTTGGGAAGAAAAGAAGCATAATAATAATTCTAATAATAATAAGCCACTTTAACTCTCCTATTGGAGTAAAGAAGGATAAAAATAATAATAATTTAATAATAATGAAGATAATAATATATTTTATTAACTATACATAAATATATAAAATAAATTATATAGTAATAATATTAATAATAATAAGCGTCCTTACACAATGCCAGGCTGCGAGCAGCGGCTATTGGTCTCGTAGTAGTCAACCACATGGCTCCGCGGGATCTTCCTCAGTGTGTAAGTGAAGCAGCAAGACGTTGGCGGGTCCGATCCCACTGCAAGAAAAGGGGAGAGCCCTATTAGTTATCTTGGTCATTCTGTCTTCCCTTATGGGAGAAGGACTGGATGGCCTCTTGGGGACCCTTCCAACCCTATGAATGCCAGCCTGGAAGCCGCTCTGAGTCTCCTTTTGAGGTTGTAATGATTGTAATAATTAATATTCCTTTATGGCAGAGGGAGGTTGGATGACCTTTAGAGGTCCCGTCTGACTCTATGATTCTAATAATAATAATACTAATTATTATCTGGCTAATACAGAGAGCAGGGTCGGTTTGAGTGGGGAGTCCACTCCAGGCTTTGGCTGGAGCTCTCCATGGTCTGAATCCATTTGGGAGCAGCAATCAGGACCTCGGAGAGCTCCTTTGCAGTGCCAAGTAAGACCTGGAGTGGCATTTCCCACCTTATCCGACCTGGATCCCAATCTGTTTATATATTTATTTTATATGTTTATTATTATTGGGAGTGATGTTATATTAAATAATAATAATAATAATAGTATAATTGGGTATGATCCTTCTCTACTTTCTCCCTATTACATCTCTCCAAATAATAATAATAATTAATAAAATATAATAAATGTATTATATTTTATGTATTTATTAAATAATAGGGTGAGATGTTATATGAAAAATAATATATATGTAATACTTTTATCCCTATTATTATAGATCTCCCAATAATACATAAATATAATAAATACACATGTATTATACTCTTATCCCGATTATATATATATATATATATATCCCAATAATTAATATAATATAATATATTTATAATGTAAATATTATGCTCTTACCCCTATTATTGCTATTATTATATCTTTCCCAATAATAATAAAACATATAATAAACACAAATACTCATATCTCAATCATTACTATTATTAATATATGTCACCCAATAATATATATATTAGTTATATTATACTCTTATCCCTATTATTACTATATCTCTCCCAATAATAGTAATAATCGATAATATATCATATAATAAATATAAATGTATTATACTCTTATCCCTATTATTATATATTAATATCAATGATAATAATAAATTAAATTAAAAATAAATAGAAATGTCTTATCCCTATTATTATTCTATATTAATCTCAATAATAATATTAATAAATAAATTAAATATAACAAATGTATTCTTCTCTTATCCCTATTATTATTCTATATTAATCTCAATAATAGTAATAAATTAAATATAACAAATACAAATGTATTATACTCTTATCTTTATTATTATTCTATATTAATCTCAATAATAATAATAAATTAAATATAATAAATACAAATGTATTCTACTCTTATCCCTATTATTATTCTATATTAATCACAATAATAATAAATTAAATATAATAAATACAATTGTCTTATCCCTATTATTATTCTATATTAATCTCAATAATATTAATAAATAAATTAAATATAATAACTACAAATGTATTCTACTCTTATCCCTATGATTATTCTATAATAATCTCAATAATAATAATAATAAATTAAATATAATAAATAAAAATATAATATATATTATTGAAATATATAATATAATATATAATAATATTTTATTGTATTTAATTTATTATTATTGAAATATATAATAATAATAAATTAAATATTAAATTAAATACAATAAAATATATTTTTTATTCTTATCCTTATATTATATATATTGAGATTAATATAGAATAATCATAGGATAAGAATATAATATATTTTATTGTATTTAATTTAATATTTAATTTATTATTATTATATATTTCAATAATAATAAATTAAAATAAAATAAAATATTATATATATTATAATATATATTTAATAATTTATTATATTTAATTTTTATTATTTATTATATTTAAATTTTTATTATTATTATTGAGAATAATTTGTAGGGATTAGATTTAATTTATTTATTATATTTAATTTATTATATTTAATAATCAAATACATTTGTATTTATTATATTTAATTTATTTATTATATTATAATAAATATAAATGTATTATATTCTTATCACAATAAAATATATTATATTCTTATCCATATATATATATATATATATATATAATATATGAATGTATTATATTATCTTATTCCTATTATTATTATGGCTACTCTGCTTCCCATCATCCCCAACCGAGACTCACGTGGGGCGGAGGAGACTGGACTGCCTAGAAAGGCAACCAACAGCAGGACTAAGGCACAAAAGGCCACGATGGAAGAAGAAGAGGAGGAGGATTTCATGGTTCCGGTTCTGGCTCGAATAAAGCTGGAGCGATTTCTTTGCAGCGCCTCCAAGTTCGAATCTGTGGCTTCTCTGCTCCTTTTCCCGCGGTTTTTATAGGTGGTGGAGAGGGAATTCCCACTAGGGGGCGTGGCTAGTGACGTCACCCGCTGGAAACAGCCCCGCTCCTCTAGCAGAGGATTTTGCAGAGCCAGAAAGGGAAATCCCTCTGTGTTACAATAGGGGATCTTTTTACTATTATTACATGTACTGTTGCTTTAATACATGCTGCATAGTACCCAATAGATGCATATTAATATAATATAACATAATATAATATAATATATACAATATAATATATACAATATAATATAATACCATATTTTTATATATTATATAATATATATAATATATTTCCTATATTATCTATATATATAAAGGAACAGTCGTCATGTGAAGACTACCTGAAACAGAGAAACCTTACAACGCAGAAACACAAAACTTGCCAACAGAAATAGGCCTCAAGCAAGGTACGTTTGTAGCAAAGAAACTTTCCCCCAAAACCTAAAAGCCCCCAAAACAACGAGCAAAAATAAAACTACATTTCCCAGCATCCTCCGGGGCTGCCAAAGACTCTCCCAGCCTCTACATTCTGACATCATGATTGGCTGCCAATAAGGGCAGATTTGCATAACTGCTGTACTGGCCAGCCAACATGAACATTCTGACCCATAACAAACTGCCAGAGCCTCCTCCAACACTTTCAAATCAGAAGACCATGATGGAGATCAACACCATTCAAGGGGAGCTCTCCTTCCTTTCCCAAAAGATCTCCAGTGGCTTGGAATTCCACATTAATAAGAGGACCATCCAGCAACAACGGGGTTTGGAGGTCATCACCAATGGGTGCAAAAGACACAGAGCAGGACATCTTGAAAAAGAGAGGAGCAGAAAGTAAGCTAGACATGAAGATCTTGAGAAAGGTGGCTAAAAAGGATACGGAAAGGATTTTTAACAGTCCCCCAACAGACACTGGACTCACCTGTGAAGATAGAGATCCCCTGACAGGACAAGCCCTCCCCAAGCTGATCCGTCCTGGCCATGGTACAAGTCAAACCCAAGGACTGCAGGCAAAGAGCTGAGGCACAAACATAAAACACCCAATTCACTAACATCAATTCCAACCCTTACATACTCAGACTTTCTCGCATCTCTAAATAGGGCACAGCAACGCGTGCCGGGTACAGCTAGTAATATATATAATATATGGTATTATATGGGATATATGTTATATATTATATCTCTCTCTCGGCATTACTTCGCGAACGAAGATTCTTTAGGAAGGACTCATCCCACGCTTTTTACAAGCGTGTTGATGGCTGAAAAGGCCAATCTGAGATAAGCAAGTCTGGTTGCAGAAAGCACAGCAGAAAGTCTCCTTGGGTGACGTTGTTTCCAAGTTGCGGTTCTTTCTGCGTTGTCGAGACCCGTTTGGTGTGTGCCTTCTCGAAAGAGAGGCAGCATTGTGGCTAGTGCGTCTCCATGCCTCCCGATGTGAGGCCAGGGTGGACCATTGTTGGTGATCAATCTGGCCGAGCCTGAGATGTTGTTTCAGGGAGTCCTTATATCTCTTTTTGGGGGCACCTCTCTTGCAAGTTCACCGTAGAGTAGTATCTTTGGGAGGTGGTGGTCCTCCATCCTAGAGACGTGCCCTGCCCAGCGCAGCTGTGTTCTCAATAGCATGGCCTCAACGCTGGTGATCCCTGCTTGCTCAAGGACAGCAACATTCATCACATAGTCAGTCCAGTGTATAATTTGGATTGTGCGAAGACAGCGCTGATGAAAGCGTTCGAGGAGTCGTAGGTGTTGGCGATAGGTGACCCATGTTTCAGACCCATAGAGGAGAACAGACAGTATGATAGCTCTGTACACACTGATTTTGGTGCTTTGCCTCAGGTGCTTGTTGCTCCAGACTCTTTTGTGAAGCCTTCCAAATGCACTCTATGCCTTTGCTAATCTGTGATCTATCTCTTTGTGCCTGAAGAGATGATGCTTCCCAGGGAGGTGAACTGCTGAACGGACTTAAGCACAGATGTGCCTATGCTGACGTAGGGGCGATGGTGTTCTTCCTGTGGTGCGGGCTGGTAGAGGACTTCCGTTTTCTTCAGGCTGACTTCCAGCCCAAACAGCTCTGCAGCTGTTGCAAAGCAGGATGTGAGGCGCTGCAGGGCTGCTTCTGAATGGGCGACAAGGGCAGCATCGTCAGCAAAAAGCAGCTCACGGACTAGATAGTTTAGAGCAGTGCTGTCCAACTTCTGGCGGGTCCAGGGCCAGATAAGAGGTGACTGATGACCTGCGGGGCCACTCGGCCCCGCCCCCAGGCCCCGCCCCCAGCCCAGGCCCCGCCCTCCTAAAGCCGAAAAGGAGGAGTGGCGGCGCCAAGAGCAGCGTCACAGGCCTGGCGTGACGCGCTGCTCTTGGCACTGCCTACTCCTCTTTTGGCGCCCCCCCTTCCTAGGCCGGGGAGCCGCCGGGGCAGAAGGCGCGCCAACGGCAGCGTCACAGGCCTGGCGTGACGCTGCCCCTGGCACCGCCTCTACTCCTCCTTTCGGCGCCCTCCCTTCCTAGGCCGGGAGGGTAAAGGCGGTGCCAAGAGCAGTGCGTCACGCCAGGCCTGTGACGCGTTGCTCTTGGCGCCGCCTTCCTTTTTTCAGGCTCCCCCCCCTAGGTAGGGAGGGGCGCCAAAAGGAGGAGCTAGCTCTCTTCCTCCTCCCTGCCCTGCCTCCCCCCCCCCCCCCGCCTTTTTTTAAAAAATCGTTTTTGTTAAAATTTAAAAATGGCGGCTGAGGGCATAGGTGGGGCCGTGTCCAACAGGCTACGGGGCCAGATCCGGCCCCGGGGCCGCCAGTTGGACAGCCCTGGTTTAGAGTCTTAGTGCGAGCCCTCAGGCGGCTTAAGTTGAACAAGCTGCCATCAGTACAATAGCGTATACAGTATATATGCCTTCTTCTTCTTCGAGGTCTGCCGTAGCCCTTTGGAGCATCATGATGAAGAAGATTGTAAATAGGGTTGTTTCACTCTATTAGTTATGAGAAAGGGCTCCGAGAGAGCATCGCCGTATCTGACTTGACCGCGCTGGCCCTCATGGAGCAGGATAATCATTTTGAGGAATTTGGGGGGACATCCTAGACGTTCCAGGATCTGCCACAGACCTTTTCTGCGCACGGTTGTATGACCATATAATATATAATATAATATGATAGATATATACATAATATAATATGTCCGTATTACATATTGTATTTATATAATTACCATACAATAATATTACCATTTAATATAATATATGTTTTAGTATTTACTTCATAAAAATATTGGCGAGGGATGGAGTGGTTGATGTTCCCATGGATACCCCATGATTTTGGAGATAAAAATTATCCATAAAGGAGAAATAAATAAATAAATATATGAGGGAATGAAAGATGGAAGGAACAAGGGAAAGAAGGAAGGAAGGAAAAAGGGAAGGAAGGAGGGAAGGAAGCAAAGAGAGAATGAAATATGGAAGGGAAGGAGAAATAAATAAATAAATATATGAGGGAATGAAAGATGGAAGGAACAAGGGAAAGAAGGAAGGAAGGAAAAAGGGAAGGAAGGAGGGAAGGAAGCAAAGAGAGAATGAAATATGGAAGGAGAAATAAATAAATAAATATATGAGGGAATGAAAGATGGAAGGAACAAGGGAAAGAAGGAAGGAAAAAGGGAAGGAAGGAGGGAAGGAAGCAAAGAGAGAATGAAATATGGAAGGGAAGGAAGGTATTATCTATTGGTATAATATTAATAATAATAATAATAATAATCCACAAATTTACAATATAAAACCCAAAGCGGCAGCAAAACAAGGGCCACTGGGAAGAATTAAGAGATCTTGGGAGCCATTTGGTGCGTCTGCACTGCAGAATTAGCACAGTTTGAGACCACTTTCACAGCCATGGCATGATGGTAGTAGTCACCTGACAAGGAGTAATGGTGCTTGGCTCAAAACTCCCATTTTGGCAAATGAAGCAACAGCTGCATTGTTTATTGTCCATAGACTATAGTCTCAAAAAAAGAGAAGAAAGAGAAAAGAAAAGGGAAGAAAGGGCTCTGGACTCAGCAGCAAGGATGCAAACCAGCCAGAGGCCGGAAAGGGCCCAAGACATTGACCATTTCCTAAAAATAGAAGGAAGGGGTTACCCTTCTTCCCTGAGAATCCTTTCCTAATCACTATTATTTCTCTTTCTTTCTTTCTTTCTTTCATTCATTCATTTCCTTCCTTCCTTTCCATGGCAACAGAATGAATTCCTGGAAGGGGATCTGCGCATTCCTTGTGACTCATGGCCCCAAAGCGGAGGAAGGCATTGATTGACTCAGCAGAAAAGGCAAAGAAGAAAGAGTGAAAAGTGCAAGGCTTTCCTCTGAAAAGGGCCGGCCATGACTGGGCAGAATGCAGTAGCCTAGTCACCATATGACTATTCCAAGAGTCATATAATGAGGCATTCCAATGAGAGACAGAGAGAGGGGCTCCCTTCCTTCTGGGAAGAGGCCCTGAAAGGCATTTACAAGAAAAAGCCTCCCTTCCCTCTTTCATCCCTTTCCTTCCTTCCTTCCTCCTTCCTTCCCTCACTCTTTCCTTCCCTCCCTCCTTCCCTCTTTCTTTCCTTCTTTCCTTCCCTCTTTCCTTCTTTCCCTCTTTCCTTCCTTCCTTCCTTCCTTCTCTCACTCAGGGATTAGACTGGTTGGCCTCAACAGGAAGCCAGCCTTCCTTCCTTTCCTCCTTTCCCTCCCTCCCTCCCTCCCTTCATCCTTCCTTCCCTCCGTCATTCTTTCCTTCCTTCCATCCATCCATCCTTCCTTCCCTCCCTCATTCTTTCCTTCATTCATTCTATCCTTTCCTCCTTCCTTCCATCCATTTATCCTTCACTCCATCCCTCATTTTATCCTTCCTTCCCTCCTCTCTCATTCTTTCTTTCTTTCCTTCCTTCCATCCTTCCTTCTTTCCCTCCTTCCTTCTTTCATTCCCTCCTTCCTTCCTTCCCTCCTTCCTTCCCTTTCTTATTACATTCCCTTTTTGCTTCCTTCCTTCCCTCCCCTTTCCTTCCTTCTTTCCCTCTTTCCTTCCCTTTCATTCCTTCTTTCATTCCCCCCTTCCTTCCTTCTGTCTTTCATTCCCTCATTCTTCCTTCCTTCCCTTTTTCCGTCCTTCTTTTTCTCTTTCCTTCTCTTTTGTTCCTTCCTTCCTTCATTTCCTTTCCTTCCATCCTTCTTTCCCTCTTCCTTCCTTCTTTCATTCCGTCTTTCCCTCTTTCTTTCCTTCCTTCTTTCCCTTTCTTTTCTTCTTTCATTCATTCCCTTTCCTTCCCACTTTCCTTCCTTCTTTCCCTCCCCTTCATTCCTTCTTTCATCCCCTCTTTCCTTCCTTCCCTGACTTTCCCTCTTTCCATCCTTCTTTCCTTCCCCCATTCTTCCTTCCTTCCCTTTTTCCTTCCTTCTTTCCCGCTTTCCTTCTCTTATGTTCCGTCTTTCCTTCATTTCTTTTCCTTCCATCCTTCTTTCCCTCTTTCTTCCTTCATTCCCTTTCCTTCCTTCCTTCCCACTTTCCTTCCTTTCCCTCTTTCCTTCCCCTTCGTTCCTTCTTTCATCCCTTCTTTCCTTCCTTCTCTCCTTTCTTCCCTGACTTTCCCTCTTTCCATCCTTCTTTCCTTCCTTCCTTGTCTCCCTCCCCTCCCTCTGTGATGTCATCCATTCCTTCCCTCCCCCTCTCCCTTCTTCCTGGCATCTGGACCTGCATTTCCCATTCCCAGTCCTCCAGAGTCCAGGCAGATGTGGACTGCGCCCTGAGTCACTGCGTCTTCTTCGTCTTCCATCATTTCCCATCACCTTTCTCTCTTTTTCTTCCTTCCTTCCTTTCTTCCTGAAAGAAAGTAAAGAGGGGGGAAAGGGAATGAAAGAAGGAAGGAAAGAGGGAAGAAATAGCAGAGAAGGGAAGGAAAGGGAAGGAGAGAGGGAAAAGAACACAGGAAGGAAGGAAAGGAGAGAGGGAGGAACAGACAAAAAGGAAAGAAAGGAAAAGAACACAAAAAAGTGAAAGGAAAGAAGATAGGGAAAAGAACACAAGAAGGAAGGAAGGGACAAAGGAAGGAAAGGAAAAGACCACAAGAAGGAAGGAAGGGACAAAGGAAGGAAAGAAGGGAAGAGGATGGAAGGGAGGGAGGAAAGAAAGAGGGGGAAAGAACACAAGGAAGGAAAGAAGGAACATTAGAAGGGAGGAAGGAAGGAAGGAAGGAAGGAAAGAAGGAAGGGAAAACAACACAAGAAGGAAGGGAGGAAGGAAAGAAGGAAAGAAGGAAGGAAGGGAAAACAACACAAGAAGGAAGGGAGGAAGGAAGGAAAAACACAAGAAGGGAGGGAGGGAGGAAAGAAGGAAGGAAAGAAAGAAGGAAGGGAAAACAACACAAGAAGAAAGGGAGGAAGGAAGGAACACAAGGAAGGAAAGAAAGAGGGAACACAGGAGGAAGGAAGGAGGAAGGAAGGAGAGGAAAACAACACAAGAAGGAAGGAAGGAAGGGACAAAAAAAGAAAGGAAAAGACCACAAGAAAGAAGGAAGGGACGAAAGAAAGAAAGAAGGGAAAAGGAAAGAAGGAAGTGAGGGAGGAAAGAAAGAGGGGGAAGAACACAAGGAAGGAAAGAAAGAAGGAACACAGGAGGAAGGGAGGAAGGAAGGAAGGAGGGGAAAACAACACAAGAAGGGAGGAAGGGACAAAAAAGAAAGAAGGGACGAAGGAAAGAGAGAAGGGAAAAGAACACAAGAAGGGAGGGAGGGAGGAAAAGAACACAAGGAGGAAGGAAAGAAAGAAGGAACACAGGAGGAAGGAAGGACGGAACGAAGGAAGGAAGGAAGAAGAGGAAAACAACACAAGAAGGAAGGGAGGGAGGAAGGGACAAAAAAAGAAAGGAAAAGACCACAAGAAGGAAGGGAAGGGACGAAGGAAAGAAAAAAGGGAAAAGAACACAAGGAAGGAAAGAAAGAAGGAACACAAGAAGGGAGGAAGGAAGGAAGGAAGGAAGGGAAGGGAAGGGAAGGGGAAAACAACACAAGAAGGGAGGAAGGGACAAAAAAAGAAAGAAAGGAAAAGACCACAAGAAGGAAGGGAGGGACGAAGGAAAGAGAGAAGGGAAAAGAACACAAGAAGGGAGGGAGGGAGGAAAAGAACACAAGGAGGAAGGAAAGAAAGAAGGAACACAAGAAGGAAGGAAGGGAGAAAAGAAAGAATGGAAGAGAACACAAGAAGGAAGGAAGGGAGAAAAGAAAGAATGGAAGAGAACACAAGAAGGAAGGAATGGACAAAAAAGGAAAGAAAGGAAAAGACCACAAGAAGGAAGGAAGGAAGGAAAGAAGGAAGGAAGGAAGGAAGGAAGGAAGGAAGAAGGAAGGAAGGAAGGAAGGAAGGAAAGAAAGAAGGGAAGAGAACACAAGAAGAAAGGGGGGAAAGAAGGGAAGAGAACACAAGAAGGAAGGGAGGGAGGGAGGAAAGAAGGGAAGAGAACACAAGGAGGAAGGAAGGAAAGAAAGAAGGGAAGAGAACACAAGAAGGAAGGGACAAAAAATGAAAGAAAGGAACAGAACACAAGAAGGGAGGGAGGGAGGGAGGGAGGAAAGAAAGAAAGAACACAAGAAGGAAGGAAGGAAGAAAAAGAAAGGAAAGGAAAAGAACACAAGAAGGGAGGAAGGGAAGGAATAATGGAAAGGAAGGAAGGAAGGAAAGAGGGGGAAGGGAAGAAGGAAGGAGCGAAGGAAGGAAGGAAGGGTATAACTCATAGGGCTACAATTCTATTGTGCTATTATTATTATCATTATTATTACGTGTATTTTCATTTTTGTGAAATATAATTAAGAGAGAAATTGATACAACTGGAAGGTTTCCCACAAACATTAAAACAGCAGACCTTCGTCTGGCCGTGGAGTCATAGAATCGCAAAGGGACCCCAAAAGGCCATCCAGTCCAACCCCATCGAGGAAGGCGCCATTCAGTCCTTCCCAACAGATGGCCAGATGCAGATTCTGTTTTCAAAATCCCCCAGCGGAGGAGACTCCAATGCATTCCCAGTCAGTCTATATATCCCACTAGGTTTGGAAGGGGCCTAGCAGAGCCCTCCTGGCAGATGGCCACCCCATTACAAATGCCCAGAGGCCATTTCTTAGAAGAATAGAAACCGATAACTGCAAAAATTTAAAATAATTCTAAAAATAAGAGTACTGCAACTGATGCAAACTTGGCTTCCTTCCTGGAAAATGCCAGCTCACGCGCCTCCTCGCGTTCCGTTTTGCGCACTCATTCGGTGAAGAAATCGCCAAGCCGGGGATGCCTTCAGAGGAAACCGGCGTCGCCCACAAAAAGACCTTTCTGGAGAAGTCCAGAAACCAACACAGCGTTGCCACCGTGGCGCAAGGGGCAATGACGCCATCCCTCCTCATTGGGGTCAAGAGTCTTCTCTTGCAGCAAGATGGGGAAACGCAGCACGGAATAGGGAAAGAGGTCGTACAGGAATAAGAGATCGTTATAATAGATACTATGTGTTTCCTCCACCACAGGCATCCCAGTGTTCCTTTCTCTCTCCACTGTACTCCCTTATACAGTACAGATGGGCAAACGCTAATTACTGATAAAGCCTCCATCCTGAACCGATGGGTTGAACATTTTCAGAGTCTCTTCAATGCCAACCGAATAGTCCAAGGTTCAGCTATCCAACACATGATACAAGAACCAATGAAAAATGAACTGGACACAGCTCCCACTCTGGAAGATACCCTTGAGGCCAGACAGCAGATGGAAAATGGTAAGGCTGCCGGGATCGATGGAATCCCACCTGAAGCTCGGAAACAGGGCGGTCATGTACTCCATGCTAAATTCCACGAGCTCCTTGTGAGTTGCTGGGGAAAAGGTGAACTGCCATCAGATCTCCATGATGCAGTTATCATCACCCTGTACAGACCCGGATTCAGAGTTTGTGGCGCCCTAGGCTACACTCTGGAAGGCTGCCCCTGGGTGCGGGGCCGCTTGCGTGCATGCGCGGCAGGGCGGGAGCGGCTCAGCGCCCTTCACCATGTTTCTGGGCGCTGCATCGGCCGCCCGGGAGCTTACCTTCCTTTCTCTTCCTTCGGAGAAGGAAGGGAAACCCCTGGGCGGCCGCTCACAGATTAGCAAAGGCATAGAGTGCATTCGGAAGGCTTCACAAAAGAATCTGGAGCAACAAGCACCATACCGGTGGCTGTGCCCACCTCCTCCAGGATGAACATAATTGTAATATTATATTGAACCCTTGGACCAGTGGAATTGTCACTGTGCACTGTATTTTGTTTGCTTTGGGGTCCGGAAGAAGCCTAATTAGGCGAAACGGCGAGGCCTGTATTTGACCGTTGACCCACCTCCTTTCCGCCTGTCCCGCACCATTTGTTTGCATACTACAAGTGATTTACACATTGATATACAAGTACTTGGGACTTTTTTGGTTGGAAAGTGTGTAACCTGTGATTTACAACAGCATACATTCCACTTACTCCATTATTTGAACTTTGATATATGTGGATTGAACATTAAACCTTGAATATCGTCCAAGAAACCCTTCTCTGCTTACTCTTTCGACGTTTTCCAAGAACACCCTACCTTTTTTTCGGAGCAACAAGCACCTGAGGCAAAGCACCAAAATCAGTGTGTACAGAGCTATCGTACTGTCTATTCTCCTCTATGGGTCTGAAACATGGGTCACCTATCGCCAAATACCTATGACTCCTCGAACGCTTTCATCAGCGCTGTCTTCTCACAATCCTAAATATACACTGGACCGACTATGTGACGAATGTTGCTGTCCTTGAGCAAGCAGGGGTCACCAGCGTTGAGGCCATGCTATTGAGAACACAGCTGCGCTGGGCAGGGCATGTCTCTAGGATGGAGGACCACCGCCTCCCAAAGATACTACTGTATGGTGAACTCGCCACGGGTCAGCGCAAGAGAGGTGCCCCCAAAAAGAGATATAAGGACTCCCTGAAACAACATCTCAGGCTTGGACAGATTGATCACCAACAATGGTCCACCCTGGCCTCACATTGGGAGGCATGGAGACGCACTATCCACAATGCTGCGGCCTCTTTCGAGAAGACAGGTCAAATGGGTCTCGAAGAGAAACGACAAAGCAGATAGAATCGCAACTTGGAAACAACATCACCCAAGGAGACTTTCTTCTGTGCTTTCTGCAACTGAACTTGCCTATCTCCGATTGGCCTTTTTAGTCATCAACGCGCTTGTAAAAAGCGTGGGATGAGTCCTTTCTAAGAATCTTCGTTCGCGAAGTAATGCCGAGAGTTTCCTCCACCACAGATATCCCAGTGTTCCTTTCTCTCTCTCTCCATTGGTGAGGAATTTGCATGATCCCGCCCACTGCCTTTCCCTTCTATGGGTTTCCTCCACCACTAGACATCCCAGTGTTCCTGTCTCTCTCCATTGAGAAGAAGGAGAGGAATGAATAGAAAGTGTAGGAAATGTAGAAGGAAGAGGAGAAGAAAGAGAAAGAAAAGGAGGGGAAGAAGAAAGGGAAGGAGAAGGAAGAGAAGGAGACTTTTGGGGCCCACTTTGCCCTTCTCATTTTTGTGATCTGACATCCGTGATGATGCCGCCATCACCCTCTGGTGTGGAAAGGCTCGCCTTCTTCGTCTTTGCACGAATTCTGCCGTGGGTTTCCTCACCTTTTCCTGCCCTGACTTCCCCTTTTCTGTCCGAGTCACTTGCTCCGTGACATCAGCTCCTCACTCAGGTTTCCTGGAGGACATTGAGAGTGAGGTCTTCTCCAAAACCTGGTCTCCTTCCGCCTGCCTGGCATAAAAGGAAGGCCCTACAGGTAGGTCTTGAACAGAAGGAGGCCGCAAGACACCTCCGGCATCCTCTTTGCTCGATTCTCCATCCACGATGAAGATCTCCTCCGTCTTCACCATCCTCCTCGTCTTGATGGCTTCCTTTCCCTGGACGTTCGCGGCCCCTCGTGAGTCAAAGAGGCCCCCCCCCCATATGATAGACAGAGATAGAGATTAGAGAGAGAGACTGATGATAGATGTATGTGTATATAAACAGAGAGAGAGAGAGAGAGAGAGAGAGAGAGAGAGAGAGGCCATAGCTGAGTAGAGAGATAGAGATACATATGCATAGGGTTGAACTGGATGACCTTTGGGATCTCTTCCAATTCTAGGATTCAATGAGATCAATAGAGCAGACAGATGAATAGATAGATAGCTCAGTAGGTAGATAGATACTCTAGATAGATAGTAGATAGATAGATACAGATACATAGTAGATGAATAGATAGATAGTTCATAGGTAGATAGATAGATAGATAGTAGATAGATAGATACTAGATAGTAGATAGATAGTAGATAAATAGATAGATAGGAGAGATAAAGGTAGATAGATAGATAGATACTATAGATATAGATAGATAGTAGATAGATACATAGTAGATAGATAGATAGTAGATATAGATGAGATATAGATAGATAGATAGAGATAGAGATACATAGTAGATAGATGAAGATAGTAGATAGATACATAGTAGATAGATGAATAGATAGATAGCTCAGTAGGTAGATAGATACTATAGATAGATAGTAGATAGATACATAGTAGATAGATAGATATAGATATAGATAGATAGTAGATAGATACATAGTAGATAGATGAATAGATAGATAGCTCAGTAGGTAGATAGATACTATAGATAGATAGATAGATAGATAGTATAGATAGATACATAGTAGATAGATATAGATAGTAGATACATAGTAGATAGATGAATAGATAGTAGATTGATACAATAGATAGCTAATAGATAGCTAGTAGATAGATAGATAGATACATAGTAGATAGATAGAAAGCTATAGATAGATAGATACATAGTAGATAGATGAATAGATAGATAGCTCAGTAGATAGATAGATACTATAGATAGATAGATAGATAGATAGTAGATAGATAGATACATAGTAGATAGATAGTAGATGATACATAGTAGATAGATACATAATAGATAGATGAATAGATAGTAGATATATACATAGTAAGGTAAATATCTGAGTAGATAGATAGAGATACATATAGATAGAGATACATATACATAGGGTTAAACTGGATGACCCTTGAGTTCCAATTCTAGGATTCAATGAGATCTATAGAGCAGATAGATGAATAGTTCAGTAGATAGATACTATAGATAGATACATGAGTAAGTAGATAGATAGTAGATAGATAGTAGATACAGTAGATAGCTGAGTAGGTAGATGAATAGATAAATAGCTGAATAGATAGATAGTAGATAGATAAGTATCTGAGTAGATAGATAGATACTATAGATAGCTGAGTAGAAAAATGGATAGATAGCTGGATCGATAGATAATGATAGATAGATAGTAGATAGATAAATCTCTGAGTAGATAGATACTTTAGATAGACAGATGAGTAGATAGATGAATAGATAAATAGTAGATAGATAGATAGTACATAGATAAATCTCTGAGTAGATAAATACTTTAGATAGACAGATGAGTAGATAGATGAATAAATAGATGAGATAGATAAATGAGTAGATAGACAGATGAGTAGATAGATAAATCGTACATAGATGGAAATCATAAATAAATCTCTGAGTAGATAAATACTTTAGATAGACAGATGAGTAGATAGATGAATAAATAGATAGTAGATAGATGAATACATAGGCAACTGAGTAGATAGATAGACAGATGAGTAGATAGATGAATAGATACATAGATGGATAGATAGTAGAAGTAGATAGATAGATAGATAGTACATAAATAAATCTGAGTAGATAAATACTTTAGATAGACAGATGAGTAGATAGATGAATAGATACATACAGTAGATGGATAGATAGTAGAAGTAGATAGATAGATAGGTACACTGTAGATAAATAGATACAATAGATATATAGATAGATAGATGAGTAGATAGATGAATAGATACATAGATGGATAGATAGATAGTAGATACTAGACAGACAGATAGATAGTAGATAGCTAAATAGATAGATGGATGGATGGATAGATATACACAGGGTTGGAATGTCCTTTGGAGTCCCTTCCAGCTCTAGAATTCTATGATAGACCTCTCCCTCAATCCTTTCTATGTCTAAGTCATGTCTATATCTCAATCACTTCCAGATGGCCCCAACACCTCTCCTTGCTGCCCCAAGAACCGGTCCGTCCCATTCTCAAGACCCATCAACGTGACGGGATATTTCCGCACCGGCGGACACTGCGCTTTGCCTTCCATTGTGTAAGTGGGGCCACAGTGAGGGGCATCAAGGGCGTCCATATAGATAGATAGGTTGTTGAGTAGATAGATAGACATATATACATACATATTGACCTTTCTCCTGCTTCCTCTCTCTCTCTCTCATAGGCTTCTATTAAAGAAAGGCGCACAGGTCTGTGTTGACCCCCAGGCTGAATGGGTCAAGCAGATCATTGCCAAATTCGATGGTGTGATGGAGTGACGGTTCCTGGCATCCTATCATCATCATCATCATTCACTGAACTATGCTCCATTCTGCTCTTCCAAACATTAGGAAAACCTTCTGTGTTGTCTACTCCACTGGATGGCCATCAGTCGGGAGGGATCGGATGGTGTCCTCCCATGATAACATGATAGATGTTACCTGAAAGATATCTACCCTATCTATGGCAGAATGGGGTAGGGCGGGATGACCTTTGGGGTCTCTAAAACTCTAGGATTCAATGAGATAGACAGATGATAGATAGAGATACATACTATACACACACGTATATATACGCACACATATACACAGACACGTACATACATACATAGGATTGGACTAGATGACTGTAGAATTCAAAGAGATGGATGGATTAATGTGTGGGATGGATGGATAGATGGATAGAAAGAAAGAAAGAAAGAAAGAAAGGTAGAAGAATGGATGGATGGGTGGATAGATAGATAGATGGATGGATGGATTAATGGATGAGTGGGTGGATGGGTGGATGGAGAGCGAGGGAGGGAGGGAGAGAGATACAGTGGGTGGGTGGATTGATGGATAGATAGATAGAGAGATACAGTGGATGGATGGAAGGATGGATGGATAGATTAATGGATGGATGGATGGATGGATAGTGGAAGGATAGATGGATGGGTGGGTGGATTAATAGGTGGGTGGATGGATAGATAGATGGAAGGATGGATGGATAGATAGAGATAGGTGGGTGGATGGATAGATGGATAGATAGATTGATGGTGGAAGGATGGATGGATAGATGGGTGGGTGGGTAGAAGAATGGATGGATGGGTGGATTAATGGATGAATGGATGGGTGGATGGATAGATGAATGGATGGAAGGATGGATAGAGAGATAGATAGAGAGATAGATAGAGAGATAGGTGGATGGGTGGAAGGATGGATGGATAGATAGGTGGGTGGATGGATGGATAGATGGGTGGGTGGAAGAATGGATGGATGGGTGGATGAATGGATGGATGATTGGATGGGTAGATGGATAGATGGATGGAAGGATGGATAGAGAGATAGATGAGAGATAGATAGATAGGTGGGTGGGTGGAAGGATGGATGGATAGATAGGTGGGTGGATGGATGGATAGATGGGTGGGTGGGTGGAAGAATGGATGCATCGGTGGATTAATGGATGGGTGGATAGTTAGATGGATGGATGAATGGATGGAAGGACAGATGGATAGATAGATGGAAGGAAGGATGGATAGATAGATAGATAGAGAGATGGGTGGGTGGAAGGATGAATGGATAGATAGATAGATGGATTAATGGATGCGTGGATGGATGGATGGAGAGCTAGATGGATAGATGGAGGGATAGATGCATAAGGTTGGACTGGATGACCTTTCGGTTTTCTTCCAAATCTAAGATTTAATGAGACAGACAGACAGACGGATGGATATACATGTGTACATACAGTTGGACTGGATTACCTTTGGGGTCCCTTCCAATTCTATGATGCTATGATAGATCTCTCTCTCTCTCTCTCTCGATTATATGTCTCTCTCAGTCATATCTCTGTATACACACACACACATCCTATCTATGGCTGGATTGCTATCTGTTGGGAGGGATCGGATTGTGACCTCTCTCCTAGCTGAAGAAAAAGAGAGAGAATTCCCCAGCCTTCCTTACCCCACTTTGCGATGGCAGCTCTGCACTGTTTGCACACTATATATTTATATATTTAAGTATCTATATCGATAGGGTTGAGATATATATGTATGTCTGTATGCCTGGCTATTGGGTCTGATAATGGCTAAGAATATTGTATTTGGATGCATTCTCTGATAAGTGTCCATGGTTGACGCACACATAAATAAAGGCCTTCTTGGATTGAACTTCCTCTGTTGCCGTCTCTTCCGTTTCCCCATCTTCCCTCTGAGGGCCACTTCACCTAGCAACAACCTTTATGGTGCAAAGGCACATACAGACATATATACTTTGACAGACAGACAGAGATAGACGGAGATAGATAGCTGAATAGATAGATAGATGAATAGATCGATGGATCAATCGATAGAGTAGATGAATAGATAGATATAGATGAATAAATAGATAGGTGAACAGATAACTGAGTAGATAGATGAATAGATAGATAGATAGTGTAGATAGATGAATAGATAGTAAATAGTAGGTAGGTAGATAGATAGATGAATAGATAACTGAGTAGATAGATGGATAGATAGATAGTAAATAGTAGGTAGGTAGATAGATAGATGAATAGATAACTGAGTAGATAGATGAATAGATAGATAGTAAATAGTAGGTAGGTAGATAGATAGATGGATAGATAACTGAGTAGATAGATGGATAGATGAATAGATACTAGATAGATGAATAGATAGATAGTAGGTAGATAGATAGATGAATAGAGAGATAGATAACTGAGTAGATAGATGAATATATATCTATATATATAAAGGAAGACCCGTCATCGAACGACTGCCAGATATTACCTGTCTGTTTTGCATAACGGCTCTGAGTGGCCAGCACCACCAACATTCCGACACTCTAAACTGCCGGGGGGTGGGGGGTGACTCCCAGCTTCTACAATCGGAGGGAGTATTTGCATAAATGCCTCTAATTGGCCAGCTCCACCAACATTCCGACACTGTGAACTGCCAGAGGGAGGTGGTGTGTGGGATCATGGGAGTTGTAGTCCATAATGTTTTTTTTATTAGTGGCCATTGGTTCGTTTTTGGGGGTTTTTTTGTGGTATGCATACCTTGTACGGTTTTCTGGGTATGTGGGCTGTTTTTGTGCGTCTGCCTTGTGTGGTTTCTTTGTCTATAAGACAGGAACCACCACACGAAGGATTATATATATATAGATAATAATTTATATAATATAGTAATAATATGTATTATAATATTATTACTGTTATTAATATGATATTATTAATATTATTATTTCTATTGTCATTAGAGTCCTAGGTTTGGAAGAGGACTCAACGGTCATCCATTCCAATCCCCTTCTGCCATCAGGGAAGAGCACAATCCAATCCTCCCCGACAGATGGCCATCCCATTTACAAACTTGCCTGGGCGATTGGAGGGGGTGAAAAGGTCCCGGTCTGGCCCAAGGGAGTGACCTCATAGGCCACGCGCTCGGCCTACTGCTGCTGAGTGGGCACAACCGGGGCTTGGTCAGTGTCCGAAACCAAGACTGTGCAAAGGGAAGAAAGAGGAACTTGGCCTGGCCGCAAAGGGAAGGATGTGGGGCAGCCTCTCTTTCTCTCTCTCACCATCCTGAAATAAATCAGATTTCCCCTCTCTGTGGCTTGGGTAGACCTCAAGGAAGGGAAAGTGTGAAAGAGAGCACAGTTCGAGAATCAAGTCAGTGATAAGAGTGGGAAGGGGCTCCCAAAGGCCATCCAGTCCAACCCCCTTCTGCTGAGACAGAAGATAGAACTACATTATTAGTATTATTAGTACACAAAAACATATATATGCTGGATTTCGTATCACAAAATCACAAGTCAAACCCTGCCCAAGCGTTTAGGACTCAGCATAAAGGAAGATAAAATTACTATTACATTAATATCCATTATCTAATAACAATAATAAAATAGATAATAATATTAAATGATGATATTATTCTTATTACAATCATCATTTATTATTATTCATTATCTATTTATTATTATTATAATTATTCTGATACAAAAACAGAGTATGACACAGCAAATGAGAGATATATGCTGGATTTTGTAATTATTATATTTGTATTTATATATTTATAATATTATAATTATTTTATTTTATATATATATAAATTTTATTGACACAAAAACACAGTATGTCACAGCAAACGAGATATATATGTGGGGTTGTTATTATTAACGAGTTTTAATATTTCTACTGAAGTTTTATATTATAACTAGCTGAGGACCCGGCGGTGCCCGGGTTATTTGAGGAAGGCATTGTGTGCCAAGGTTGGTTCCTATTAGATGTTTATGTGACTTACAGTGGTCTCAGGGACTTAGTGAAGGTACTGCGAGTCCCATTGGCCATGGTCCATCCCCCTCCAAACTGGACCAGGATGTAGAGTGGGTCATGGGGGCTCTGTGTGCCAAGTGTGGTCTTGATCAGTCATTGGATGAGGGTGGCAGCAGTCTCAGAAAGTGAGTGAAGGTACTTCAACTCCCATCATCCGTGGTCAGTCCCACTCAAAACTGCACCAGGATGTAGAGTGGGTCATGGGTACCCTGTGTGCCAAGTTTGGGCCTGGTCTGTGATTTGTAGGGGCTGCAATGTTCTGTGGGAAATGATTTGGGTGAAGGTACTGCAAATCCCATCATTTGTGAGCCATCCTGCTGTAAACCGCAGCAGGTTTGTAAAATGAGCCATTGGGCCTCTGTGTGCCAAGTTTGGTCCTGATTCGTCATTGGTGTGGGCCACAGTGCTATAAGGAAGAGAATTAAAGTACTGCAAGTCCCATCATCCATGGTCCATCCTCCCTCAAACTGCATCAGGATGTAGGGTGCATCTTGGGGGGTCTGTGTGCCAAGTTTGGTTTTGTTCTGTCATTGTTGGGGGCCTAGTCAGGAAAATCAAGTTGAGGAAGCCTTGCTGTCAATTTTGGGCCTGGTCTCTGATTTATAGGGGCTATACAGTGTTGTTTGGGAAGTAAATGAGGTGAAGGTACTGCAAATCCCATCATTCGTGGCCCCTCCTGCCCTAAACCACACCAGGTTGTGAAGTGGGCCATTGGGCCCCTGTTTGCCAAGTTTGGTCCTGATCCGTCATTGCTGTGGGCCGCAGTGGCTGACTGCCTGAGGCCTTTCCTTTTCCCTCTGAGTCACTTTAGAATGTTGGAATGTGGTTGGCCAATCGGAGTTCTTTATGCAAATACCATTTCAGTGGCAGCCAATCCCCTCTGTCTGGGGCCGTAGAATGTTGGAGTTCTGAGGCTGGCCAATCAGAGCCCTTTATGCAAATAATCCCACAGTGGCAACCAAGCGAAACGCTGGCACATATTTCTTCCACTGCACCACCCACCGCCCGCAAACACTGACTTTTATTAGATAGATAGATAGAGATTAGATAGATATAATTTACTGACACAAAAACACAGTATGTCACAGCAAACGAGATATATATGTGGGGTTGTTATTATTATTAATGAGTTTTAATATTTGTACTGAAGTTTTATATTATGATGTGCACTTTGGATGTCGCTAATATGTGCGCTTAATTTGTCATGGCCTATGGCTAGAACAATAAAACATTATTATTATTATTATTAGACTCCTAGTGTCGGAAGGGACCCCCAAAGGCCATCCAGTCCAACGCCCTTTTTCTGAGACAGAAAATAGAATTACTTTGTTGTTGTTGTTATTCGATTCCTAAAGTTGGAAGACACCCCAAAGGCCATCCAGTCCAACCCCTCCCTTGCAGGAAGACAACATAAGATCCTATACATGTGTGTCAATAGAAATGCATGTCAATGGGAATGAAACAGTTCCTGTGAAAGGGATCTCAGTAGACCTCAAGCATGTCAAGAGTGCGATGCAGATTAGAGTTGCATTGGCCTTTGTGGCTGCTGCGTCGCGCTCTTGACATGCTCAAGACTATATCTGTGACATGCATTTGCTGCAAATGAGCCAAAGGAAGGCAGGAAGGAAGAAGGCAGACCGCAGGAAGGCAGCTGACCAGGGGAGCCCCATTGTGGCCGGAGGAGGAGGAGGATGTCCTGTTGGAATTCCCCATTGAGCAGCTGGTCAGTGGGAAATGGCCCAAAGAGGCCTTAAAGATTGTGGACGTTGTGGGGAATATTTTATTATTATTATTATTATAGCTTCTGGGGGCTTCTTAGCAGAAGCCGGGTGGCCCTCTGTCAGGAGGGATCGATTGGTGTTTCCCTGCCTTGGTCTGGGTGGACCCTGGGGTCCCTTCCAATTCTAGGATTCTATAAGAGGCTGGGTGGCCATCTGTCCCTTCCATCTCTAGGAGACCAATAATAATAATAATAATAAATAGATAATAATAGATAATAATATAAGTAATAATATCCCCCTTTATGGCAGAATGGGGTTGGACTAGATGGCCTTGAGGGGTCCCTTCCATCTCTAGGAGTCCAATAATAATAATAATAATAGATAATAATAGATAATAATATAAGTAATTATATCCCCTTTAAGAATGGGGTTGGACTAGATAATCTCTAATAATAATAATAATAATAATAATAATAATAGATAATAAATAGATAATAATAGATAATAATATAAGTAATTATATCCCCCTTTATGGCAGAATGGGGTTGGACTAGATGGCCTTGAGGGGTCCCTTCCATCTCTAGGAGTCCAATAATAATAATAATAATAATAATATATAATAATAGATATAATAATATAGTAATTATATCCCCTTTATGGCAGAATAATAATCTCTAGGAGTCCAATAATAATAATAATAAATAGATAATAATAGATAATAATATAAGTAATTATATCCCCCTTTATGGCAGAATGGGGTTGGACTAGATGGCCTTGAGGGGTCCCTTCCATCTCTAGGAGTCCAATAATAATAATAATAATAATAATAATAATAAATAATAATAATAGATAATAATATAAGTAATTATATCCCCCTTTATGGCAGAATGGGGTTGGACTAGATGGCCTTGAGGGGTCCCTTCCATCTCTAGGAGTCCAATAATAATAATAATAAATAGATAATAATAGATAATAATATAAGTAATTATATCCCCCTTTATGGCAGAATGGGGTTGGACTAGATGGCCTTGAGGGGTCCCTTCCATCTCTAGGAGTCCAATAATAATAATAATAGATAATAATAGATAATAAATAGATAATAATAGATAATAATATAAATAATAATTATATCCCCCTATAAGTAATGTCAGAATGGGGTTGGACTAGATGGCCTTGAGGGGTCCCTTCCATCTCTAGGAGTCCAATAATAATAATAATAGATAATAATAGATAATAATAGATAATAATATAAGTAATTATATCCCCCTTTATGGCAGAATGGGGTTGGACTAGATGGCCTTGAGGGGTCCCTTCCATCTCTAGGAGTCCAATAATAATAATAATAGATAATAAATAGATAATAATAGATAATAATATAAGTAATTATATCCCCCCTTATGTCAGAATGGGGTTGGACTAGATGGCCTTGAGGGGTCCCTTCCATCTCTAGGAGTCCAATAATAATAATAATAGATAATAAATAGATAATAATAGATAATAATATAAGTAATTATATCCCCCCTTGCAATGCGGACTTTCTAAGGAAACGGCCTGAAACGCAGAAGGAATTAGGCATTTCTCTTGAGGTTTGGCAAGAGGGACCTTCTAGATGCCCTCAATGCGACCCCATGTCTGGTAATGGGAGGCTGGATCTCTTCTGGGTTTTAGTCTGAAGTTTAACGGATCTTGAATCTAATATAGATAATCCTTGAGCTGGAAGAGTCCCCAAAGAAGGTCATCTAGTCTGACCCATTAGAGCAGGGGCAGGGAACCTATGGCTCGCGAGCCAGGTGTGGCTCTTTTCATGATTGCATCTGGCTCTCCAGAGCAGCCCGGGCCTTGGTTTCCCAGCATGCAGCTCCCCCTCTCTCCTTCCTTCTTTCCTCCAGTCTCCCTCTTCCTTCCTTCCTTCCCCTTCACCCTTTCCTTCTCCTTCTCTCCTTCCTTCTCCCTCCCTATCTCTCCTTCCTTTCCTCCATTCTCCCCGTTCCTTCCTTCCTTCCTCCCCTTCACTCTTTCCTTCTCATTCTTTCCTTCCTTTTCCCTCCCACTCTCCCTTTCCTTCTTTCCTCCATTCTCCCTAGTCCTTCCTTCCTTTCTCCCCTTCACCCTTTCCTTCTCTCCTTCCTTTTCCCTCCTTCTCTCCTTCCTTTCCTCCATTCTCCCTCTTCCTTCCTCTTCCTTCCTTTCTCCCCTTCACCCTTTCCTACTCCTTCTCTCCTTCCTTTCCCTCCCTCTCCCCGTTCTTCTTTCCTCCATTCTCCCTCATCCTTCCTTCCTTCCCCTTCACCCCATCCTTCTCCTTTCCTCCCTTTTCCTTCCCTCTCTCCCCTTCCTTCCTTTTCCTTCCTTTCTTCACCCTTCACCCTTTCCTTCTCCCTCCCACTCTCTCCGTTTCCTCCATTCTCCCTCTTCCTTCCTTCCTTCTCCTTCCTTTCTTCCCTTTCACCCGTTCCTTCCTTTTCCCTCCCTCCCTCTCTCACCTTCCTTCTTTCCTCCCTCTTCTATTCCTTTCCCCCAAGTCTTCCTTTCCCTCATTCCTTTCTTTTCACATCCCTCTCTCCCCTTCTTTCTTTTCCCTTCGTTATTTTACTTTTTCCTCACTCCCTTTCCTTTCTTTCTCCCCTTCACCCTTTCCTTTCCTCCCTTCCCATTTCGTTCTTTCTTTTCCCCTCGTCTCTCTCCTGCTTTTCTTTTCTTCCTTTTCCATAGTTCATTCTTCTTTTCTTTCTTCCTCTCCCCCTCCCTCCTTTATTTCCTCTGCCTTCCTTCCTTCCTTCCTTCCGTCTTCTCTTCCTTCCCAGAGTCCTGAGCGTGCCTTTTGCAGAGCCAGGTCTGAAGTGTCCCATCATTCTGCCGGAGGAATCCTTTTCTCATAGTCAGGCCCGGATTACCCATAAGGCCTAGGGGCGCAAGCCGAGGGGGGCGCAAATCACGGACCATCTCTCTCTCTCTCTCTCTCTCTCGGGGGAGGGCGGGGGGAGAGCGCTGCAAGGGGGGTGGGGGAGGAGGGAATGACGCCCCCCTTGCCATCGCCCCTGCCCCCTTGTCAAGGAAGGAGGGCGTGAGGAGGAGGAGGAAGGAAAGCCCGCCTCCGGGGCCGTTGCCAAGCATGCGCGCGTGGCAGGAGGGCGTGAGCGCCTCTGCCTCCTTCCCCAATGTTCCTGGGTGCCGCAGGAGGAGGAAGGAAGGAAAGCCCTCGGGGCCGCTGCCGGGCATGCGCAGCACCCAGGAACATGGCGGAGGCAGAAGCGCTCGTGCCCTCCTGGGGGCGGGGCTTCCCTTCCTTCCTCCTCCTCACGGAAGGAGGGCGCAGCAAGGAGGAGAAGGCAGGAGGAAGCCCCACCACCGGGCCGCTGCCAGGCATGCGCGCGCGGAAGGAGGGCGCGAACGCTTTTGCCTCCTTCCCCAATGTTCCTGGGTGCCGGCTCCGAAAGGCCCAGGGGCCGGGAATGGGCCTGGGAGTGGCTCCCTGGTCTCCTGCTTGGCCGAGCTGCACAAGGGAAGTGAGCCGGGCCTGGGCGAGGCCTTGCTGGCCCTCCGCACACAGCACATCAAGGAGGCTGGCGGCATCGCCCGCTTCCGGGAGCGTGGGGGGCTGGCGCTGCTGCTGAGGGTCCTGGCCAGCGCCCCCAGGCCCCGCCGCACCCTCGACCTCGCCCTGAGCATCCTGGGCAACTGCTGCACCGAAGGTGGGAGCCGGGCCCGCGTGCGCCAGCTGGGAGGCATCCCGCCCCTCGGTGAGAGAGGAGAGGCAGGCGGAAAGAAGGAATGTGGGGGGGGGTGTGCGGTAGAGGTTGGTTTGGGGGCGTAATTCCAAAGTGTGGCCTAGGGCGCCAAAAGGGGTTAATCCGGGCCTGCTCATAGTATGTACGTATAGACTCACATTGAGTTGAATTCAGTCTTAAAATATATTATATATATTATATGGCTCTCACTGAAATACATTTCCAAATATTTTGCTTTCATGGCTCTCTGCATTAGAGATAGAGAGATTCCTAGTCTAATTCCTATCATGAGTGGATAGACTGACGGATGGATGGATTATAGGGCCAAAGGTCATAGAGCCAAGGAGCAAGACACAATTCGATCCCTCCCGGCAGATGGCCAAACATCTGCTTGAATCTCTTGCAACAGGGGAGCCTATTCGGGAGGGTGGGACCTGATTGCTTTTGGTCCCTTGATATGACCTCAAGGGTCACATTCCACACTTCGAGGCTGGACAGCCATCTGTCGGGAGGGATCGAACTGTGTCTCTGCAGAGGCCGCCCCACCCGCTGAACTCTTTGCAAACTCTGAAGCAATTGGTTTCCAGAAATCCCGGCCAACATGTGCAGGGAAGGAATGCATCATCGCGCTCTCCCTCCTTCTCATGTTTCTCCAAAATTGGCCCATTGTGCGCACAAAGACATAGTTTGCAAAAAAAAAAATATTAAAAATTAAATAAAATAGTAATCGAGAAGCGATTGCAGAATCGCTTCACTTCCTCCCCGGAGGCTCATGAAAATTCTCCAGACTGGGCAGAAAATCGGGTCCGGATTTCGTCATCATCCCCATCATCATCACTTCTCCGCCTCGAAGTCAAGGGGATATAAGGCGGGAGCGGCTCACTCGGGATCCCCACATCGCAACAGGGCCTTCCACCTCCTCTTCCTCGGTCCTTCTGTCTCCTCGGCGTCCAAAGCAAGATGAACTCCTCCGCAATGATCGCTTTCCTCTTGGCCTCCTTCTCTTTCGTCTCCGTCCAGGGCCAGGTCCACTCCGCAGGTAGGTTTCCTCCCTTGCTTCTCTTCTGGAGACTTGACTCCATTTGGGGTAGCCAGGTATTCCTCTGCTGCCTCTTTACCTATTCTGTGCTGCATTTCCTTCTCTTCCTTCTCCATGCCCTACTCTTTCTTTTCCTTCTTCTCTTCCTTCTCCTTCATCTCCTTCTCTTTCATCTCATTCTCTTCTTTTCCTTCTCTTTCTCCCTTTCCTTCTCTTCCTTCTCCTTTCTCTTCTTTTTTTCTCCTCCTTCTCCCCTTCCTTCTGTCTCCTACTTATCTTTCTCCCTTTCCTTCTCTTCCTTCTCCCATTCCTTCTTTCTCCCTTTCCTTCTCCTTCTTCTCTTTTTCCCTTTCCTTCTCCCCTCCCTTCTTTCTCTTCCTCTTTCTCCCTTTCCTTCTCTTCTTCTCTTCCTTCTCCTTCTCCCTTCCCTTCTTTCTCTTCCTTCTTTCTCCCTTTCCTTCTCTTCTTCTCTTCCTTCTCCTTCTCCCATTCCTTCTCTTCCTTCTCCCTTTCCTTCTCCCCTTCCTCATTCTCTTTCTCCCTTTCCTTCTCTTATTTCTCATTCTTCCTTCTCCTTCTCTTTCCTTCTGCTTCTCTTTCCTTCTCCTTCTTCTCTTTACCCCTTTCCTTCTCTTCTCCCCTCCCTTCTTTCTCTTCCTTCTCTTTCTCCCTTTCCCTCTCTCCCTTCTCCTTCTCTTCCTTCTCCTTCTCCCAATCCTTCTCCCCTTCCTTCTAATCTTCTTTCTCCCTTTCCTTCTCCCCTTCATTCTTTCTCCCCTTTCTCCTTCTCCCTTTCCTTCTCTTCCTTCTTCTTTTTCCCTTTCTTTCTCATTCTCCCCTTCCTTCTCTTTCTCCTTCTTCTTACTCCCTTTCCTTCTTCCCTTCCTTCTCATAATAGATGCATATCCCCAATAGAAGCACTATTTACCTTTAGGATCGCCAGGTATTTCCTGTGCTGCCTCTTTACCTGTTCTGTACTGCATTTCCCCATCTGCATTTACCTCTCTTCCTTGTCTTTCTCCTTCTCCTCCTCCTTCTCTTTTTCCCTTTCTTTCTCTTCCTTCTCATTCTCCCCTTCCTTCACTTTCTCCTTCTTTCTCTCTTTCCTTCTTCTCTTCCTTCTCATAATAGATGCATATCCCCAATAGAAGCACTATTTACCTTTAGGATCGCCAGGTATTTCCTGTGCTGCCTCTTTACCTGTTCTGTACTGCATTTCCCCATCTGCATTTACCTCTCTTCCTTGTCTTTCTCCTTCTCCTCCTCCTTCTCTTTTTCCCTTTCCTTCTCTTCCTTCTCATTCTCCCCTTCCTTCACTTTCTCCTTCTTCTTTCTCCCTTTCCTTCTTCTCTTCCTTCTCTTAATAGATGCATATCCCCAATAGAAGCACTATTTACCTTTAGGATCACCAGGTATTTCCTGTGCTGCCTCTTTACCTGTCCTGTACTGCATTTCCCCATCTGCATTTACCTCTCTTCCTTGTCTTTCTCCTCCTTCTCCTTCTCTTCCTCCCCCTTCTTCCTTTTCATATCCCCAATAGAATCACTATTTACTTTTAGGATAGCCAGGTATCCCTATGCTACCTCTTTACCTATTCTGTGCTGCATTTCGCCATCTGCATTTACTTCTCTTCCTTCTTGTTCTCCCTTTCCTTTTCTTCTCCCTCTCTTCTTTCTCTTAATAGATGCATATCCCCAATAGGAGCACTATTTACATTTGGATAGCCAGGTATTCCTGTGCTGCCACTTTACCTATTCTGTGCTGCATTTCCTTCACCCTTTCTCCTCCTTCTCTTCCTTCTCCTCCTTCCGCTTTCATCTCCTAATACAGTGTTTTCCAACCAGTGTGCCGTGGCACACTAGTGTGCCGTGAGCGGTCATCAGGTGTGCCGTGGGAAATTGAGAGTTCAATATGCCAAGTTTGGTTCAATTCCATTGTTGCAAGAGTTCAGGATGCTCTTTGATTGTATGTTAACTATAAATCCCAGAAACTGTAACTCCCAAATGTCAAGGTGTATTTTCCCAAACTCCATCAGTGTTCACATTTGGGCATATTGAGTATTCATGCCAAGTTTGGTCCTGATCCAACATTGTTTGAGTCCACAGCACTCTCTGGATGTAGGTGAACTACAACTCCAAAACTCAAGGTCAATGCCCACCAAGCTCTTATAGTATTTTCTCTTGGTTATGGGAGTTCTGTGTGGGAAGTTTGATTCCATTCCATCATTGGTGGAGTTCAGAATGCTCTTTGATTGTGGGTGAACTATACCTCCCAGCTGTTGAGCAAGACCTTTGTGTGTGTCTTTCTGCCATTCCTGCCAGGATATCTATGTTGTGTTCATTGAAACAGGCCCAGGTTTCACACTGAATGTATAAATACATTTAAAAACATATTAACTATATGTATTACTGTGTTAGAGTGTCATTTTATGTCATTTTGGTTGGTGGTGTGCCCCAGGATTTTGTATATGTAAAAAATGTGCCGCGGCTCAAAAAAGGTTGGGAAACACTGTCCTAATAGACGCATATCCCCAATACAAGCCATATTTGCCTATAGTCTGCTGAATCCTTCCCATCTCTCTCACAGATCCCACTCTTTGCTGCTTTGCATACTTCAACAAGCCGGTCCCGCTGAATAAAATCGTCTCCTTCGAGTACGCAAGCCACAAGTGCCACATGCCCGCCATCATGTAAGTCCATGAAACAGTGATTCAAGAATCCTAGCGTTGGAAGGGAACCCCAAAGGCCATCCAGTCCAACCCCCTTCTGCCAGGAAGGAAGACACCATCAGAGCCCTCCCAACAGATGGACACCCAGAACCATAGAATCTTAGATATGGAAGGGGCCCCAAGGGTGGTCTGTTCCAACCTGTGCCCTAACAACAACAACAACAGAATCCTAGCATTGAAAGGGACCCCAAGGGCCACCTAGTCCAACCCCCGCA